>CM037848.1:520374-1120374 GCA_021234535.1 Stichopus chloronotus | reverse complement strand
TCTTAGAAGGAAGGATTAAATGAATGACCGCCCGTCTTAGAGAGAGGCTGTTCGGCTGTCCTGTATTTGACTTCTCATGCTTGGGAAAGTTATATTTCGGAGTATCAAAAATAGTGAGGACCTGTGTATAAAAAATAGAAAAGTGCATGCAATAGATTGTCGAACCAGCAAGTGTATCAAGCACACCACAGAAATGTACATACTAAACATGCCGCACTTACCGAGCTTAAACACATTGTATGGCCCGCCGTTCGTGATAAGTAATCGAGACTTCAAAAATCAATAAGCCGTAAAAAAATTCCGTTGTCAAAACGTAGTTTGCCGACAGAAGCCATTAGGCTAAGTCTTCAAAATTCTTCAGCCTTCAAAATTTGTTTCGTTGTCAAAATTACTTTTGTTGTCAAAAGTCATTAAGGCGTCAAAACTTATCCAGCCTTCAAATTTAAATTCGTTGCCAAAACTCATTATGTCACGCTAAGTTATATTCCGCCAAAGACCAGTGTGCAGCCTTAAGTACTTGTGCTGTCAAAAATGATTCCGTTGTCTGAAGTCCTTATGCCATCTAAGTCATTAAGTCTTCAAAACTCCATATGCATGGCTCTGGTTGTATTATTTGAAGGGATCCGTCGATTTAAAAGCGGTCATCAAATGAATTTGCGTCGTTGCATCAAAACCGGACAAGGCTGTTTCAATCTACGTCATTGTTTGATTTTAGGTAGTTGACTGTTATTGTGCCGTTGTTAAATGAAATTGCGCTAACACTGATTTCAGCTCATTACACGAATTCGTGTCAAGTGCACTTGCACCGTCATTTATTATTTTGTCGTTGTTAAATGTATTCACGCCATCGTCATATACAGTTGTATCGTCATTACGTCAAATTACAACATCATCACATACATTTGCGACATCATCATGTAATTGTGTGTTGTCGTTAGTTAGATCCCCGTCGTCATTTAATAGATTGCGGTCGTCACCGTTTTAATTTACGTCGTCGTTAAATACGCTCCGGTCGTCGTTAGTTATAGCTACGTCATCGTCATCATTTTTTGCCCTTTTTCTGTTCCATACTCCATAGGTCGTCGAAACTCATTCATATATCTCACACCCAGCCTCCTAATTATGCACGAAGATCTTGTTCGTTTGTAACTAATCACAACAGCCAACCGATGAAGCTTGGAAGCAAGAAGAGTAAGGTTAGGCTGTAACATTATCTGACATTCATTCAGCCGATGAACTTTGCAAAAGTTTCTTTGGAAAGGTCCGAAGTCATCGCTCGTGATTTCATGCGAAAGATATTTAGGCGTTTACATCTGCCTAATTTTGAATGTTTTTGTTGTTGTTTTTTATGACCAAGCTAGACTGCTTTCTGCTCTCTTGCTTTAGTACGCGACGAAGCTTGTAGTAGCATGTTGTCGTCTGCGGCAATGACTTAAATATAATTCTTAATTGCTTCTAAAACAGCATTTAAATTTAAGCATCATCTGAGTCTATTTTTTCATTAACCCAGAACTCGTAAGCCTTAATTACACAAGGAAATCTTTTGGATGTTTTAACCTTCTTTAGGCAATAGTAGCCTGGTTTGGGGAACAGTTTGGATAATTGAGGATTTGCAGTACCAGTTCTTTTAGTCATTTTTGAAATACATAGTTTTAATATGCGGGATGTACACTACATTAAGAAATCATTGACAATGCTTTTTATATAGAATTTTCAGTCAAGAGGATTTTACAGTAGGCAAAGCCGTTAGTGGCGCAGTTTAGTTCCGCTCTTAAGTAAATCTACAAAAAGATGCTTGTTTGTGTCAGGGAGCTACAAATAATCAAGAAATCACTGTAATGCCTTTGAAAGAGGTGAGGGGTGTGTCGAATTTCGATCTAAATAGTGGCAAGTTTCGATTTCAATGTCCAGGAGGCTGATTATGCAAAACCTGTTCACCTTTTAATATTTAAAGATCGAGGTGTACATGACTTTCAAGTTTGAAGCTTCCATGGTAGAAAAGAACCTTTGCTGTTTAATTAGCGATATCGAATTATCAAATTCTCATTATGCATGTATCCCTGTTCTTCAGAAAATCGGGAAGTAGGTTAAATGCACTGAGTATTCCTTCGCGGAAGCTCTGACGAATACAAAAGAGCATTAAAGACAAGTCGAAATTTCACCTTTTGGGAGAATATTTGATAACAAGAAAGTCGAAAAGAACTTAAAAACTAGCACAAATCAATACGAGATTGTACGTACATTCCTACCAAGTTTTGTGCGCCTTCTGAACGGACCAATCAGATTTCAGAATGCCGGGTAATTTCATCCACGTCCATCTGACAAGACGTACTTTACTTAAAAACTCTGGTATCCAATAATGGAAAGTCGTATCTCAGAGATATCGGAATCACTCGTCTACAAAGGCATCTCAGAAGACGAAACAGATAAAATCTTTATTTAAAAATGAAGACAATTTACCCGATTCTTTGGTCACTAAATACCGTAAATGATTTCACTCTCACCAAAGGAAAGCCACGACTTTACGTAGGCATAAAACCGACTGTAACCTCCATAACCTAATGAAAAAGCGATAGAACACCCGTCCCCCCCCCCCCATGACCTATAATGGAAAAGTGATAGAAACCCCCTGCCCCATGTAGGTCATAATCTTTTTAATATTCTCAGGTCATTCAAAAAGACATAATACATACATAATGAGACTTTGATGCGTATCGCTAATTAAACAGCAAACGTACTTTTCTACCATGGAAGCTTCAGACTTGGAAGTCACATACACCTTCATCTTCAAATATTCAGCCAAACGGTTTCACACAAACTTCTCCTGGACATTAAAGCCTAAACAAAACCGGCCACTATTTAGATCAAAATTGGCCCCCTGCCCCTCCTTCCAGCGTTGTTGACTGATTTACCATTCTTCTTTCGACTTGTGACATGACTTGTTTGAGACAGGACTTCAAAAACAATGACTTGTCGACATTAAGAATTTCCAGCGTTGTTAGTAATGGCAAATGGTTTAAATTAGAATGATTTTTGTAGCTCATTCTCTCTGTTCTTTTGGCGGAAATGGATAATCCGCATCATAATCAATCTAGTGTCACACATGATGTATATCCAACAGTTCGCACTGACGTTGCTCCGCACTCGTGACCGTACTGCTGGGTAGTAACTTCGCTGAAGAGCATGCAGTGATATATACATTGCAGTACAGATTCGTGGGAAAATTGAAGTATCAATCCATAGGTAATCTTGGTAATGCTACTCAGACGAGGATATTACTTTCAACCCAAACAAAAAATCCAGTCGAGTCACCAAGGAGGGGTTGGCAGTGGTAAGTCTCCCTGACAAGAAACCTTTGCCCCGCCCATGTACCCCAGATGAGATTTAGGATTTCAAAGAAAAGATAAATCCACTGTAATCAAAATATTCAGAAGTTGTTCCACTCCAATTTTAATTTTAAACCTGTTTGATCAATAGGATTACTCTTCAGGTGGTGACTTTAATACATTGAAAATACCGTAACTCACAGGATCTTCGGGAGGCTTCGCCTCGTGACCTTCACTGTGGCTTTGTTCCTTGACTTGAAATTATTCAGCTTTGGTTTTAGATCTGTGTCTACAGGCAATAGAGTTACCGTTAAAATGATGACTTTAATCCGTAACGAATACCATAAAACCCAGGAGCTCCCCCTGGACCCCCACCAGGACTTTGACCCTGGACCCCACCAGGGGCCATAAGGAGGGCCCCTGGACCCCACTCTTTGAAGACCTCCCTCTTCGCGCTATGTTGAGCTCACTCAACTATTTTGGTAGCTTTCCCTTGCAAAATCGCTATGTCCCCCTTGCACCCCCACATGAAAAGTCTGGCGAAGTCTAAAAACATCTAAAAAGTTCAGCTTTATCTTAATTCATTGCCTTACTTCATTGTCTTTTGACGAGATTGACTTTTACATGCATTTATTATGCATTGATGTAAGTTAGAAGCGAAGTAATGCTTTTGTTGAAGTGCTTTAATTTTCACGGTTCTTTAACCATGGAGCTGTTACACCTCCTCGTCACTGTATCCGTATATACATACATTGTATGTTAGAAAAATTTCAGGAAAGAGGCTGATTAATGAAAGAATGCGATTACAAATTCAGATTAAAAGTACTCTGGTGATCAGGTTATCTGCTCAAAGCGTGTAAAATTATTTATGGTGTTGATACGTGGTTCTTAATGATTTTTTTTTTTAAGCGGTCTTTACGTCTAAATATAGGTTTTGTACACGTTGCACATTCAAGTTCCAAAAGTGGTCCTTACATTGGGTTGGATGTTAGAAATGAAATCTCGCAGAGATGTGGAATGAATGGAAATATTCTGCCTAATTAGATCAAAATATTTTAAGTGTTAGTGCGTCGTAAGGGAATGACTCATCGCTTCAGAAAGTTAAAATTCTCGCAATCACTTACATCTCGCCCCTCCCCTTAAAACTCCTCCACATGTGTAATCAAAACACTGGCCCCTGTGTATACTGTGAAATATGAGCCAAATCAAAGAATAGAATCAATTGAAAATTTTGCTTACCCCTAGCCAAAAATGTAGCTTGTGGTGATGAGTGACTGTCTGAAATTTAAGAATGCCCACGACAGTTATTTCTAGCAGGGTGGGAGACTCCAATTTTCTTAAGTTTAGGATTTAAAATTTTTGACTTTTTCAGTGTTTTTCATGAGAACATTGTCGAATTCTGATCCTTTTCACTAAATTAAACTAGTTCCATGCAGCCTGACACGTGTCCATACAACTCCTCCCATTCCGACCCCCCCCCCCCCCCACGCAATTCCTTCAGGAAGAAATCAGGAAATTAGGTTAGGGTTGAAGGAAAAATGTAGTCACCCCAATTTCTATTAGTAAAGTCGACTATCCTACCTCATGTATGCTTTTTTGTGATCATGTGATAATACTCTTGTCACGAGATTGCTAAATTTATGCAATTTATTTGTTTACTTTAACTCACAATAGTTTCAAATATCATAAAGGATACTTGTAAGGTAGATTTGTAAGATTTAGCTGATGCTTCAGAATAAAGTTGAGGTGACTTCTTGTAGCTCATAGTCGGGTGGGAATGTCCATGGGGGGAGGGGGTTGTCCGCATCTTACTTCCATTGCTACCATGTTGACCACCAAAAGTTGTGTTGTTTGGCAAAAACTCATGAAAGTTCAAACTTGGATGAGTACAGTGTAGTGTGCGGAATCAAAGTATATAGTTGATGTCCCTTCAAAGACTTTAAATACCTTGAGACATTTTAACAGTAGTGCAGACAACAGTGGCGTACCCGTGGGGGGGGGGGGGGCAAAGGTATGAAACCTAAGGTTCATTTTCTTATCATAGTAAGTACTACTGAAAATTAAAACAGGGCTGCATACAAAACAGGATCTTTGTGACTTGACTCTGACTTGGAGAAAAATGACTTGTAACTTGACTTGAAGTAAATTGACTTGAGACTTAACTTGCCATGAACTGAAGTGACTTGTGACTTGTCATGACTGCTTGAAAAAATGACATGACTTGTGACTTGCAATGAAGTGAGTCTTAACTTGAATCGACCAAAGGTGACTTGTCAACAACTTTCAAGTGCAAGGTTCACCGACTGAATGTAACGATAGTGTTACCGCCTACCCTTATGAAAGCTTGTTCTCACGGACTTCTTACTCTTATCAGTAGTTCAATGGTTTCATAGTCCAATTTCAATAGCAACAATATCAACAATAATATTCAGGATTGGAGCTGGACCGAGACTATTTGTTGTTGTTCCATCGTGTACGTAGCGTGTCACTTGATGGATTGAGCCCTATAGGTTGGCTGTTGTTGATTGGTTACAAAGGGACAAAACTGTCGTGCATAAATTAGAAGGCGCGGTGTCGGGTAGCGGTCGGGAGTTTTTCCGGCTTAAGGAGTTTTGAAGGCTTAATGACTTCAGACGACACTAGGACTTCAGACAACGGAATGATTTTTGAGAGCGAAAGCAGAGAGATGACACCTCCCTGGCGTAAGTTATAAGGCTGCACAATGGTCTATGACGGAATATAACTTGGCGTGATATAATGAGTTTTGGCAACAAATTTTATTTAAAAGGCTGGATAAGTTTTGACTGTTTAAAAGTTTTAAGGACTTTTGACGACAAAAGTAACTTTGGCAGAGGAATTAGTTTTGACGGCTTATGGACGTTTGACTACAAAATTAATTTTGACAACGAAATAAATTTTGAAGGCTTATAAATTTGAAGGCTTAATGACTTTTAACAGCAAATACGTTTTGACCACGGACTTTCAGGCTTAATGTGTATTGAAGGCTTAATTGCTTAGTCCAAACGGCGCGCCATACACATTGATTTGATGAAGGTTTAATAAGTGTCAATAGTGTGACGAAATATTTAGAGTTCTCTATAGGGTTCGATAGTTGTTCTACTTTTAATGCGGCTTGAATCAACGCAACTGAGCAAAAAATCACTCGCACAACCCCCTCCTCCCTTCGTATCGCCTGCATATTAACGTAGCCTTACAACTTCATCCCTATCCTGCAGGTAACAGTTAGGGTGGCTTACTCAACAGAATCGTACGTAGTCATGCACTGCTCACTGTAATACTTGCCTTAAATTAGAATGTCGTTACAATTGGTGCATACAAGTTGGATTTACGTCAGCATATGAAAGATATCGTAAAAGTGGGAATTTAAATTCCGTTTAACAAGTTGATCATATTTTGGGTCAGTGCATAGTTAACCAATCTATGGTCAATTTTGACCATAGTGAATTTAGAGTGTATAAAAGATATATCGTAGAGTGCATATAACAGACATATTGTAGAATCATACCACAGACATATCGTACCGTAATATAGCAGACGTATCCCGTTGCTGCCTCTGATTTACTAACGGGATCAAATGTACCATAGACAATGTTGTGGAAGTTAGGATTATATACTTTAAATGAAAATGTAGTAAACGGAATGACCTTTTTTGAATGAATAGAAAGATGCTGGAAAAATAGGAATACGGACTACCTGTAATAATAAGAAGAAAATAAAAACCAAGTAAGAAATGATGTTCTTCATTTTAACTCTGTATCATTAAAATAATAATTTTCTGTAAAGTGAATAAAGATGTTTTCTTTCTGAAAAACCATTCATTCATCTTTTCCAATGTTGGGTATTAAATGACGTCACACAAATTGGTTCAACCCCTCGTCCTAATTTGCGTTTTACAATCGATTTTGGAGTTCTGTTTCCTTGTGTGTCAAAGTCGATGAGCATGTCAATATTTTCTGTTTGCGTTATTGCAACAGACATACGCACGCCGGCTGGCAGGTAGGCAATCAATTTTAAACAACTAGTACAAAATTTTAGTCAGGTCATTCCCTTTTGGCACTCTGAAGTCATTGATTCAATTTTAAAGCTTTCAGTAAAACATCAACTTGTTCATTTTAAAAAGTTCACTTTGAGAATATTGACCAAAACAAAAATCGAATACAAATCAGAACAGATTCACTAAAATTGCAAGGAAGTTGTGATAATGAATCGTAATATGAGCTGGTGTTGTATTTTATTCAGTTCCGCCATGCAACTGTTCTGTGTGGGGGAGTTTTATAATTTACTGTGTTCCACTATGCATCCGCTTTGAAGGGGGCGTGGGGGGGGGGAAGGGACAGTTACTATGTTGCTCTATTTCTGAGGGGCAGAGAGACAATTTTAAGCACATCAAGTTATGTCTTCAATTTCCTTAAAATACTCAATACGAACCAGAGCATTGACCTTCATACATATCACATTAAATACATATAAATACATTAAATATTTATAACTTTGTCGATTCACATAGAAACGAAGGATATACCAGAACACAGATTGGCCTCAGAACTGCCTGTATTGTACTCAAAAGTATGACGTCACATAATATGAAAAAATGTCACCTTTAATCATAATTCAAATTACTTTATCGACAGCCGTCTTCTTTCATGTATACAGGAGACATTTATTATCAAATCAATCGAATCACAAGAGAGTGCAGTGACAAATCTCTGCTTGATAGTCTTGAAATAGTTGACAGTTTGTGGTCAAGTGATACCAACTATGATTTCTTGGTGTAATATATCAAGTCGTATATATCAATATGTACCTTCATTTATTCTATATGTCGTGTTCCATTTACGAAGTGACAATTTACTTTACGATCGAAGCTTAACTTAATCAGTTTGCCAATAATCGATGAACAAGTGGAGATCAGATTTAAACCTTAAAGAGTGTAGCAGAGGAAAGTACGTACAAATTACAAAGTAAGCAAGTTGCAAGATGTATGATATTGTTATTAGTACATTAGTAACATATCTTTTACCCTTACTTGAATTTAATATTGTATAATATTGTTATTAGTACATTAATAACATATCTTTTACCCTTACTTGAAATAATTATTAGCAATCTAAAAAAATAAAATAGAGGTCATAGAGTTTTTTCGCACTTCTGACAGTCCACAAAAACATGCTTATCGTTACTTTCGGTACGCTTTCGTAATTATAAATTTCATCTCAGTACTAATAAAGACGGCTGTGAGTTAGTAGTGCCAAATTCCCTAGGTCTAGAGAGAAAAAAAGTTATTTTTTAAATTTCTCTTATGTTGTGGCACCCAAGATGATAGTCATGAGTATGTGTTTTATGCGTCTTTCTTTCTTTCTTTGCAGTGGGAATGACCTACGGTGACCCGGTAAATATTTATAACCTTCGAGAAAAGAAGTTTTTCGTTTTCATGCTAGGGGAGGCATAACAGACATACTCATGAATATTATCTTATATTATTGGAACTTGGATACTAGCGGATTACTGATATCAAATTTCAGTGTTTCAGAATGGCCTCTTTTAGGTGCTGGGATTTGATATAAGGGTGCGGGGGATATATATCAGTTACAAGACTAGAGGTGGTTCCCTTTGTTTGGGTGTGGTGGTGAGATATTGCTCACGGTTTTCGAAAGGAATACGTTTAGTGGCAGAACGAATTCTTTTTTATCCGAACCGATTCTCTGCCTATAAAAGTGTTCCGAATCTAAATGATTTACTTGCTAAATCAAGGTGTCAAAGTGAGGAAGAATCGTGTGACAGTCAGGACTCGCACGAAGATCTGGTAAATGAGCACGTAGCTGCGCTCTGAGCTTATAGTCTATTCGTTAACGTGCGCCACAGAACACCCACTTTCTAACAATAAAACTTCACCACATATATGCCAAATACATAAAATATTAACAAGTTTTACTACTGATGACGCTGCTCCACAATTGAGTATGAGAGCAAAAACCGGTCTAGTTGGTCATAAGAACCGATACTTTGTCATATTATTATTTAAAAGTATGTAAACTGAAAAATACATTTCACTTTGTTAAGGTTGAAAATATTTCACCACACGTACATGCAACAAGCCCATGTTTCACCGTTGTCGTTTCTAAAAAAAAATACAGTCGTTGCCTTGTTGCGTTAGAGAGTGTCAAACGGTCTCCCCCCCCCCCCCCCCCCCACATTTTCATTTTCGAGTTTCATCGATGTACACAACATTTGATTTAGATATTCAAAAGAAATATGAAGCTGGAATTCAAACTCCATGTGCATAAGTGAAGAAAATTGGTTCTGCTTAAAGAGAGAGTGCATCGTGTTAGGTGACATGCGTTGGATATTCAGACATAAAAGTCGATCTCCCGGCCGCTCTTACAATGACGTGCGCACACTCGCACGGAATTGTTTAATTTACAGTTTCAGTGTAACTATAGGAAAGGTTCTAGATAATGTAAATAAAGTTATCACATGGGTTCTTTGCGACAGCAAAAATGTTTAATGTGTGCTTAAATGGGGTTTGCACAATAGCTTGTAGTCTACATTTTAATATTTCTGTGAAATGTGGAAAAACACCGCCATACTTGGGAGATCTTAAGTATGTTTCACACTAATTTGAACACTTAAGAAATGCTGATTTGTTATTATGGGCACACAAGCAATTTACCTGTGAAGTTTCATCGATGAACTCAGTAAGCCCATATGCTTCCAATGTGCACCAATTTGAAAACTTAAGAAATGTTGACCTGTTATCAGGGGCATGCAAAGAGGGTACTTGCAACCTTTCATCTATGTAGTCAATAAGTGCTTTAAATGTGACCAAAACAGCGCCCTCTTTAGGGTGTTCTTTAGTGCCTTTTGCACCAGTTTGGATATTTAATAGAGAGAGGAGTTATAGAGTCTCTAACTGTAAACTCTCTAACTTCCTCCTATGCTACAATTAGCCTTTTTTTCCTTTCAAAAATCCTTTACTTCTAAACTGATTATGCAATTGACATAAAGATTTTACCAATAAAAATGTCTTCTGTATTGTTATGATTAGTTGCAAATTGTCTAAAAAGAATAGGAAAAGGCTTTAATCCTGTTCCTTGCAAAAGTAAAAGAAATCTGTGCTTTGTTGATATTTGCTCCAATAAAACCAAACACAAATCTTAGTAATACAAGCACATCCACTGTCATACAGAATCAGTGTTTTTTTGTTTTTGTTTTTTTTTTGTTTTTGTTTTTTGCTCCATGTACAACAATAAAATGGTATAATGCTACTTTAAACATTTAACAGAAGAACATATCAATGTTTTGCCATGTCATCAGCTTAACTATCTTGCAATAAGTTCTTGTTAATTGCTTTAATCAAGGTTATAAAGGCAATTGCTTATATTTCAAATATTTACTGCTGCGATATTTCAGTACAATAATTTGAATACACATATTGTAGATGACGATGCAGGCAACTAAGCAATTAAATTATGGATGTAGAATTATTAACTCAATAAATGTCATTTAAATATTCTCTCACTTTATTATTGTATGTCATTTGTATCCATGTCAGTCATAAGAATTTTTAACTGCAAGCTTTATGTTAATCTTATCCAATCGGCGACATAAGTTTCTGTTGAAGATCCTGAATGTATGCCATTGCTTGATATTTTACCAGGTGACGATATCTCATCGTCACAGAACAAGCTTTTCGGTGACCTACTTTTCTATTGAGTACTCTGAAGGTATGCCATCGCTTGATATTTTACTAGGTGACGATGTATTACCGTCACAGAACAAGCTTCAAAGGTGTACATTTCTTTTACCTTTCACCCTCTTGTACATTCTGGCATTTAAAACAAATGTATGAAATGTAAACTTACCAATTGTTTACGTTACCAATTGTTTACGTTACCAATTGTTTACGTTACCAATTGTTTACGTTACCAATTGTTTACGTTACCAATTGTTTACGTTACCAATTGTTTACGTTACCAATTGTTATCAATTGCTCTTCAAGGGTTGATATCATGGCATTCATATATTTTTTTTTCATTTCCAAAACTGGTAACATTTGCTTTGTGACGTAACTGGAGCAATTCGACAATGGTACGAAGGAAACAAATAACTAAATAATAATAAAGGTAGCGAAGAAATCGACACATTAATACATATCTCCGTCATGTTCCAATTTTCTATTGTTGTTTTTGAAGGCTGATCATGTGTCTTACGTTTACATTTAACACAAACTCCCAATGACATTAAGCATACATATTATGTAAAAGGTCGACCTTCTCCGGTGAAAGAATCGGGGTATTTTCATGCACGTATAAAACTGCAAGGCTCGTAATAAGGACAATATCTTTTCCATTTCCAGAAGGCAGGAATACGGCTTCCCGATCTATATGTCAGATAATTATGAATCCTCTATAACCTTTGAGGTTTATTTTTATCTTTTCTTCTCAAAGATTCAGCACTTTACGATTCCAGTGAATGAATTTAAATAGTCCGTTTTCGAAGGTTGAGTTTGTCTTCATGGTATTATTATATATATTCTTCTCGACTTGCTGATACAAGAACTAACGTCCTTGTCCCAATGACAAAGCAGACACACAGATAAATAGAACAGTATAAACAACTAAGTAAAAGGGAAGGCGTTTGGTAACTTCTTTACCCCTTCCTTCTTAAGGCGCACACACACACATCAAAACAAAGGAAACAAGTGTTCTTCACCCCCATGCACAACCAGAGAAGGGACTGTTTTTTACCCCCTTCCTTGCAAGCAAATCTTAGGAGAAAAAACGTTTTCGAATCTCGACCCCCTAATCGTCTTTCATGCAGCTCACACACTTCAGTGATATTAAAGAAAAAGTTAAGAAATTTTGGTGGAGACGGTGAAGCAATGAATTTCATTTCAGTGACCATGGACATACAAAGCTTTATTTATGACGCACTTAGACGTAAACGTGCATTGTTTCATTTTCTGAGAAGCCTTGCTACTTCAGAGTAAAAAAAAAAGAAGATGAATCTTTCCTCGTCGATGGAAGAAAAACGAAAAATAAAAAGCGTTTCAAATTTTCTAGAGAGTACAAAGGTTGACCTTGTGTATGAAATGAACAGTCTCTACCATTAATGAATAATCAGTTGTAACGATGCATTTCGGAGTTTAATCTGAGATATTTGAGAGGTTAATTTGAGGTCGGACGATAAAGTTCTTAAAATTCGCTGAACGAAATTAACCATAGTTGGGTACTTTAAAAATAAAACGCGGAGCATATCACGTGATGGCTATCCTTCGAATTTAAGTTTGCCACACAGGGAAAAGATGTGAACAAACTGTAGGGTTATGGATGAATATGACAAAGAAATATCGATCTTTGGTGTGCAAGTTTGAGTAACAAAAAAGGCTTTAAGCACTACATTATGCATTATTCCAAACTTTGATAAACGTGAGGAATGTATGCTGTGCAATGAGTTCTCATGTTATATAATTTCAGACCATTGGACTCACAGGAACGATTATTAACCAACAGAGATGTATTTCAGAGACAATTGAAAACAATTTCCACAAAAAATTGACTAAATGAATTCAGCCTCTGGCACTGGTTCGTGTATGCAATAATATCAAAGTTTCTAGGTCTTACCTTTGCATCTTCGGTATTGTTCAAAGAGCAATTTGCTTTATTGCAGTTTGTAAAGTCAGACTTCCGGTTTCATTTCGAATAAAATGATGCCTTGTCTTGTTTGACGCCTACAACAATCATCGTAGGTTTGGACTTAAAGTTGTTTTCATAAAGAAATTTAAAAAATAGTATAAAAAATGAAAATTACAATTTGGCTGACAAGTATCCTCAAGTTGTTATTATCAGGCTCTGACACATTCTTCATGTTCTCCAAACACAGAATAATGTTAAAGGTAAGCTTCACCTCTGACAGAGAGATATAACCATCAGCCATCATATTTAATGCTTATTCGAGTGAATAAATATCTCCAGGCAAAGTCTGGAAAACACCGTTCCAAAACTATACAATAAAACCGTGGATCGACAGTGTTTTGACGTCAGTTATCCCACACATAACGGGGTTCGTTCCAGTCAAAATATGTTTTTTTTTACAAACCCATATTTTCTTTCGCTTTCGTCTTTTCATCAAAATCACTGTGTATGATAAATGTACAAGGTTAATTAACGATGGACCTGTGCATTAACGGAGGATAATGCACATTTGGGGTTATTGCACTCTGGGTTCATTGACCTGATCTTTCTTTAATTAACTACTTTTATTGTATCTCCAGTCAAAATCAAAGGTCACATGTCATGAGATTCCTTTCCAAATTCATGAAAAGAAAGAAAGGACAATATGTACGACTATTGAAGTTTACATACACTCTTCTTGAGACACCATGTTTACAAGTTACAAACTATAATGTCTAGTGAACTCATGTGACCTATGACCTATGATCTCCTTAAAAATGACAGAGATCATAGACATTTATCAAACCCTACAAATGTTAATAGTATAGACGTTACGTTAAACACGCTGAAATCAATTTAGCTGTGATAAAATAAACTGAAATGAAGAAAGCATAAGTGAAATATATTTTAGCCTAAGTTCATTTTAATATTAGTGAAGTGGAGTACAATATAGCTTACGTAAGTTGGAATTCTATTGTTTAATTACACTTCAGCAGAATTGTTTGCCATTTTTGAGAACCTAACGATTAATTTAAGCATAAAGAGATTGACATTTTACTGAAGTACAATTATAATGTTACTTCCCAAAATTACGATGCGTTTTGACTCATTTTACATACGTTTATTTAAAAAAAAAATAATAATCGTAAGTAAAATTCAATTAAGCTTAAGAAATATATCATTACACTTAAGTGTTAGCCTACTCACTTTTCCTTCAGTAGAGTGAAGGTGTTGTCAAGTTAAGTTATACTGAATTCTTCTTAAGTAAAATACAATTTAAAAGAACTCAATTTCATAGATTTCAATGTAAAAACTAATATGCCATTCTATTAACGAGTAACCGTCTTGTAGTCAGAGTTAAGCATATAGGCTGTGCCATGCTATGTAACATGAACGATGTGGCGTTAGTAAGAGTTGTACGTAACTAGCCTATGTCATCGTCACTTTACTCACATAGGTTTATAAGCTTATGTCAGCGCATCTTGTAAAGCAACTAGCATGTAAAGCCAGGTTAAATTTAATAAACTGGAAATTAGCTATCTTGATTCCAAAGTTCTTCCCACTTCTATGCTGTCAAGTCACGTTTTACACTTGGTATCATTTCACATCACCCTGCCAACACCCTGAAGTTCCTTTCATGGAAAGATAAGTTGCAGAAAGGAATTGAAAGAGAGACAAACGTTACTCAGTGGGTGCTAGGCCTATACTAGTACAGTGTATTAGCATTGTGGAAATTGAACCAGACGCGGTTCTATAGGAACACGGGGAGGGATAATTCGTAATATCTTGTATTACAACCTGTTGCAGACCTGTCAACTCTGCCGGTTCTTCCTGGAGACTCCCGGTTTTTGTTCAGATCTCCCACCCTCCCGGTTTTGTATTCTAATCTCCCGGTTTTTTAAGTTCATTTGCGACATTTCTGAAAATAGCTAAAACAGCCAGCACAAGGCATACATAACTGGCCATAAAAAAAAACTTATAGTGCATTGTAAATCAGAATGTTGTTTGCAAAAATTTCAATTGTCATATGGTAGACTAGTATTATAATTAGACCAATAGCAGGTTGCTTTGTAAGTTGTTAGTTTATGATGGGTTGATGGGCTACAAACGGGCGTACGCATGTAGCTGCAATGTACTTGGCAATGGGGCTACAAAGGCAACTAGTGCTGTGCAAATGTGTGATGATTCTCTTGGTGGTACTGTCTTTTGTTGAGTCAGTTTATCAGGTCTGTGAGGGGTGCTGCTAACGGTTGGCGGTAACCGTACCAAAAATTTGTCGGCAAGACCCCCCAACCCCCACCGCCACGATTGCAGAAGGGTGCACTTCTCGGCCACGTTAACGGCATCCAGACACACTATATTTTAAGATCACTAGTTTTGAAAGTTACGTTCCCAAAAAACAATGGTAAATGATAATTTGTATAAATCATTCGCCCATTGTTTCTGTTCTATGCAAACTGTAACATAATTTTACTGTTATAGCAGGAAGTCTTTAGCAAGTCCCTGGTTATAGAGAATTGCAGACTCCGAACGAATATTCGGGTATTCAACCTTGTAAGCACATGTAAGATCATAAGTTTTTCCTGATAGACTCTTATAATCAGGTTGGCATTGGGGGTCTGTTCGGATGATACCAGCAAACATGTTTTTTTTTCACTTCCTTGATGAAAGGAAACATTTGAACGTCGGAGAAACAAGTAGAAGACTCACAGATAGATTTAAAGAACGTCTCATGAAATCTTTGGGTAGCCAAAAGAGAGTTATCTATCAGCATTGAAGACAGAACAATGACTTTCTTCGATTGCAGTACTCTGGTCAACGAGTCTAATTTCTATAGGCGAAAAATAAGGGAGAGCCTGACAATCAAGGCAAGCAGATCATCTCTTAACAATAACATTGCCAGCAATCCACTGGAGCTATTCTGACTGCACGCACTGTACTTCTTTTCAATTGTGCCTTTCTTTTTCTTTCATCCACATTGTTTGTTTGCTTCACCTCGTTGAGGTATCTTGTCTCCTTTGTATAATTATTACATTCTGACTGAAGATGGTCCCGTGAGTCGACTGAAATATAGCATCATGTCACTAAAATAAGTCGCTCTTCTGCAGTGGCGGCGCCAGAATGTCGGACTTGGGGGGGGGGGGGCAAACTGAGGGCAGAGGAAAATGTTAAGGGGGCAAAGATTGTCTCGCCCAGCGCGAAACCGAGCGCGAAGCGCTAGGCCGTGAGGGGTCCAGGGGCCCGCCTTAGGGCCCCTGGTGGGGTCCAGGGGCATGCCCCGGTGGGGGCCCAGGGGGGCGAAGCCCCCGGAAGCCCTGGGGCTTAAGCATATCTCTGGATGGAAAACTAAGTCGCAAGAGAGGTATATTATTTATTTTTATATTATTTATTTTTCGGTTGACCGTACTCCAAGGTTCCCAACTTTTTTCTTTGGGAGTACAATTTCACATTTACGCGGTGCCACTGAGTACACACACACACAGGCTACATACCCTTCCATTCCAGTAACTTTATTCTATAAAAATGTGCAGTACTTACCATTATTCTTTGACAGTTCAGTTCTCCCCGTAGCCACAGTTGAAGTGGCTACGGGCATGATATGAAAACTGGCAGCCTGTGTAACATAAATTAGGCATTTAATCAATCATGGTTCCCCGGAAGCTGTTCTTATTCAGCCCAATGCCAATACAAAGCTTTGTGATAAAATTAATTTTGGATGAGTACAAGATCTGAATGGGAAGGGTGAGAGCAACTGGGGGGGCAACTGGGGGGCAAGGAAAAATCTGGGGGGCAAATGCCCCTCATGCCCCCCCCCCCCCCCGTAGCGCCGCCGCTGCTCTTCTGTCATTTCTTCTGTTTACCACACCAATATCTATCTATATACGACATTGTGGCATGTCTTCCAAATCATTTACTGTGAATAGTGAGCAGCAGCCATGCTATTATCTATCAAGAAAGTATTTCCCCTGTGTACCGCCTATGAAAAGAGTTAGGTGACCGACCGGGAAGGGAGCACTCTTATATTCAATAATCCCCAGAGCAGAAGTACGAACGATCATAATTCATGTTAGCCTATTTATAGGTGGTTTTTTTTTTTCTGTAAATACAGTCAAAGTTAATATAAGCAATAAGCGAAACTAACATTTGGTTTGGCAATTGTCGCAAAACCAGTCCTCAGGGACTTCCTTTCACCGTAACGTCACATTAGCAAACGTTACACAATTTACGTGGAAAGCCTACACTATAGTCCCAAGACGATGGATTTTCTGTTGTATAGGCAAACCGCATGTACAAGTTCAACAGTCCCTCCATTTTTCTTATAGTGCTTTAACACATAATCTGAGAGCCTGTATAGCTTCTTTAAATTGTTAGTGCAGCGATCGATAGCTCAGTACCGTGGACATAAGGTGACATACGAGACGTGAGGTTATCGTCTTAGAATAACTTGTTCTCTCGACAAAATTTTCCAAATTGTCGAGTTACCGACTTACACTAAGTCGTCATCTTTGCAAAGTTTTGCAAATTGTGTAGATAAGCAGGAGGAACTGAGTGCGAGTGTGTTGTGTACCCTTCGGCTGTACTTAACGCAGGCCAGCGGATGTACAGTGGGTCACCTGTGCTGAAGCCACCTTAGCCGGTGGCAATCGCTGACAAAAGCGAGGGCCTCAGAGGTCCCTTCTCTCTCAAGGTTCTCTCTCGAAACTAACGAAGCTGCCAGAGAATTCTGTCGCTGCGTGGGGGTCTCTCTCAAATGAAAGACCGGAGCCAGTCCCTCTCTACCGGCATTCCTCACGATATCTTGCGTCACTCGGGAAAGGGGAATTCCAGTCGCTTCCTTGTTGACACTTTTCTCTCGTTCCGATATAGTCTTGTATTATGACGATGGTAATATTTTCTCCTTCCAGTAACTTATTGATACATCTCATACAGTTCTTGAAACTCATTCACACAGCACGCGCCAACTACGATGTAAGAGTCGATTACTGTCCAACCACGAGAGCAATTCGATGCTGTAACAGTTCAGATCAGGGCAGTATACAGAAGGGGCCGTACGAGGGAGTAGCGCCAACAACAGGTTTTGGGGGAATGTGGGTACAACAAAAAGTGTGTCACGATCTCCCCCTACAGATCTCCTGAAATGATCCTCAAACTTGGTAGGTATAGGTGCCCGAGTATGAAGTGTAGTGACGCCCGATCGACACGTCATAGGTCAAAGGTCACGGGCAATGAAAAAATGAAAAACACATTTTTTAGCATTACCTCAATGTGTGAATAATCTAGAGTTACAAAACTACCATATGTGGAAAGTAGACGATAAAAGAATTGTTTAAATATTGGTGACGTCATCAGGTCAAATGTCACGTGATTAAAGGTCATGTCGGCAAAAATGCTCTTAAAAGTGTGTCTCGATTATCCTCCTAGACAGTAAGTGGGATGAAAGTCAGATTTGGTGGGTTGGTGACTGGGTATGAGGTGAAGGGCTCGCTCGACCAATGTCGTCATAGGTCAAAGCTCTCGTTTACTTAAGACTAAAGCGCATAATACAGTGTGTTAAGGGCTGGTAGTGCATGGTGTAAACATGGCATTGCCTTTTCATGAATGTTACACGGTATTTCGACGTATGTAATGATGTTTTGGGCTGAATACTATGTCTGGTTGTAATGTCGTTTTCCATGCAGTATTAAGTTCACTCAGTATACTTTTACAGTGTAGCGTATACATGCCTACTACACAGTTGAACGGGAACTCAGTTGTTTACGAACTGTGATAACAGATAAGATAATAGGTAAAGATAATACTGTAACGGTCTCGACGCGCTTTTCAGGGCTTTCAACACATCCACTGTGACGGCCGCGCTTTCGGATCTGAGGAATACTTTGAAGCGCACAAATTTGTAGGAATACTTTTGTTGCACATGTGTACACAGGTTTGACGCATATCCCTTGTACTACAGTACTTTATCACTAAGCTAAGTAACTTGAATATCCAGCACTTCTATCCACAGCAAGCAATCCGAATCACTAATGAAAATAATGCACAGCTCAGCGCACTCATGGAGGACATGAAATGATGTATGAATGACCATGCAAAATGATAAGGATGAGGTCTGCAACTACGTGGATTGCTTTCTGGTTCCATGTTTTTCTTCTTCTTTTTTTCATTTCAAGCTATCACTTTTCAATGCAGGGAATAAAAGCAATATACATTGATGCTGTTCCCTACGTCGTTAATCTATTATTTCAACCAAAAATCCCACTAGGTAAGTTTTACTGAATTCGTCCATTAGATTATTTGCGAATTAAAATTCTTTCCCCACAATTTTTCATAATCTTTAAACCTCTCTTGTAAAACATATGAAAGATGTATTGGCTGGGCCAGTGCGGTAAAATCAGTGGCTGAATTTATTTTCCGGATGTATAGAAAATTAAATTAAAGAAACAACCTTAATCCTTAAAGTACCCATTGAACATTAAAACATTAAATGTAACATGGGAGTCAGTTTCGACCGTAAAAACTGAGGGAAGGATGAGTATACAATGAAACGACACAATAGGATAAGTAAGATTTCAGAGTTTATTTCTAAACGGCCCCTTTGGCTGACCTGTATTGTTGCCAAAACTTTTGCTGGGAAGAATCTCAATGGTCGATATATTTTGTAACTGAATGCTTAGGGCCAATAAGTATTTTTTTTTTTTTTACAGGGGATACAGGGACATTTCATTGAAAGATGTGACTGGGACTTTCCGTGTAAAGTAAGGTTACAGGAATATTCCATGTAAAGACGGATTATAGGGAGAGGCCATTTTAAGTCAAGTGAAAGGGACATTTCGTGCAAAGACAGGTTCCAGGAACATTCCATGTAAAGACAGTTTATTAGAACATTCCATTTAAAGGCATGTTACAGGGATGCACAGTATAAAGAAATTTACATAAACACTGGAAAATGCGCCTTATTTTATGGATTTTCTCTTCATTGCTTTTCAGCCAGTGCATTGTTCCCTTCTCATCATCTGCTTAAGACCGTTACGTTTCAATGCAACCTCAGGCGATCTAGCTGAAATAAGTGAGTTAGTGTGGTAGATTTATGGCATTTTACAAATGTATTGCATCCCTAAATTTCCTTTTATCGCTATAATTTAATAAACACTTTTCAAAAGCCAAATATGAATTAGCAGCTATGGTAACAGGTAATTACGCAACAAATGTACATGAGGATCACGTCTGGTCGTAAATATGTCTCACCTTTTGCTTTAACTTTCTGTATTAAAAACGGTACAGTTACCGTCACCTATAGCATTTTAATAACAAAAGGTCATAATCTTACATCAAACTCAAATCTCAATAATGTTAGGAGATTTACAAATAAAGAAGAGGAATAAAATCAAAACACAGTAGCTGAAATAGAAGAATAATGCAACACACTGTGCAGGTCTTCCACAAGTTATAGATTAAAAGGAAACCATCAACTCTGTCGAGACTTGCCCTACAACTTCACTTTGACTACGAGAAAAAGTGTTGCCTATAACAATTAGGTTTTCATCAATATTTCATGTTGTTGTGTATTTTCATTTACATTTTCAAAACGAAATAGTTTCATAAGAGTGACCTTCCTTGTCATTCTGTTGTTAAAGCAAGAGAAACACTAAACAGCTGACTAAAGGTAGCGTGAATTAGACCTTTTTAAATATTCTTGGTTTCATTTAATTATGTTTCATTTCCAAGTTTCAGAACACTTAAATATTTTTATACGTACTCCGAGATGTCTGTCTGAATCTTATGATAGTTGAGTTGGCCATATTTTCTTCTACAATTTTCTTCTTCCCTCTCTCATCATGAGTGTCTCCCCTTCCTTGCCGACCCTCCTTGCGGACGGTCATGCATACCACTTTGGGGGATATTTCTTGGTTTTCTGAAAAATGAGTTTGTGGTATACCGCTAAGTAGGTCAATGGCTTTTTCTATAGCTGTATCCTTTGGAGAGTACTAAACCATATCCTATGAGCATAGTTAACTTGCACTAATATCATATATTTCACTTAACGTCTTTTTTATCAATGAGGAAAACGCAATTTCTTTTTCAATTTTTTTTTTTGTCGGGGATGTAAAAGTCTCTCTATTTCGTCCTCACAAGGGATACATGTATTACTTATTCACCAACTCTGAGTTCATTCGTATTATAATTAGAAATAGTCCATATGTACACCTGCTTGGAAGGTTACTATTTCCAAGAGTTAACAGTGTCCAGCAAATACTCATTCAGTTATCGTGTCGTGTCAGCAACCCGTTTTATGCTTTCTCTCATACATATGTGCAACGACAGTTGTACAACCGAAGACTGTTTGCTTGTTGCGTACGTCTGGACACAGTTGTTACTATTAACTATTGTAAGGTATGTGGTATTTGCATTGAATACATACTTCCCCCAAGACATGAAGTACATTTAGGAATATTATACAAACTGTAATGCACTGCAAATATTAGTATAATGTTTACAGCTGGGCTTACATTATTTAATTTTTTGATCGTCTTACATGCTCTTGTGGAAATTTCTCATATTAGAAATGCATAAAAAATTCATAGTCGAGAAACCAAGAGCCTCTAGTTCCTTAATTGAGCCTCTAGTTGTTAATTGTTTAGGGAGTTTTTCACTCTTAAAAAAAGAGACTCTCGATAAGTTAATTGTCAATTGTGTTTCATCAATATGCATACCATTCCAGGGATAACCCAGCCACTTCGTGCCATGCCCGTCCTGCTTATAGTAGCTACAACTTGAAGTAATACATGTCTGTAGCTACTAAACTCATAAAAATGAATGTCTTCACCCTCACTCTGATGATGATGATGATGATGATGATGATATTGTAGAAGATGCATTCCTTGCGGTTAGTTCCACCAAAAAGTGGCTTTCAAGTACGCATTCAGTGCAGTGGGATAAAGTGCTTTCTTGAAAACAAAAGAGTGAAATTCACTTTAAAAAGTGTGCTCCTTGCCCAGTCCTAGTAAGAATGAACTTACCAGGAATGAAGTGAAAATTCACTCTAAATGGAGTGATATTTTACACACATGAAGTAAAATGTCGCCTTTTTGGGGTGACTTTTTACGCAATTCCTCTTGAAATTCACTCTAACTACGAGTGGGCTGTGACCAGCCCTTTTTACGTGAATTTCACTCTTTTGTTTTAGAAAGTAAGAGGTGCGAGTGAGTAATCTTTATTGTGTTTTTGTTCTTTCTGCTCTGGGTGTATACCTACATCGTCTTTTATAGCCTTTGTCAACAGTCTGTCTTCACGTAGTCCTTGATAAAGTATTCTCCTTGCATAGGAAATCGTAATTGCTGGAATTTGTTTACACTGTAGTTTGAAGGGTATGTTATTGAAGTTTTCAGAAGGATTACTCAGCAGCAAGGTCCCATTTAACCCTTTTCATGCAAAGAAACCCAATCAAACTTCCCTTTAATTTCATTCAATTTAGTATTACACGACAAAGCAATAAAGTTCAAACAACAATTGTGCATAAAAATCTCAACTTTCCCTATATATTTATCTTCTATTTCATAGTGTAATCTCAAATAGTCTGTTTTGTAAAACAAGTAGGATAAAAGTGAACAGAGAATCCTTTTCGGGAACAATCATTACTTTTGTTTTGATTTAATCATCAGCCAGTATTAACGTAGTCTTTGTGACGTACCGTACGATATTTAGAAATCGACTTTACACATTGCGGCAGAACAGTATTCTCTAAATAGGCAAGCTTTTGAAAAGCCAGCAATTTTCTGACTAAGTAGAAACAGCTACTAGTAATTTCAATGTGTATTATCTTCTTTGATGCGAGCCAATGGGACATAACTAAAGGTGGCCTGCATATTGCACAAGTCACTAGGAAACTTGAGTTAATATACACCGAAGTCTCAATAATTTACTCAACTGTCTAACTCTCAGGTACGTACATTATGAAGCTATCAGATAACCTTCCCTTGATAGCAAAATGCAAGAACTGCCAAAACTCCTACCGTTTAAGATTCGAACATATAAAAATAACAACATCAAGGAGAAGATCGACAACAAGGAGTATTCCTTCGCTTCAGTGCACAAAAGTACTCGAAGTTTGAGGAGCGTCTCTTTCAATCATTGAGGAGTTTAACAGACCATAAAGAGTAGGTCTAGAAAACTAAAAGATCATCAAGAGTAAAACTTGCCGAGGAAGAAAATGTTACACATATATCAGCAAATCACTGTCCAGTTTTCAATTACATGATTTAAGCTTAACCGATATCGGTGTTGGTTTATTTATTCTTTTTGGTTGCGCTTTTGAAAACTTCCCCCTTTTAAAACGTCGAATATTTTTTTATATTTCCTTTTTTTTTCAAAATGTTTTTGTTCAAAAATTTCATTCTTCGTTCTTTCTCTCTTTCTTTTTCTCTTTCTAAACTGATTACATTACTACACTTTTGTTATGGAATGGACATAACATATGTAGCGGATCAGTGATTACGAGTAGGCCTAACCGTTGATTTTTTATATATGTAAGTCTTGGCTATAATGTTGCAACGTATGTATCTTAGGCTTAGCTAAAGCCCCTTCCAGACTATGCGACGCTATTCACTGCGACGAGATTGTCTCGTCGCGGTGAGCGACTGACCACTTACTCTAATTTTAAGAGCAAGGTGTCCACACTATGCAACTTGTCGCAGATCGAAGAAGGGATTCCCGCGAAATTTGACGTTTACTTGTCACGTCGAAGAGGCACGGATTACTTCTCCACATCTCGATTAACTCGTCTTCGCGTTCCTCCGTCCAGAAGTCCGCCATTACGGTCGGTTGCACGAATTCGGTCTCATGCCACCGAACATGTTCGGTCGCATGAGACTGTGATGCGCGACTGCTTGCAACTAGTTACAAAGGCTTCCACACTGTGTGACGCGTCTGAATAATCTCGTCGCAAGTAGTTGCGTCGCATCGAGTCGCATAGTGTGGACTGGGCTTAATGTTCAATCAAGGGCGAATGTACTGCCGAAAATTCAACCATGGATGGACATGTGTAACGTAGCGAATGAAGATACTGCTTCGTGCTGCACGAAAGGCTTATGGACATATGATTCAATCATTTTAACTGCGTACAGAGGCGTTAATGCTCGTTGGATGTGAATCAGTACATCACAAAGGTATAGATAGATAGGAATGTTTCCACAAAATTCAAAGTGCTTCTGCAAATTTAGTGTCCCCAATTAAGATGATGCAGTGCACCTTAACTAATTTGTATATAAGATGTACTTGGGTAGTCCTGTATCATTTATCGCTGCAAATACGTTTACTAGTGAGTTCTCTGGAGACACTGCTAGTCTCTCGGCGGTAGATTTTAATATGCGGCTAGCCCTACATGATCATTTATCGCTGCAGTAGATGTTACATACGACAAGTGTTACATAATTTATGGCTATAGTGGATGTAACACACTGGTCATTGATCACTGCAGTTAATGTAATAAACGGCTAGTCTTACATCATTTACGGCTACAGTAGATGGTAAATACCTCTCGTCATATATCATTCACTGCAGTGAATGTAATATTCGGCTAGTTCTATATCATTTTATAATTTATGGCTACAGTAGATGGTAAATATGGCTGGTCCTATATCATTTACTGCTGCAGTAGATGTAACATTCGGTTAGACTTACATCATTAATGGCTACAGTAGATGTTAAAAGGCTTCATCATTTATCGTTATAGTTAATGTAACATTCGGTAACGTAAGACATTTATGTCTACAGTAGTTGTTGAATACCGTTGTGATACGTTGTTATGATATTATAAGACTTATCCGACATAATCTATCAGTATAATGTTGTTATAAGGACATCATGTACCGCTACAGTGATCTCACAGACCTAGAAGATATGCTGAATTGCAATATAATGTTGTTATAAGGACATCATGTACTGCTACAGTGATCTCACAGACCTAGAAGATATGCTGAATTGCAATACACAGGGTGAAACTAACTACAATCTTTTTCGGAGTATTTCTACAGAGATTTTAAATAGTTGGATACTCATGAAAGCATTATATTCCTGTTGTAATCCTGATTATTTGTGGTGGTGATATACAATATATCATAGATAAATATCACTTTGCATAAGTAAAGAAAGCCCCTTATTCAAGTCTCACCCCATCTGATCTAAAAGCTTTGATTGCTACTGCAGCAATACCTTTCTATTACTAAAAGTAAAAAGTATTTGTTATCTTTGAATTACCAACAGATGTGATCTGACACAGTGCACCAAGATAATTAATTGATCGTCATTATATCATAAATAACTGATACACCATTCACAATTCTAACTGATGACTCAATCTTATGAAGTAAGCCCTAAACTTGACAACAATGGGCTTGTGATCATGACAGAGTATATATTACCCCACCATGATAACTGAAGGTGTTATATCATCCTATTGATTTTCATTTTCATCTAAAAATGTCAGGTATACATCCATCGTAACTACTTACGACGTAAAGTTTTTTATTCGCTATGATGACGTCAAAATGTTTAATAACATAAAGCAATGTAAATATTCAACATTAGATAGCATTATCATGTCATATGCCGCTTAAAGCGTCTGTCGGGATCTACCAACAGACTTTGATTTACTAATAAACGAGGGCAGGACTATTCATAACCTTCAAATTCATTTATGTATTATGTGCCACAGTTGTCTCTGTTTTTATTTGTGATTGCTATGCTCTTTTTATCGTTTCCCATAGCTGTCAACACAGGCTTTCCTTTCGTTTTGAAAAAAGAAAAATAAAATTCTTTTGAACTGAGAAAGACGATACATCAAGTGACTGATGTTCTACGTCATGCTTGATTTCTTAGTTATTTATCTTCATTGGTGACCTACCTTCATTGTCTTATTCCTTTCATTTACCCTTCTTTCCAGTGGATTGTCGCCTCCGAAATATTCTGTCATTACGTTTTTCTGCTGAAATAAATTTAAATAGAGCTGAAATGTTCTCGAATTAGATCTTTGTCTGCCAATGGATGCTTAAAAGTCAAATTTCGTTATTTTTGTCTTCTTTTGAGAAGGTGAAGTGTCGGTGACCAACCACCCACACTCAAAAATACAACAAATAAATCTACTTCGAAGTTTTTCAGGTTACGTGTTACATCAACAGATTAACCACAGTAACAACATGTAACAATGCTAAAGAGTCTTATTAACAGTTTCTCGTAGGTGCAATGTAATTAGACGTAATTGATTTTTGATGCTCCTTTATTTTTGTAACGTAAATTCATTTTCCAAATGGATTGGGATCATGGAGATTGTGATCATGGATCATGGATTGTGATCATGGAGATTCCACTTAGTGCCGAAGGAAAAGTAAACTTTGTCTTCAGTCTAACTGAGAAAAATGTTTTGTGACTAGG
This sequence comes from Stichopus chloronotus, assembly GCA_021234535.1. Classification (NCBI taxonomy): domain Eukaryota; kingdom Metazoa; phylum Echinodermata; class Holothuroidea; order Aspidochirotida; family Stichopodidae; genus Stichopus; species Stichopus chloronotus. The sequence goes on along the minus strand of CM037848.1, from coordinate 1,093,931 downwards.
ACGGTTGTCAGTTGTTAAAATATGAACATGTACGTGAAGATAATTACCAGGATTTCTTCTACCTCAAAACAATGTTCCAGCCATTTGATGAGTTACCAAAGCAAATTACCACAGAGAGAGAGAGAGAGAGACGCACACACACACAGAAGGTGGGGGAGAGAGACACACACACACACACACAGAAGGTGGGGGCGAGAGAGAGAGACACACACACACAGAAGGTGGGGGAGAGAGAGAGACGCACACACACACAGAAGGTGGGGGAGAGAGAGACACACACACACACAGAAGGTGGGGGAGAGAGAGAGACGCACACACACACAGAAGGTGGGGGAGAGAGAGAGAGACACACACACACAGAAGGTGGGGGAGAGAGAGAGAGACACACACACACAGAAGGTGGGGGAGAGAGAGAGAGACACACACACACACAGAAGGTGGGGGAGAGAGAGAGAGAAAGGGAGAGGGGTTTGTGTAACAAGAAGTGCTAAGTTTGAGGGAAATGGATCTTTATGATATGTACACAATACAGCATTTCTTTTCAGGGAGGTAAATTGACAAAAATGTAAAATTTTCAATTACGGAGGGAAGGTTTGTCTCATCTTCAGAGGCCACAACGCCATCACTGATTTACCGGTACTTGAAGAACGCTCTAAGAGAGAACGTCATATCAAGCTGAAAATATTTTCTTAGATCATAACGCGACTACGAAGTGAGACCCACTTTCATTCAATTTTACCAAACACGCGACGAAATCAGAGAGTTCAATAGTTCGCTTTACAGCAGCCTCGAGATGTGTACAGTCACTATTCTTTATTATTTTTCAGTCTCCTGGCTTGTGACGTGAGATTATGACTCCCCTTTCATAAAATGTTGATGTTTCAGAATTCGTATGGAAAGTCAATGAGAGATGTCAGAGCATGATTTCGTAAACACAGATAAAAGCACCCATGCACAAATCCAGTACGCCCATCCTAACACATGTAACCCTCATAATATATCTACATTTGTGTACATATTTTACTTCACAGATAAGTCTTTTATCGATCTATAACTACCCTTGATATTGAAGATGAGGAAGGTATTGTGTTCATGTATTTTTCTTAATATCTTGGAACCTTTCTTGGTACTATACTGCTCAACTGGTTGTTTAGTATTAGTTTGTTTCAAGCCACAGTTTCCGTTTGAAACTATGTTGGAATACTTTCCCCGTTCAGAACATGCTCATTGTTAGAAGTCTGGTTCTTTCTAATGTTCGCACATATGGGTTGATTTCCAGCCTGTAAATTTCTCTTGCTCCTACCAGAATGTCACTGACGTGTACATCCACCGGTAACTCCACGTAGCACATAGTAGTATAAACAACACATTACTTCGCTACATTAGCAAAGGGAATTATGTCAGTGATATATTACTAACAGGTCCGATTAAATTTGTGGGAGATAATTACTGACCAAATACGAATTTATCATCTTCTTTATTGTGGAGAAGACATGTTAAAAGCAATACGATAACTTTGCATAGTAAAATCACAGAAAAATGGAAACTGTGACATGTTTTATCAAGAAAAAAGGCATATGTTAGGGTGATAATATCTAGATATATATTACTGTACTATAACTTTTCAAATTTAATATCCCAAATGCGTTGCATACGTATTACGTCCATTAATCATGACGTGTGGTTACATATTGAAGTTAATTGTCTGTTTTCTGCCAGTGGTATAAATAGACACCATTTTAACCCGACTCACCCCAGTCCTCCCCTCTCGATTTTCTCCACCATCTGCATTTTGTCTCATGAGATGGGTTTTGTTATTATACACGTCATCAAAAGTTATACGTAGCATTAAAGCTATCTCACCTTGTAGGGTGTATCGATTTAAATATTCATTCATAGTGAGTGTCATTACAAGTAAATATCAATGGTAACAACAGCGAGGCCACAGGCTCATCGCAGATGTAGTAGTTGCTATTATTAATACTAATAATGGTATATACTGTTTCAGCAATTAAAAGGAGAGGTTATTGTGTTTCTTGCCTAATCAGTGATTCTTGATACTGTATGCAGCTGTGGCTTATCGATCGACAAACCATGTTGTGTCCAGCTTTTTAGCTTCGTGACATGTAGGAATAGATTATCTTTTGGATTCTATCAAAGGTTGATAGTCTCCATGAACTCCAGCGTATTTCGAGTTGCTGCTTTTGAGATACAATGCTTCACAATAAATTGATGTAAACAACTTTCATCTCCTTAAAGTTGAGCATTGTTGATATTCAGTGGTATTTTCTGCTTGTTTTTATTATTTCTGTCATTGTTTTCATTGTTTATGATGCTGTTGTTAGATACAATGCTTGCTGCTGCTCACGTGGCCGTTGTTGCTATCACAGTTGCACGTTTCTTATATAAATGATGTGTTGCTTGTTATCTCATCGCCCTGTAGGGGCTAATATGAGATATTGTAGTCACTTGGCTAGTGGAGGTATATATTGTACTGTGCACCCATGGGAGATTGGTTGCCATGGAAACGCTTGGAGTGGATGAATAGCAACACCCCAGGGGTACCCCATGGTAGAGTGACCATGGGTACAGGAGGGTCCTGTTGGGTGGTATATATGAAAACGTGTCCGTGCCAATGTGTGTGCGTGTGCCGTTGTTTTCGGATGGGATCGAGGACCGAAACAATAGAATTTAGGTCCTCTGTAGAAAATTCAAAAGATTTCTCTAGTCCTCTCAAAATTAGCAATATACAGTCTATTGTTATGGGTTAGGGTTGAGGAAGAAAAAACAAAAGAAAGCACAATGAGGTCCTCAGAATGAATGGAAAACAAAGTTGTGTGGGTGCGTGTGGGTGTGTGTGTGCACGTCCGGACCTGTCCAAATTGTGGTTTTTCCAGAATAGTTTTAAAAGTATATGAGCGATTAAGTATAAACTTGGTAAGGTTGTGCATGATGCCAATATGTCCAAAATGTATTAGTTGTATAGTAAATCCAGTCAAATTTGCTGATTTTGAAAAAAAAAAAAGAAGAAGCCAGTTTTGCCCCAAAATTTGTATTTCCAGCACTTCTTGAGAACTATTAGACCAATTAACTTAAAGTTTTGTTAGGACTTACCTGAGAACACATTGTTCAACATAATAATACTGCAATGGTAATCCAGTGAAATTTGCTGATTTTGGAGGGAAAAATTGTATTTCCAGCATATCTGGAGAACTATTAGACCAATAAAATTAAATTTTTGTAAGTACTTAGCTGAGAACACATTGTTCAACATAATATTACTGTAATGATAAATCCAGTGCATTTTGCTGATATTTGAGAGAATAAAAGCCAATTTTGCCCCCAAATTTGTATTTCCAGCATATCTTGAGAACTCTTAGACCAATTAACTTAAAGTTTTGTTAGGACTTACCTGAAAACACATTGTTCAACATAATATTACTGTAATGGTCAATCCAGTGAAATTTGCTGATTTTGGAGGAAAAAAGCCAATTTTGTCCCAAAATTGGTATTTCAAGCATATCTTGAGATGTATTTGAGCATTTACTGCAAAATTTTGCAAGGTCTGACTTGAGAATGTAATATTTAAGGTATATCACTTTTGTATTAAAGAGAGTGAAATTTGCTGATTTTGTTTAGAAAAAAAAGCCAATTTTGCCCCAAAATTTGTATTTCCACCATGTCTTGAGAGCTAATTAAGCATTATACGCAAAATTTTGCAAGGCCGTTCCTATGAACACAATGATGAAGATACAGTATATCACTCTTATAGTAAACTGGTGAAATTGTATGATTGTTTGGTAAAAAACTTAGAGCCAGCATCTGGGTCAATAGACACCACCGTTTTAACTTTAGCCAAACATCTTTAGCTGAACTGTCCCCTGTGGATAATGCCTTTTATGAGAACATTATTTTTAAGTCAAACAATAATTTAGCAGAACCAGGTCCTGCACAGGTAAATAGGAGACTTATGTGCAAATACCCATGGAGCGATGCTCTTATATCCTGCCCGTAACTCTAACCACTAAGCCTGACCTACATGGAATAACCCAATGTTATAATTGTGTTATGTAGCGTAATATGCACAGGCACTTTTGAACCATTAGTTATCGTTACTTGAGCCTAGGAGCACCAGGCTATAACCTTAAGTTTGCTACCTTCCAGTGGATATCAGCATGGAGATGCTTACCACCATTTTATGCTGGAAGAATATTTGCCACTTATTTACAACCAGTTCCCAGAACTACGTCTCTGTGAGATGTGGCTGCAGTAAACTATTACAAATCCCTGTGTGCATGCCCTGTATTGAAATCAATGCATGTTGTCGATGCAGAGATACGCAACGCCGTGGATTGCCCTCTTGTTGGGTATTTTTAACTGTTTATCCAAAGAAAGAGCCTGATGAGCGTCACTTCACCAGTTATTTTTTAATCAACACGATCATTACCGTAGTTTGCAGAAAAAAAGTTACCATTATTATTTGTTCACAATACGTTTACTAGAATTCGATGTATTCCTTATTATATATAATCAATATATGATGATCTTCAACGTCTCCAGAATTATTCATACTGCTGAATAGGGACATGAGACAACTTTTAAAGGCTAAATGATTATATGTTTCCAAAATGTTAATTTGTTCAAGTAAAGTGATTGATAAGATTTTGTTCACGTCGATACCGCATATGGCACAAGGGTGAAACAAGACTATAAATGTCGCACACTCAATGTACCACTTGATCCATAAGAGTTCGCCCCATATGACAGCACATGCAACTGGAGGTCGCACATGCGATTGTCAATGTACCACATGATGAACTGGTGGTGGGGCACAAAACTCAATGTACGACATTATCTATTGAAGGTGGTGCACATAACTCTGTATCACGTGATAAATTTTGATAGACAGCAAGAAATTATACATGTACACACTGACACAAAAAGGAATGGTGAATTTATGTAGCAATTTATCTCCAAACTCGTAACGTGTTTTCGGCTAAATTGTTTTATTTGCCCACCAGCATATGAATATGAATATATACCATTCGTCCAAATTTTATCAACAAACATATAAAAGAGTCACAAATAGTATATTTTCATTAGTAGTATAGAAGTAATGATTTGAAGAATATAATCCTAGGAAAAATCAACAATGTACTGGAAATGCTCTACATTTCATGATGTCGAGGACCTTAGCTGGGTGTGATAACCCACCTTCTCTCCATCGCAGTCCCCACCCCAGGAAGTCCCTCCAGAAACAATTTGAAACATGAGAGCAACACAAGTTTCGTCTAGCTGTTCAAATAACGACATTTGAAAATAATAAAATTAGAGATTAAACAATTATGAGTTTTCTGCATATATTTAGCTTCCTTTTTTAGTGACTTATCTTAGTAAATTAAATTACACTGGACATATAATTCATCACACACATACTCGCATCATCATTATTGACCAATTGTAAGTACCTTCCCAAGAACGCCTTGAGAAATTTAATATTCCAAATACCTAATCTTTAATACTTTCGTGCAAAAAGCTAGTATTTCCAGTATATTGCAGCCCATTATTTCAACCAAATCTTCTAGTTGTTTTCATTGCCACCAGATAATCACCAGTAGAGAGTTTGATTTGGCTAGGGTAACTTACTTGCCTGTTAAAATTTAACCCCTTAGAAATTACCCTAATGGGCGAAATACGCCTTTTGTGACGACTGGTAGCGAATTGAATTCGTTTGAATTGTAAAGTTGCTAGCCAGAAGTTGTTACGCTGGTCGCTTCCGTTTATTATGTTAAGCCTCTTTTTATTTTTAATTAAGAATACCTTCGATCCATACTTGGATATCACTGCAAGCTTAAAGAGCAAACCGTATACTTTTGGTGGTAATAGTGCGTAGACGGCAGGGTGTGGGGTCATCCCTATAGTTTCACAATTAAAAGAAAATCGATTGGAGATGCCAGCTAATGATGCTATTTAACAAAACCTGTTATCTGTTCAATAAATGTGATCGATCACTGACGTAACGTACACCTTCGTTGTGCGAAAGCAGATACCTGCTACCTTAGACATGACGCACGTAGCCTATCGTACAAAGCAAACAGACCATGTGGTGTAGGATTACAAAATGTCATTGATTTGCGCACAGCACTAGGTAAAGGTACATTTCACAAATTATTCGATCAATGCAGGGCGTGTTACTGAAATGCCGTAAGACATTACTACGTACTTGTCTTCAAGTTGTGACTTATGTGTCACCTTTTTTCCACGAAGGCAAATAAACAATTCAAGTAGAAGAAAACTTTGGCAGTTACACCTCGAATTTGGTTTGTTGACAAGTTAATATAGCGTCATTAAAAGTTCTCTATGTATCAGTTCTCTATATATAAGCAGGCTATAGTAACGTACTTAGGATGATATTCCAGTTTTCGATTTTGCCAAAGCACTGTTCTTAAATATTGTAATTTCACCAACATCACATCCCAAAACGTATATTTGAGTGACAAATTATTAATTTCAATCCACTTCGCTCACTATTAAAGATAAATCGACATTTTCTTTGTTTGCTTCAGTTGTCCTTCATGACTTTGCTTATCATTGCACGGCTAGTACATACGGTCATAAGAGTATTTAGAAGAAGCGTTGTGCAGAATAAAACACAAAATTACAAGGTGCCAATGAAAATTATCAGATTTGAATAAAAATTAGGTTTCTAAAAATAATTCCCCCAGAGGAACAAATACAACATCTCCTTTCTTTCTCTTTTCCTATCTTAATAAACTAAGACCAAATCATTGTGGTAGGCCATCCAAAAAACTGGAACTGTTTGAAATAATTTTGGTTATAATTGTAAACATTTGTAAGCCACTGTTATTGGTGTGCACAATATCACTTTTTCAACTCCACACTTGGCGTCAGCTTCCATAAAGTAAAAATGAGTTATTAAACCGACGTCACCAGACCGACTAGCTATCTACCAAATAACATTAGTAGAAATCTTTGGATTCAGGTTTTTGTTTCCAACTTTGTCCTTGATCCTCTCAGGGAATTGAAAGTTGAGAATGATTTAGCCAAAAGCAAGGAACTCGATAATTTGTCGTAAAATTTCTTTATCGATGAAAGGAAAATATTGACGATTTAACGTTGTTATTATTGAACCCTTTCAACGACAACCTTATGAATTTAATATTTGCCGTCAAGGCCACGTTTTACTGTCAACATCCAGAAGCTTAGCTTGGGATGATAAGTCTACAATATTTTCTGAATCCTGTACCTCAGCTCATCTCTGTCGAGAAACTATGGTACGGTATCAATATCTGACATTGCTTAGGTTTTGGTTTATCCTTACTCCTTGGTAACATTCACTAGTGACAATCTACTTATTACAGTTATTTCTTTAATATTCCACATCATGGACTTGAAAATGTCAAGCAGAACAGCTCTAATCGTGAACCACGAATAGAGAAAAAGTTCTACAAGTAGATAACAAAAATCATAATTTAAGGAAAACCATTTTAAAGAACAAAACAATGTCAAATTTTATTGATCTTATATTGATTCACTGTTTCATATTTGTTCTACTCTTTATTTGTGTCTTCCATTTTACCAGAGGGAAATGCATCGATTGTTTCAAAACTTGGAGACAGGAGAAATGATTGACAATAATTGACCAAAAATATTGACGTCATATGAATGGTACAAGAAATGCAGTATGAATATTCAATTAGTTAAATTTTCAGGCCATTTTATGTCACTTCAAGTCATATGTTCACAGTGGTATTACATCAATGCGTACGTTCATTTTTAACACACATAGGGTATCTGCAACTTACCAAGAGTTTCATGGTGAATAAATATTGCGAGGCAAACGTTTGATTAATGTACATAGTTTCTAAATCGCATAGAGTTGATAAGTTGATAAACTTTTACACAGAAATGTAACAATACAACTGTTCTAATACTGCCTCATCTCAACTCTTTTGTAAGCGCAGACGGTGGAGGTCACATGCTCCCCCACCCCACAATTAGGGAGAAAACAGTGGATTTATTCCAGAAAACGAGACACCTAAGAGAATAAATGACTGGGCCTTTTTCTCGACTATGGCTAACCTTGATTGGAAGGCAGATTTCGTGTGAACTAGGAGATTTTTTATCCAAGATTTTTCCACCTATTGTGGCGCCCTTATAAGATTTCCACAAGCCCTATTTTACTAGTTTAATATCCTGGGTGCTCCGCTACAGTAAATCTGAGGGACACTGTTGTAGCATGACCCTCACTCACAACAACTCTTCTGCGTCATGCATGAAGCTAAACATAGTTCAAAGTAATGCGTGAAAATAATACCTTTGTCAAAGTGTCAAAGTCTCTTTGCACTTATTTTGTCTTCTGAGTAGTATGAGCCAGGTAACACCCTTTATGAGTTTCTACAAATTAATTAAATTCAAAACTGCAATGTGAAGACAATTAATTCCATCTGTGTGTGCCCTGATCACATAGCAGTATAAGATGTATGATCTTTTGATGCATTTGCAAAAACAGAAGATTCTTTTAAGAGGGTGGGGGGTTTCGTTAAGAGTTTCTATTGTTTCCGACCGTACATCCAATCTTAAAACTTAACGGCAAATTTGTATCTCTTCCACTTAGAAGCAAAGATATCGTTTATTTCCATTCGACTGGTTGGCTTGAAGCGACATCTATTGAATGATGAGAAAGAGTACTTTTAGTATTCCAAATGACGTCACTCGTTCACGTGATATTAAGTGAGCCTCCTTTCAGTTGTAACTCAAGAATATCAAATGACGCTTTTGTCGAGGAGCACAGTGAAGCTTTGAGTTTAACGTTAAGTTTCTCTTTAGTATGTTTCTTTTTTCTTCTTTTCTATCTACTTCTTTTAACAGTACCGGTATTCTATCAAGATTCTTCATAAAGTTGCTGTGTAGTTTCAAAGTGTGAATCTCCTGCGAAAGAAAAACATGATAGAAAAAAATTCCATCAAATGATCAGTGTAGATTTATAATGTAGACTTACAGTAAGAACATGGAATTGAGCGGTTGAAGTAGAGCATGATGGGATTGAAAGGGTGGAGAAGCCTGATGGGATTGAGAGGCTGAAGCAGAGAATGATGGGATTGGGGATAGAGAGGATAAAGCAGAGCATGATGGAATTTATAGGGTAAGCAGAAAATGATGGGATTGACAGAGTGAAGCAGAACATGATCTGATTGAGAGGTTGAAGCATAGCATGATGGGATTCAGAGGTTGAGGCAGAGCATAACGGGATTAAGGGGTTGACGCAGAGCATGATGAGATTAAGGGGTTAAAGCAGAGCATGATGAGATTGAGAGAGTGAAGCAGAGCATGATCTGATTAAGAGGGTGAAGCAGAACATGATGGGATTGAAAGGTTGAAGCAGAGCGTGATGAGATTAAGGGGTTGAGGCAGAGCGTGATGGGATTAAAGGGTTAAAGCAGAGCATGATGAGATTGAGAGAGTAACGCAGAGCATGATCTGATTAAGAGGGTGAAGCAGAACATGATGGGAATGAGAGGTTGAAGCAGAGCATGATGGGATTAAGGGGTTGAGGCAGAGCATAACGGGATTAAAGGGTTGGCGCAGAGCATGATGAGATTAAGGGGTTAAAGCAGAGCATGATGAGATTGAGAGAGTAAAGCAGAGCATGATCTGATTAAGAGGGTGAAGCAGAACATGATGGGATTGAAAGGTTGAAGAAGAGCGTGATGAGATTAAAGGGTTGAGGCAGAGCATGATGGGATTGAGAGAGTAAAGCAGAGCATGATATGATTAAGAGGGTGAAGCAGAACATGATCTGATTGAGGGGTTGAAGCAGAACATGATGGGATTAAGGAACTGAAGCAGAGCATGATGGGATTGAGAGAGTAAAGCAGAGCATTACGGGATTGAGAGAGTGAAGCAGAAGATGATCTGATTGAGAGGTTGACGCAGAGCATGATGGGATTAAAGGGTTAAAGCAAAGCATGATGAGGGTGAGGGAGTAAAGCAGAGCATGATGGAAATGAGGTCAAATCAGATTTAAATTCTTTGACATTTACATTTGACGCGGAAAACATGGTAGACTTAATTACTGTTAGAAAATGGTATATCATAGTTCAGATTATTACTGCAATTGATATTGGCGCGATCAAATGATTGTGTCACTTCCAATTGTGACTATTATTGGGTCCTGGAGAGTTTGACGTTTTGTAGGAGTGATTCGTCGTATATAGGTGGAACAGTGGGTTAAAAGACGATGTACAACATGTGTGTTCTGCGCACTGTGTTATAATTATCTATAGCGTTTGTTCCTCTATAACTAAACGAGGCATGGATGGTGAGAGGAGGAAGGCACACACCTTCCTCATAAGTAGAGTCACGTGTGGTGTAAAGGACGATCAGCTTTCTTCATCATTATGTGACAACGAGCGATAGCAGATTAATCCGTTTGAATGATTTTCTTTGAGGAAACTTGTGCAACCATAGTGTTGTTTATTTTTGTTTGTTCATTTTTGTTTTATTTTTGTGTCTTTTTTGTCAGAAAATAAATCTTAAAAAGGAAACTAACATCGGAATGAAAAAACAATATGAAAAGACAACACGCTCCTGCCACATGGAAATGTATATACTTCATAAAGCCAATATTTTGCCGTAACAATGTTGTTAGTGTGGGTAATTTTAAATGCAAGATATCACCTTCACGTCGCTTGTGCATTTCATTTCTTCTGCTCTTCACTCTAAATTCACTCTCTTCACTCTAAACGAATTCCGTTTAACAAGTTGACCATATTTTGGGTCTGTGCATAGTTAACCAATCTATGGTCAGTTTTGACCACAGTGAATTGAGAGTGTTGAGATACATTTAAGTCATCCCTTTTGATTATTCATTGTAATGGATTATTCACTGATACGTTTTCTCAGCTTTCTCTTTTCACTTCTTGCCATATTTACATTCGTCTAAAGAAGATAAAAACTTTACTGATTTGATGCATTAAATAAAAGAGAATTATTGCTCCACATCAGTTCTCTCAATGACAAGACGAAATCAAACTAAGACTTAAATTCTTCTTTTGCAGGATTCAAATAACAACAAAGTCTGTCTAATATTAATATCAATCGCTTCAAATGCAAACCAAATAAATGGTTCAAACAACGTCAAATTTTGTATAAGTCATTTTTAGATTTTTTGGTGTAGCCAAGAGTTCACGTTTTATTGTCAAATAAGTAAATTAAACGAAAGAAGAACTATTAAACAGGACATAAAACATACAAAAAAAACAGAAAAGGAACACAAAATACTTGTATTCAAGCATGACTAATTCTTAACTAAAACATTGGACTTTACATTTACCGTATTCTTTAGCCTTGACGCACTTTTCATATTTTCTGTCCTTGTTTAAACTATTTAACATGGAATAGCCAAACAATATCTGGTCTAAGCAAACCATACAAAAATATATTTGCTATTTGCTTTTTTTAAAGCGCAAGGATAATTAGCAGCATATATGACCTTTTTAACGTTGGTGTTTGGATATGTCTCTGGATGTAAGAGTGACTGTAAATTATAAGTGCAACAAAGATATGACTATACCCATTTACCTCAATTTTTGCCTTCCCTGGGGATTAAAGGATTGATTTTCTTTTAGTTTTTTTCAAACGTCGGATTAATGTGAACTTCTGTAGTTGACAGAAACTGGCCTTGATTTCTGACACTGGCACGCAACCATACACACAGTGCCAGTATAGAAGATAATAAGAAAACGTAAAAAAAAAAAACTGAATCAATTTAAAAAGTGCAGATGTGGAAAGATGAAGCACGAAGCATCAATATCAATACACATGTATGATTTTATTTGCCTTTGCAAAGGAAGAAAGATGTAATAAAACATGCTACGCTTTTGAAATACCAAATCATTGTTATGATCGTTGTAAATATTTACTGTTACCTTTCCTTAACGCCATCATTAAAAGGTCAGGATCTACTCCCAGTCTATCAATCAAGGTTCTTATGATCCTCCGTACATTCATTGGTCTGCAAATAGGGAAAGGAAGATTTCAAATGAAACAATAATGGAAACAAATATCGTGAAAAAAAGGTGTGAAATTTGTTTTCAGATTATGAAAGATGGATGGTTGGTTTGATGAGAATAACAGTCACTTAAGCCGGTATTCTTCCATTGCAGGTGCACTTTTAAACTTATTGGACCCAATACTTCATACAATGTCACATATTTTAACTCTCTGTAACCAAATTAACTATGTCATTAAGTCTTAGAGGTTTGTCGTGATATCAAACTGGAAGAAAAACAAAATGTATGTTGCTGAAGTAGTAATATGACTAATGAAGCAATCCCAGAAGAGATGGCCTATATGTGGTAAGAATCTTTATTTAGTTAAAATTTCACTCTTTTATTCCCATGAGAACAAAATGCATTAATTATAAACAGAACAAAGCTTTTACGGAAAGTAAAGCTAACTTGACAACGTCAGTTGCATGATGGGTACCGATGTAGCTTCAAAAACAAATGTAGATGTTGGGAGGGCTATATAAATTGATGCATTGGGTGGTTTTGAACCTTTTAATGCAAACAAAGCTATAATCTAAACGATATTATGAGCATTGCATCAATGGAAACAAATTTATAATCTAGAAGATTAATATTTCTTTGAAATTAACAATTGATGTTATATCAAAACCAACTAATACATGATTGGGAACGGATATGAGAAACAGTGTAAGGTAAACATCTCTCGCTCTTTCTTCACAGTTTGGGTCTCTTGACATCCTAACATTTCTTTGCCTGTGTCTCTCACACTGTCTGTACTTAAAATGAAAAAAAGTAAGAACTATTCACTTTTATGCAATTTCATCAACAAAGTAGCTGGTTTGGTTAGTGACCAATTTTACACGTTTAAATTATAAGCCAGTTCAGATCTAGCGTTACTGATGTTATAATGTATTACAGTATATAAGTATTATCATGATGTGACGCAAACTAAAATGAGTTGAAACATGGTTCGCATGGTAGTAACGGCCTACGCAATCTCTACAGAAAGGGGCAAAATAAAGGTGAAAAGAAGAATTTAGGAAGACAAAGAATAAAACAAAACAAAAAATGAACAGTTGGTATAAATGAAAATGTAAACAGTGTACTTAAGCACCCCCACCACACTAAATGACAATGGTGTTGCCCATATTGGTAAGAATTCAAGCAAGTATTTCAGCCTGTATAATCAGAATATATACAAATTTAACCAGACATTTACAGCGAAATAAAACTTCCATTAATGTTAAGGAGAAAGGTTTATATCTAATAGAATACTGACAGAACCAATCTCTGGATCTTACTTGCTGAATCTGTAAGCTTCCCGTAACACCAAAATTACGAAGTTTAATTGACACAGTCACCAATAATCAACAATTTAGGACATAGCGATTTAACTGCACATTTTGCACATTTTTATGTACTGCATATAGCCTATACACATATGAGTAGTCCGTGCGGGTGATGCAAACTTGCCACTCGTGTCATGTCGCGTAAATAGTACTGACAGGAATAGGCTACAGGGATGTACCGGAAGTACCTAACGCATTCAGTACCTAACACATTAATGACACAAAATTCATATCAGTGGATAGGAGAGAACATTTCTGCTTCTGTTTTGAAAATTACTGAGTGTTTTTATGTAATTATAGATAATTGTACGATGTATGTTGGGAACACACTTGTAGACTTTTCATAAAAGGGTCAACTTCGTACTTTTACACATCCTTGCTCACCGAAGTGGCCATCAACAATATTCTTTATGTTTTGGCAAATGGTTTTCATGATTGTAATCTTTTGATAGTTTCTAAATGTTGAGATATTATGGTTGAAAGATTACCTCTTTCTTTAGCTTTCAAAACCCAATGACACTAAGAAACGTAATGCATAAAATAGAAGGAAAGGAAGCTCTTTCTGGGTGGTGGCGGAGAAACTGTAATGTACCATCGAAACCGCAATGCATTGGTAAGTTCTAGTTTCATTACTTAGTTACACTTAGTAATATTCACTCTAAATTCACTATGGTCAAAACTGACCATAGATTGGTTAACTATGCATGGTGCATAGTTAACCAATCTATGGTCAATTTTGACCATTGTGAATTTAGAGTGTTGGCTATAAAGTTACAGTTTTGTTATTACTTCATTATCTGATAATTTTTTTTATACATGATAGTTTACTACCTTATCGGTTACTCTATCGGTATTGTTTACTATACATTATCCTTTGTAACAATGTTACACATTATCGCTTAATTTTTTACATTATGGGTTGTTACATGCTCTCCCCTCTCTGGGAGAAAACTGCTTAGAAAAGCTGCAAAATATCTGCCATATGTTGGGCAGAAACATCTGTCCATAGTAGGAAATAAAATCTGTCCACTTCTCAAGGGAAAACTTTAAATAAAAGTGTTTTGAATATAAGCATTCTTTGCTCCATTTCTCTTGACTAAATTTGATTCTGGAAAATATAACCCTAGGAAGATTTCACTGAGCTTGTAAACTTTTCGAATACTTGCGAATACCTAATACAGATTGTAGTCACGTTACTGATTGTACATTGTTAATTTGGATTTTATCTTGCAGTCCAGTGTCTGTGTTTCATTGAGCTCATATAATACTACAGTAGGGCTACCCTTTCAAAGTAAAACAACGTATACCATTTGAACATAATAAACTTTATAATTCATCTTGCAGTCTTGCAGTCCAGTGGCTGTGTTTCATTGAGCTCATATAATACTGCAGTAGGGCTACCCTTTCAAAGTAAAACAACTTATACCATTCGAACATAAAAAGCTTTGTAATTATCTACTGAGTTTTCCACAAATAAGACAAGGGAAGGAGAAAAATTGCTACAAAATTCCCTGTATACGTAACATGTAAATTTGTAGCGACACGATGTTCTTCGCAAGTACTTTTAATGTAATTCATCATCTTGATTGAAGTTTGAGAGGGCTGTCTTCTTAGACACGAAATTGTCTTACAAGCTCTCATGTTCTGAAGGTCTTCGTGTATAAATTTACAAGTTTTTCAGAGTTTCCTGACAGATAGAGAACCCATAGAGTCGATCCAGGGATGGTAGGCAGCAGGCTTGTTTTCTATTTCCTTATTGACATAATGGTTTACAATATGGAAAGTGTTACATGGGGACACACCTACTAGACAAGTACTAACAGGTTTAAATCAATACTTCGACTAAATCAAATGTCTGTAACTCTGAATGCTGATTGAAGTGTTCTGTTGGCCAGTGGTCGATATCGCACCAAATAAAGTAATAAATTTGAAATAATAAGTTTTGTCAGGCGATAAAAAGATGCAGGGATAATTTAAGTGAAGCGATCAAATTCGCAAGTGTTTTACACCAAAACAATTAAGCCGAAGCTGTAGCAGTACAAAGAACATATCAAACGTGGAATTACTGGGTGCATTTCATAAAAATAATTTATTCTGCATACAATGAAAAGATGTTGAAGATAATTAGACATCTGGCAATGATGCTTATTAAAAACAGCTTTACATATAAGTGGAGTTTAAACTAGACAATGGGCAATGGCTTTGTTGTTGTTGTTGACAATGAGAATCCTAGTAATAAGTTAGCGAAGTCACTCTGGTATGTGCAAATTTACACGTTGTGTTTTTACTGCGTTTGGCAAGCAACAAATATGTCTGTATGCAAAGTTATAATTTACACGAATAACATGAATTGGTAAAGTATGAAATACACTGATGACTTCACCATTTTCAATTTCCAGTTCAATGCGTAAATTATGGATACTTTGTTCTAGTGACAGACGTTGGTTGGGTAAAATATGAGAGAGAGGTTATGTTAAGAGCCTGAAGTTTTCATGAAAAACTTTGACCATAGATTCAAAAGTATAACAACACGTGCATGAAAAAAGCAATGCACTTATTGCAGATATCCCTCAGAGTAAATATTTTTAATAAGGCATGTTTCACAGTAATGGGGTCCAAACATAGATTAGAAAATAAGTATCAAATAAAATGTGTTTGAAGGAAAGGACTACATTGGCAAACACATTATGATGATCAATACCATGCTTCATGATAAGAAAAAAAGCTATAGCTTATTTGCTTTCAAGATTATGAAAATATGGGGGTAATCACAACCAAAATGTGAAAAATTTGGACGGACAGTAGCTCCCAACAACGTATATGAATGATGTAACCAAGGAAAAACCAAGGAATGGAAATAATTGGTTGAGTTTATACATCATATTTATTAATTTGGACATGTAATAAATACAATTAATACCATTCATCAGTCTAATAATTTTATTGTCTGTTCTGACAATCTGAATTAAAGTGCCCATTTTTGGCATACGTGTCCGTCCAATAAACAGAAAAATTACAAGTTGGAATATTTCCTAGATGTGGTGATCTATAATGATTACTCTTGGTTGGTTATGAACTAGGAGTGAAATATTCAATACCAGCCTGCAGATCTCAAATGACGTGCAATTGTTTGTTAAAATAAGCTACATCAAATGTTGCTAATGTAACGTCCGTCCAATTTGAGTGTTACATTAGCAACAATTAATGTTATCCATTATTCTCCAGATATAGTGATTCATTTGAATAGCTTAATATAATTGCACATCTTACCTACAGTTTAGTAACTTGACTGAGACTTAGCAACTTCACTCTTTACCTTCGCTATAAAACTGAACTTTTAGTGATGTCCGTTCCCTAGTGGTTATATTAGCAAAAAGTTACATTAGCCAGAAACAATTCTGCAGTAATTGCACAAGAAATATTTTAGACCTTTTTCATTGCTTTGGGAATAATGTTTAGGTCATAACATTGCCATATCATCAAAACAGAAATTGCCATTCATGTTCAAATATTTTATATAAGACTTACAATTTTGGACGGACAAGTTACATTAGCAACAGCAGTGCTGCATTGTCCTTCCAAATTGAGTTATCATCAATGTTGAGGCATGGATCATATATTTTTATCATTTGTATCATGCTATTATGTTTTACCAATAACACTAATCTGATATAGTAATGAAAGTTTGGAAATGTTTTTCCTTTAAGTGAATGGAGTAATAAAGATAGACATAATGTTGCTAATGTAACTCTACATTATACTACTGCAACACATGAAGTAGCAATATTTCGGTACTTGGGCAAGTGAAAACCAGCATAGAAGAAAAGTGAAGGTAAAGTACTGTACAGCATGAGTATAGTCCTGCTGAAATTATGCCTTTTTCACACTTGTAGTAGTGTATGCAACAGCAAAATAACATTATTTATCCAAATTTATAGTCCTGATTTTTTGTCCGTCCAAGAGTTACATTAGCAATAAGTTTCACATTATACTAATCTGAAAATGTGTTGCTTTTTGTTTTCACACTTTATATGTAGTCTCTTAGCAAAGTGTGAATGGATTACGGCAAATTTAGGAACTGTCATGGAAAATAATTTGGAAATTTCAAACATTCAAGGGATGATAATGTTAGATTTTGTCCGTCCACAAGTTACATCAGCAACACCTTGTTTGTCCAAAAGTTACAATAGAAACATTGTGCTTAAAAAATAACTGCAGTCAAAGTTATCTTGAAGGATGCAGATTTTTTATACTGGACACAGTAAAGATTATCACCAGCAAAAAAATTCTGACAAAGCACATTTCTAAATTTTGGTGCCTTGTGGGAGTAAATGGACCCCATTACTGTGAAACATGCCATAACATCCCATCTTCCATTATTTTGCAGGGTTTTGGTCTTTTCCACACGTGGTTATTTCAATTCAAAGTCGAGTTTCGAGTCCCTCAATCCAAAAATTAAGCTAGATTAAGCTATATTCAAATTGCAGCTAATAGATTTATAAGTTCCCCTTTGAATCTATTGTCAACACCGTAGGACTGGCATCTTTCTGAAGGACAGAGAATTGGGTCATGTAAACATTTCCTCCATATTGTGAACTGATAATGTAGCTTTAATTTGTGATGTTGGATCCCTTCTTGTTTTATGTCATTATAAACGGGACTCAACCGGCTAACAAAATGTGAACACCTGGTATCCTTCACACGGCACTGAGTCAACAAATGCTGCGCGTTGTCTGTATGAGGTTTTGTTTTTTTACTTTTGTTTCAAAGCCTGTCAAAGACGTGCTTTGATAGAAGAGTAAATTATTTTTCCAATCTCTTTCAAACTCAATATCGAATTAATAATGCATATCTCCTTGATAATAATTGAGCACAGACTTACCCTATTACGTCTTGGTAACTAGAACGACACTAAATCGTGCTTTTGAGATCATGCAATAATTGCAATTGATGTAAAACCTGGACATAACATTTGTTCGTCAATCAATCTTTAATGACATTTCAAGGTTTGAGGTCATTAATTTTTTTACTTTTGTTTTTCAAAGAAGCCGATATCCATTACAGTTTCTGCACTTAGCAATTCAGATGCTGTATATATATATATATATATATATATATATATATATATATATATATATATATATATATATATATATATATATATATATATATATATATAGATAGATAGATAGATAGATAGATAGATAGATAGATAGATAGATAGATAGATAGATAGATAGATAGATAGATAGATAGATAGATATAGATATAGATAGATATATATACATATATATATATATAACTTAACTGGACCTTTCTACTGCCTTACCTGTCTGTATGTTCGTTTTGTAACATCAGATATTTATATTCATCCCAATCGCCTGCCGCTTTATTCGGGTAATTCCATTCTCGTATTGGTTGCGATCTCTTGCCTGTGATAAAATGGCGGTTGGCTCCGCTTTTACACATCTTTTTCATCAGTGGACATGAACAACCAGCCGGGATGTCGCAGTCTCGGACTCTTAAACAACATCCTCCTCGTGCGTTTGTTAAACTTAGACAAGTCGTTAATATTATGACAAGTAGTATGATGTGTATGACGTACCACGGTGACTTCATTGTACCACCTAGCTGGAGCAACATCTCTGTTGAAAAAGAGAATCTTAGAAAATGAGTGATAAAAAAGAAAATATATGACACATAAGCAACAAAACAATGTATCGAACAAAATACTTTGTTTACTGGTACAAATGTGAGACGTCGCATAGTTCAAGAGTAACAGAGATCCGTAAATTTAACCTGCTAACTATCTTTATAAAAGGGCAATAATTACTGAATGATGTTTATCTCATAATTGCTGCCGTACATATGTAAATATGTACATAGTCTCTACTGACAGGAATTGCTCTTTCTTGATCTCTTACAGTCTTGCAAAATCTTTATAGATTGCGATGCATAAACTGAAGTGCTGTGCCACCTACAATTGCCAAAGCACTGCCTACCCTCGCCTGACTCGAATACATTACCACTCAACTCACCCCCATCCCCCCCCCCCACACACACACACACACACAACTGGTTGGTCCATATTCAGCATATCATTTCGTTCACATTCCACTAAACTCGATGTGAGAATAAGAGAGGAATAGTTTGGGTGGTGATGGGAGGGATTTGAAATCGGAGCATGTAAGGGGCTCGACTGTAAAAAAGTGAGAGATATAATGCTTTATAGTATTACAAATCAGTTTAGTATGCCCCCTGTTCCATTTGTGCGTTTTATTTGTTTTGTGTACAAGTAAGTCAAATTAAACATATACCGTCAAAAGCTATTTCCTAATATCATTTTTCTTGATTTGATGTAACCTTGACATACCTTGAAATTAAAGTTTACACGGTACAATGAAGTATACATGATCTTAAGTAAATGTCCCATTAATTTTCTGTTCAAACGGCATTAGCGGAGAAGCTTCTGGAGAAAAGTTTGATTAATACTCACTTATTATTAATAATACATAATACACAGAGTGAAGTTTCATACTACAACGTGATCGAATGCAGTGATGTAACCAGCAACAGTGGTACCTCACTGAGAGTAAATTTTTAAGATAGGTGTACCAAGTCTTTACCGTCTAAGTCTAGCTTTAAACGTTGAAATTTTGCTAAAGCAATATGTTGTT
This sequence comes from Stichopus chloronotus, assembly GCA_021234535.1. NCBI lineage: Eukaryota > Metazoa > Echinodermata > Holothuroidea > Aspidochirotida > Stichopodidae > Stichopus > Stichopus chloronotus. Next base: position 1,073,852 of record CM037848.1, on the reverse strand, counting down.
TTCCAGCAATATACGACTCCATTACCGTGTTTGTCTGTACACACTTTGTAATGTGTCTTTTTGACGAAAGGAGAAAAGAAGGAAAACCTGCAAATCTTGCCCCTGACTTACTATCGTTACTTAAATGTAGTGTTTCTTATCTAGCATAATACACTTAAGAAGCAGTATCAGTTTGTAGTGACCCTCCAAGACTCGATGTCGTAAAGGTTTGCCAATACTTACTATGTAACATGTTACCATCTGATCGAATGGAACCATCTGATCGAATGGAACCATCTGATCGAATGGAACCATCTGATCGAATGGAACCATCTGATCGAATGGAACCATCTGATCGAATGGAACCATCTGATCGATGTAAAATGAAGTAAATGTAACAGGCAAAGAAAATGTGTTGGTTAAGTACTGGATCGTGACTGGCCCTGCGAAATATGTAGTTATCAACGGACATGTTTAGCTTGTGTTAAGTATTTGAGAGTGCTTGCAAAACAAAGAAATTCGAGCTCGTATCAGCGATAATATGTCGAACCGTATAATGAAATATTGTTATTTGGAATATTTACCCCCCAAAATAAGCAAAAAATATGGACTTCGAGGATAAGAGAATTTCTTCCTCAAACAATTTTTTTTTCATTGTACGTACTACAAAAATAAAAATTGTCGCTGTGGTCCCTTTAAGTGATTAAAAATAATCTAAACCATGCCTTTTGCTCTCCCGGTCTCTTCTTAATGAAATAGGGTGTGATCCTGTATGACATCCTATATGGTCATTTATATAATCCTCTTCCCTTCATACTCATCCAGAGAAGCAGACAAAGCTTTACACAATGTCGCCAAACCATACATAATCTGTACCGTACTTCATTCGACTGTTAAATTCTCCAGTAATGAAAGAACAGATATTTCTACCCGATCTTGTTTAGTCGACCTTTCAAAGTTCAACTTCGTGGCGCGGACACATACGTGAATTCCATACATAGACGCGAACGTTGATCATATTAACTACTTAACCGAAATTCCCCCAAAATTTGTGACAAATGTACACGACGTAACGGTGAATATAAATGTCTGCTATCTGCAAGACATGGCAAAATCGATACCGTTCTCATATTAGAAGAAAAAGACTTTTATAAAAATCATATTCATAATTAAAGATTTGTTAAATTGCTAATATAAGCATGAATATTTGAGACGACATGAAAATGAATTTGCACCAATCATCGACGATGAGAGTGAAACCAAACCAAAGCAATCCACCAGGAGAGTGAGGTCAAATCGGTCGGCTATGAAATAATTTGATTTAATTTGATAATGAAGCGTTTTAACCTTAATATCTCGACGGAAAGAGCTTCAGAAAACGTAGAAAAACAAAAGTAGTGCATTTAGAAAGGTTTCATCCCCGTGGTGTTGTCATTTTAATTTCAATAATTTAATAATTAAGTAAATTCCAATCGACTTCTCGTCTTTTTATGTATATTACTTGCTGCTTGGGTAAATTCAATAATAGGCTACCGTATGCTTGTGACATTTGCTTGAAACAAAGACTATGAATCCCTTTTAATGTTGTTGGATAGGCATATAGTCTAGAGACACAAAACGTATTCACCAACCTTTTCATTAGGCGACCCATCTTATACTCCAGGAATGTACACACATACTCTCTTAATTAGGAGTATACTCTCTTAATTAGGAGTATACTCTCTTAATTAGGAGTATACTCTCTTAATTAGGAGTATACTCTCTTAATTAGGAGTATACTCTCTTAATTAGGAGTATACTCTCTTAATTAGGAGTATACTCTCTTAATTAGGAGTATACTCTCTTAATTAGGAGTATACTCTCTTAATTAGGAGTATACTCTCTTAATTAGGAGTATACTCTCTTAATTAGGAGTATACTCTCTTCGTTAGGAGTATACTCTCTTCATTAGGAGTATACTCTCTTCATTAGGAGTATACTCTCTTCATTAGGAGTATACTCTCTTCATTAGGAGTATACTTTCTTAATTAGGAGTATACTCTCTTAATTAGGAGTATACTCTCTTGATTCGGAGTATACTCTCTTAATTAGGAGCATATTCTCTTGGTTAGGAGTATACTCTAAGATTGTAATTACCATTCCCTTGCCATTTCATCATAGCAGACCGATGATGACTTCCACCCTCTTCCTTAAACTCTTTAACTCTGCTATCTCTCATGCGCCAATAATGTCGAATACACACACACTGCAACCTTCTTTAACTATAGTTGAGGAGTTACATAATAACAACAAAGTGGCGTTGCTTCAGCAACTCGATAACTCTGGATAGTAACAGCTGTAATTTGAGGAACTACTGTAAATGCCAATTACAGTATAGACTTGCAGTAAAGAACTGGATCTGTTTTACCTGTAATAACAATTCAAATATCCAAAATTAATTACTTGTCATTGAATTTGAACTGTAAATTGATTTATTAAGGATTTATTGTTTGAAAACTAACCAGAATGTTCTAGTCAAATTAATGATAATATCATTAAACAGATGAAAACAAAACACTGTTCAACGAATGACGTCATTGTAAAATCGATTTAGAAGACACTACCTTAACAGTAGACAGAACTAAATCCTAGAGTAGTTATCAAGTTGAAGTACACGTTGTTGATACAGTCTAACTTAACATTGGAGATGCCAGACTTTAATCTCTGATTACCATGCAGTGTGTTCTGCCTGAATTTTGTCCTTGAACCACGAAAAAAACTTTGAAGTTCGTAACTGATTTTCCTACAATTGAACTCATTTAAAGTATATATATTGCTACTTGAGAGGGTCAATTTTCTTGATATGAAAGTAATAAGCATTTTGGAAATAAAAATAAAATATCTGAAAAATGTATTATTACAAAAGTAAGACACTTATCGTACTCTGTATTTAGCCTATGTAAAATGACACAAATCTATAAAAGTTGGATTTCCTGAAAAGCAAAGACATTTTGTGTTTCAACCGTTTTTTTTTTTTTCACTGTTTTGGAGACTATCACCATACGATATTATTTTAAGCCCCAACCACTGTTTCTTGATAACGGTTTTGTTTGCAATATACAATGTGGAGATGTATGCCATATTCATAATTTGCATAAAGATTTTGTTGAAAATTCTCTGAAAAGTGAAACATTCAGTGGCGGCGCCAGAATTTCAGACTGGGGGGCAAACTGAGGGCAGATAAAAATGTTGGGGGGCAAAGATTTTTGCGAAACCGAGCGCTCAGCGGGAGGCCTTGCGGGTGGGTTCCAGTGGCCCGGTGGGGGTCCAGGGGGGAATGCCCGAGAAGCTCTGAGATTTTAGCATATCTCTGGGTGGAAAATTAAGCCCCAAGAGAGGTACATTATTTATTTTATCTTATTTATTTTTTCGATTGACCGTACTCCAAGGTTCCCAACTTTTTTCTTTGGGAGTACCATTTCACATTTACGTGGTACCACCGAGTACACACACACACACACGCACACACACACATATCCGTTAAGGGTGCCTATTGGGGACATGGACTTTTCCTCACGTAAAAGGTGATATCCCCACTTTGCACATGATGTCCCCACTTTACTGATATGAGACTTTAATGTATCCCCGATTTACGCCAAAATGGAATTGTGTGTTTATTTTTTTACACACATACACCCCTGTACACAGGAATAAATCCATGCAACAGGTAACTGGGGAAAACGTCAGATAGAGCTATAAACTTGAGGATGCATATCTGAAACCCCAATTTGCATTATGTTAAAATATCTATAGAAACGGGGATATCCCCGTTTTTTAGCATATCCCCGGTTGCAAGCCTAATTTCTCGTGTGTGTCCTCAATCGGCGCCCATTACAAACCCACACATACACTTCCATTCCATTCCTATATTTAGGAAAACAACGACATTCCTACATTTACGAAAACAACCACCTACCCGCCCTTCCCTTATGCTGGACGGTAAACATTCCAGAGAAAATTGGTGTGACCAGGCTGGCTTACTGTTGAAGTGGCTGCGGGCATGATATGAAAACTGGCAGCCTGTGTAACATAAATTAGGCATTTATCAATCATGGTTCCCCGGAAGCTGTTCTTATTCAGTCCAATGCCAATACATAGTTTTGTGATTAAATTAATTTTGGATGAGTACAAGATCTGATTGGGAAGGGTGAGAGCAACTGGGGGGACAACTGGGGGGCAAGGAAACAATCTGGAGGGGCAAATGTCCCCTCATCCCCCCCCCCCCCCCGTAGCGCCGCCACTGGAAACATTGGAAACAAACGCGTACCTCTGAAACATTATGAGTTCTGCTATGATATTCAATGGTAGCAAGATCTAAATCTCCTATAGCACATCATGCGGATTTATGGTGTGCAACGTATCATACACAAACAAATAACACGAAAACATTATTATAGTGAAAGAATATATGATGAGACACCAAACCAAGGTTAACGTTTAAACGTATCCTATGCAAACAAATAACATTCAGACACTATTGTGAAAGAAGACTAATTAGGAGACACAAAATCCTTATCGAAAAGAAAAATGAAAATCCATAAACGGTAAGTCACCTTTGAAGAGAATTGTGCAACACCGACAACTCAAACAAAGAGAAGAGAAAGTTTAGTGTAAAATAAAAGGAGTGGGAACACCTGCAGATGAAAAATGGCCATAAAAAAGGCCAGGGCGTCATTACAAATGTGACGTCATTACATGTGAATGATCAAGGAATATGTAGTAGACTGATATGTGGTTCCCCCCCCCCCCAAGTACCAACTATCTAGGCTCAAAGTGGTCATAATGACATTTTTTGTACATTGAAGAGTGTTTTTAGTGTATGTAACCTTTTTTGCTGTACAAACAGATTCATGTGTACGTCATCTTTATATGTAATTTAGAGATATGTCGATTCATAAATTATACTGCCATTATTTGATTGGAACTAGGGCTGGTGTGGTGTTTTCTTTTTTATCTTCTTTTTTTGGGGGTGGGGGTGGGGTTCGCTATCGTTGCTGTTTGTATGCTGTCTAACTGCGGCTTTAGCATGTTGTGTTCGTGTGTGTTCTTTAAGTAATAACAGCATTGTAGAAACAGTTCTAACGATAGCCACCTTAGCCTACCACCCTCCTTCAGTTCATTCTCTGTTTACGGCATATATATGCAAAATAACAGGACGTCATTGCAAACTTCACTTCGGGGTAGTAAAGCACATGGGTTTTTAAATATCATGTTTATTTACAGAAATGTAGGAATAAATGAAATATATTTATTCTTAGCTTTCCTGGGGGACTGACTGAAATATTTTGCTCTCGGTGCTTTAGTCACAGCGTAACCACTGTACCATTCGAGCGATCAAAATTCCCAACGTACTGCCGGCGCGTGAGGCTATGTAATTAGCCTGAAGCAGGCGTGACTGTAACCAATGGCAAATCAGATACATGACCTTATCAAAAATAGTAACATATCTACTTTGTCACTCGGTTGGTTGACAACTAGGTATTTAGTTACGCTCGTTGCGCATCGGGAGCGCTGCAAATGACCTGTGTGCGTCACATGGCCGAACAAAAAAGAAAAATAAGGGAGAAGCAGTATGATTGTCGTCTTCTCCTTGTCTACTTCACAACCAAAATACAAAGTGTTCTGACGCGACATAAAAAAGTAGCATAAAGTTGTATATTAACCATTTATGCTAGTCATATAAGTCACTTATTATAGTTTGAATATCCGTAGACTCCAAACATAACAAGATAATAAGTACATGAGTACAAAATAATAGTAACATACATAACAAGATAATGAGTAAAACAGCATACATCACAGAATAATAGGTAAAGCACTTGAGTTATGGCCAAAACCTTACAGTCGAATGAAAATTCAGTTTCACTTAAATTATAACAAGAAAAATCTGTAAGGCAGTGACTCGTCCCCCAGACACTTTCAATTCTCCCAACCACTTACATCTAGGCCCTGAAACAGCATATTTATTTTTAATAGGCCTGTTCCTCCTTGACTCCGTTTAGTTTAAGTACTGAAGTACACTGGTGAGCATCCAAGGACCACAAGTATGAGCTACTTTCCATTTCTGGATTTTGTGGTCAATCAAAGAGCAGAGCCGATTGAGAAGTAACCTTACTCCTAGCCAAAGATGTAGCTTGAGGTGACGCGTGACTGTAAGTGTGTATAAGTCAATGCCTTTAAGATTTTTCTTGTTATAATTTAACTGGAAATTAATTTTATGCTACTGCAAGGTTTTGACTTAACTCAGGTGCTTTACCCATCATTCTGTAATGTATGTTGTTTTACTCGTTATCTTGTTATGTATGTCATAATTACCTTATACTTCTGTACTTATCATCTTGTTGTTATGTATGTTGCCTTATTTTGCTCTGTGTTGCCATATGTTGCACTAATTTGTCAAATGTTGGTTTATTTATGATTTTATATATGACCTTAATATTATATATGTTGTTTTACCTTATGTTACCATAGTTGTTATCTTAATGTGATGTTTTGATGATTTTGATATGATTTATGTTTCCTTGTTAATGTATGTGCCCTTGCTCATCTTCTGAATATGATGTTGTAGCCTTACTAATCATCTTAAAATGATTAATGCTGCCTTGCTCATTATCTTGTAATGTATGTTGTTTTACTAATTATCCTCATATAACATGTATGTTGATATAATATATTTTGCCTCACTGTCGTCATGCGTTACCTCACTCACTATCTTGATATGAAGTCTGTTGCCTCACTCACTGTTGCCTCACTCACTATCTTGATAGTGAGTGAGGTAGCTTGAGATAATGATAGTGGTATCACTGTCTTGATATCTTGATGTGTGTTGGCTTATTCATGACTTACATATAAAATGTGTTTCTTTACTTATTGTCTTATGTTGCCTTACTCATTATTATGATATGATATATGTTAATTTATTCGTTACATTGAAATGATATGTCACAAGTTACAAGTAAAGTAACTGTAGGACTCATGGGTTTTTGTATAGGGTAATTTAAATTGAATCTATACTTAGGTAGCAATACAATTTCAAATTGAACTAGCTCTCAGACATAACTTTTCTTAGTAAATCACCAAGAAAATAAAATAATAGCTATACGCTTCTTTGAAACGTATTCATTTAGTGACACAATTTTAGCATGTTGTGGAAGAAAAAGTTTGTCAACGACATTGAGGAAAAAAATTATGGATAAAGAAATTGTGAATGTGTTTGTATGCCAATTGTAATACCTTTAAGAGGATCATATTATGAATTTCATTTCATCTTGTTTTTGACAAGATTCATTCTGCAATTTATCCATCAAGACTGCTTCCATCTAAAAATTATAAAAAACCCATTACGACATCATTATGCCATATATTATGACATGACTTAGAACATCTTTGCTAGTCCGTGGGGAAACGCTTTTTGATGACCTTCGTGTGCTTTTAGAGAATTGCTTCTGCATGGAAGAAAATTTCAGAGGACTTTTAATAAACAATTTGCAAATTCATTCATCAAACTGTATGATAAAGAACAGTCTGTTGAGGAGAGGGTAATTAAGTAGTGAGGGGTGTGGCCTGTAAGTAGTGAGGGGGTGTGGTCTGTCATTTTCCAATATACTTAAACGTTGATCTTTTATTTTCTTTACTGTAAGATATCTTACTCAGTAGAATGTAAACATAGTTTAGATTAAAAAAATACATCATCTTTAGAATTTGGTGAGCGAAGGATAAACAAGAAAGCAGCGAAACTGGTTTTTCTAAGAAACAAAGAAGAAAACTTGAAGGAACTCAGGCGGGAAGGAATTTATCGGATGAAGAAGGTGACCTTGAAAAGTCACTGTTCGGAAAATGAAGACGAGAAAAGCATTGAAAATTCATACAAGATCAAATTAGATACGGTCAGTTAGTTTGTATGTCTTAGACATGAAATATCTACGGGTGTGTAAAAAGTTAAGTGGTAGAAATTTTCAAAGAAAAATTAATTTGCCTCGGGTGAGTATTAGCAACAATAATATTGCATAGATGCAATCGCTATACATCATGAAGAGTATTTGAGGAGATTAACTAATCTTTTGAGTTTCATTTTCAAAAACGCTGATAATTACTTTTTAATTTTGGTACTCGATCCGACAATGATAAGTTATCGAAGCTCAGATTTTCTTTGTTTTTTTTTTCTTTTTTGTTTTGGCTTTGTTATTCATGTTTACATTGGACGGCTTTGTCTTTATTCCCTTCGGTTCACGTGAACACAACATTTTTGGTTCGATGAATGTAGTACAAACAAAACAAGTGTGTGATAATATCACGAACCAGTGTGATTCAGTTCTATACTTGTGTGCTTTGACGGTGTAAATTTCAAATCTATTGTATCTAGTATCCCGTATCTAGTCACATTAATTAACTATGTACAAACCTTTTCACAAATGAAATTTCGACATGTCCGTCTTAGTCTAACACTCTTGTCTATTACAACTGATAACGTGACAGTTTCGTTATGATAAACGCATTATTTTTGTAATATTTTGATCTTTATGTTTTACATATTTCTTCTTACATATTTCTTTATGTTTTTTTTTACATAAACATACGTCATTGACTCCTCGATTAGTTTAAATTATATTATTCGATATCACAGAGAAGGATAAATCAGTCTTTTCTCTGAACGTTACACATCATTTACAAAGTTCCGTATAGATATGGAACACGAAAGTGATAAAGGCATAAAATGATCAACCTGCTACTGTATGTATGTTCATGTAAGGCTGGAGTTGATTTTCACAGAGGTTAAGACCGAAAAGGATCTACTTTTTGAGGTGGAAAGCTGGTATTCCTTGACTGTATTACAGGTGGAAATAATTCTGAATTCAGTGAAGCTGTTTATTGTTTACAAATGATAGATGAATTTTCCCGAGGCACAAATTACCTGTAGTCTGCGACATCGTACGTACTGGCTTTGTGCAGAAATTTCAATGTGATGTTGTTTTTGACCTTGTTATTATTTAATTGACAGACATATTTACTGAGAACTGTACCTTCTATTTTCAAACCATTTGATGTGATTACCATATCTAAGTTTAAAGGATTCTGCTACCCCTACATACGTGATGATCGGAAGATACGGTTACCTAGTGGAATACAGGGGGAGGGTCGTAGCCTGCCATGGATCGGGCATTAGTTCTCATTTCTTCAGTTGCAGTCTTTTTGCTTCATGTCTGTTTTGAGTCGAATTTGTGTGTGTGCTTACGGTTTGTTGATTGTTTGTCATACAACAATGGCTAATGTTTAACGTATTCCTGTTACAATATATACCTTACAGCAAAACACTCTCGGGTTTGGAAATGTTTATTAACTTAACAAAGAAAAAATCGTCGTTAGTGTTGGTGGCTTTATTTTTCGAGTATGGTGGGTCAAATCAGATGTTGTATCTGGATTTGATTTGTTCCTTCTTCACGTGCGATTAGTTAAAAATGAATATATCCACTCTTGTTGAGTATTGGTGAATAAGATGGGTCATTACTGCTCTAGTATACTTCCATTGGTTCCATTGATGTTGCATTTGTCTAAGATTGCTTTGCTAATTTTCCCAAGTTCATTTTTAGTCTAATTGATAAGTCTGCACTTTTGCTTTGCTCTGAAATTAGGCCTATGATATTTTAGGGTCATATGTGCTTATTTTCTTGCCGGTATATAAATATATACATACATATATATTTATATATATATATATATTATGTGTTACAAAATCTTTCAAGTCGTGACGTCAGGTCAGGTAGGGTCGTAGGGTCATATGTGCTTATTATCTTGCCGGTATATATAAATATATACATATATATATATATATACATATATATATATATTATGTATTACAAAATCTTTCAAGTCGTGACGTGCATTCGATTGCTTTGCTTAGTATCCATGCAAATAATAATAAACATATATTTTTTTTTAAATTAAGTGTTACAAAAAATGAGTTTCTGTTCAAATATAAAATAAAGGTAGGACATAGAGGGCTGAGGAGATTTATATCTTCCTTGTATTACTTGTGAACGTAAGTACGAGAGATGATTTTTGAGATGTTTTATGTTATCAGTTTAATGAAGCTTAAACACAATAGTTGAGATCATATCTTGCATCTCACATGACATGGCATAGTTTCTTATCTTTTTTTTTCTTTTGATGAGTAGGCCCTCTACAGTTGTAGATTCTTCAATACATCATCAAACATGAAACTTATGGATCCAGTTCATGGTTCATGATAAGTCAGGTTGTTCTTTACAACTCTTGTATATAACACTATAGTTTCAAGTCGATACATGCAGTTTTGGGGAGTGAGCACTGTGTATCGTATGCTAGAAATAGTATCTTCTTGGTCTTACTCCTCCCTTGCAAATCACACCACCCGTCTCGCCCTTGCCCCCATCTCGACTCCTATTCAACGTACGGAAATACTTTCACAGCGGAAATTTAAGTGCTAAAACCTAGCAATTGCAGTTCTTTGTCATATTTTGTAACCTTTTTAGTGCTTCTTTTTGTTCGAAAATGAAGCAAATTAAATTATGTTTAAAACTATTACCACACATATATCTATTTTTTTAATGAATGGGAGTGGGTGATAGGGAATATTTTGACGATTGTATTTTTGTTATGAAGGCAGATAGTGAGCACCTCCTCAAAACGTGTCTTGCAATTCAAAATTATGTCTCGTTTCATGATAACTCCTAAAAATCTGTTTTTCCCATAGAGGAAATTTTTGACTGTTCACCAAGTCAAATTTTAACATTTCTTCCAGTCGGTTTATAACATAGAGTAGCCGTGCACTGAGTTGTCGAACCTGTAAATGATTGTATATTAGCATTAAAGAATAACATTTCACGCTCTATCGATTAGCTTCTCTTAAATAATTTTCACACTATCGGCATTAGACCGCGATGTAAAGTAGCTCTCAGAAAAGCACTTAGCCCAATGCTTCATTTTATGCCATTTTACAGCTCTAACCTGACGCATCGTTTTGTTTTGAAAGCACCTGAATAACTTTGAATCGAATTTAATCTAACGACTTATAATTGACAGGATTCACATGACTTACATTGGTTTATGAAAGTGTTAATCACAAACGGTTTGATTTACGTCTTCGTATGGTTGAAAGTAATGAAGGCTTATAAAGAATTATGTAAATGTCATTAAATTAAAGGTTGCGACGAACAACCTGATCAATGGTTGCAGTAGGCTAATGTTAATTCAAATAGTATTAAACATACTCACTTGCTTACTGTAAGTATCAAATAAAATCTAGAAACGTTCTTTAAAATGTCTAAAGATTTCATGTAATTTTAAGGACTTCTAATGCTATCATAATCTTGACTATCGATGATGGGTCAACTGTAACTAACTACTAGAGGGGTCGTTTATTTTATTTTACGTGCTCATTATTATCTTTTGTAATATTTTTTATTAGCCATTTCTTCATGTATTTCATTGTAGTATGTTAGTACCAGTGTTTGTAATGCCATTACTGTATTTATTGTATTTAAACATTCTGCTATAATCAATATTTGTTATACTACTTTTGAAAGTTGGTGGTTGTGTACATTTTATCCATGGTTTTCTTTCATGTACATCTTGTACATCGATATCTTTATTGTATTTTGTTCATAGCGTTTGTTTGTTTTTGTGCGGTTTAATATTTTTATCTGTTTATTGCTATTGCACACAGACTATCTTTATTGCATTTTGTTCATTGTCTTTGTTTTAGTGTGGTTTAATGTTTTTCTGAGTCCCCTTCTCTCAGTAAACATCATCTTCATGCAGTCTTATCGTTGTTCTCATTCCTTGTTTTTGCATTTGTGTACTTACTAGTTTATGATTTTAGGATTTATGGGGGACAGCCAATGACAATTCGTATACGCTTAGTTTGATACGCTGGCAACCATATTTATGTCAGTGCTTAACTCATGACATTGCCGGTGGCCTCATATGTTACATTGTAGTACCAAAATGGAGTGACCTTTCAACTTTGTCACAGGTTGACTTTTCACCTTTGTCACAAAATGGCATTTTGTTTTACAAGTAGCAAGTTATGTGATTTTCCTTAGTGAGTAATAAATCAATTTATATGTCCTTTAATGACATAAATGATATAAATATTGGCCGTCTCCCTATCTCTAAGTAAACCACAGTTCTTGCACTAATTGTTGTCAATAACTGTGTCATTCCCCCTCCCCTGTACAGGTTTAGTCACTGAAACATACACACAGCTATGGACATCTGCTGTAGTTCCGAGAATGGGAGATTACCTAATCTCTTTTTGTCTTATATTTCCAACTACCCTCTAATTGTGTTCTTTGACGATTATTCCACCAGAGATAAGCTATATTTTCTGTACTACCTTTCTTGTCCCTCTTATTATTGCTGTCTTGCAACCATTACCAGTGTCATTATATTGTAATTGCTTTCATATCAACTAAACGGCGTCACCTTAATTATCAACGCGTTGCCCTTAAGCGGAAAGAGGGTAAAAAACGATTTCATGTTTTATGTTTAAAAAATAATCTGTGCCAGTAAATTGCTCAATTCACAAAGACAGAACTGGTTTACGAATATTGAGTCACGTAATTCACATTGACTAGTATTTGGTACATGGTTATTGATACGTAATAATGTCAGGCATATGGTTATTGATATGTGATAAAATCAGCCATGTAATTATTTAAATAAAAATAATAACATCAGACATAATATGTAATATGATTCACATAGCTATAGATATGTAATAATATCAGTCATTTAATTATTGAATTAACAGTATCAGACATATAGTTGTAGAGACGTAATAATATCAGGCATACATGGACATCTTGTTATTTCAATTTTCTTTCATCTACTGCCAGGTGTGGATTACTAATGTTGTTGAGTTATGAAGTTACTTAAAGTAAAATGTATAAATTACAATCAAATGTTTTAATTGTTTATACTTGTATTAGATTCTGTTGAAATATATTTGAAACAGCTGTCAGACTGCTTTAGAACAAATAATTAACATACATTCTGTTCTACCCTAAAGTGAATAACTAGACAGTCACAGATGTAACAAAGTCATGTTACAAAGCAAATGGATTTATTTGAAAAACAACAGACACAAGGAATGATAATCTTATGTCCTTATTAATCTTACATTTACAAATTATCAAAAGGAAAGCTTTTGGTACTCGAAGCATTCAGCTACTATTACTACTGGTAATAGCTCCATGCTCGAAGTAAGAGCTAAGTTTACTTCACGGATCAATATAGGTTGAGACTTCTAGTGATTTGCAGAATCAGGAAAGAAACTATCGGAAGAACTATACCTTGTCGAATGAAAACAATATTTACATGGATCTAACATATTCTGCAACGCCGTCAAGTCTTTCTCACCCTGAGCACTTGCAACTAGTAATTCGTCATTATTTACATGTATGTTTACTTTTTCAGTTCTGTTATTGCTTTACATTGATCTTACAATATGTCACAATTTGATTCTGTTAATTATAGAGGAAACAACATTTGTTTACCTGTTCAATAAAACATGTAATTAGATTTACATTTATCGTTAATATGTTTATTTATGGCAATACTATTAATTATCTATGCCAGAAAGTCTATTTAACTCATTTTAGGGGTTATCTGAATCTTGACTGAGCCTACAGAAATAAATCGTATCTATATTTTAATTCATATATGAAGTAATATTTCCATGAAACATAACTAGTATTTTAATCTTACGGTAGCAAATCAGATATTGTTTAATTAAATACGCATAATTGCAGTACTTTCATCGTTTTACTATTAAACTGGCTTGATTTTTATAAGAAATGAAAAGACGATAATGAAAATCAATGTATCCTTTTGTTTTTGTTCTAAAGTAAAAGTTAAGAGTAAAGTTAGAATGTAATTATTCTACAACTGGTTACGTAATGATAGCAATATTGGCTTGAGTAGGAATGTGAAAGCCGTTTATGAAGTACTTCACTTGCTTCTGTAACTTTGTTAATAAAGTGGCAAAATCTGGTAAGAAATGAGAATATGAACTATATATACTTTAGATAAGTTCTACATCGTACTTAAGGAATTCCTTGGGAGGGCCGGAAATGCTCATCAAAAGGAGAAAAGCTTTTTTATTTTCTAAATTATTGGACTTGTAAATATTTTTGACAGGGAGTCTTGAAGGGAGGGAGTGCATTCCTAAACATAAAACATTTAATCTACAATTGCCTTAGCGTACATAAAGGAGTCTGGTGGGAAAGGAACTGTCACGCTTGTGAAACACACAACGACAACGACTTTAATAACTGCAATAACTTGGTTAATCCGGTAGGAAATGAAATATGTTTTAGAAACATAAATTGTTACTTCGATAATTTTCAAAGCATACTTGAAAGGCTCTGGTGGAATTAAAACATGCTTATAAAACGTAAGTGGCTACTTAATTATTGCACTGGGAAACTTATGTAAATCTTTCGCAAAGTACCTCGTGATAAACACAACCAGCCTCTTGAGTCATAGCCCTGTGCCTAAGTATCGCGGATGTGTGAAGATTAACACTCTCATTTTTAATAAATTTATTTCAAATTTGAAGGACCCTAGTGTGAAGGGAGGTATGGCTATGGAAAACAAATAACAATCATAAATACAAATTTAGTGCTTTGCTTGATTTCTTTGGAAAAGGAATAGACTTGAGAAATAAACGCAACCAGCTATTTTAATGAAATGATTTTAATAACTTTAATATCGAGATTTTGAATTAATCTATAAGACAATTGAAAAACCGCAAAGAGACCTCAAATCAACTCCTCCCACACACTCCTATAAAAAGAACAGGAAAAAAGGGATTCGAGCCATCAGCTGCTATCTACGTGACAGGGGGGACGCTAGATTCCTGAGAGTGAGGTAATAAAATGAGTTATACATTGAGGGTGTGGTTATATGGGGACGTCGGTGACTAAGAAAAATGTCGGGGAGCTACAATACGTGTTACCTGGTAAGTGTATATTTGTGGGGGGTTGATTTGTTGGGTAAAATGATTCATGGCGTTAATCACTTAACGCCTGAAACGTTAAAAAAATAAATTGGAGACTTATGATGCCGATTTGCTCCACCCCACCTCCTTTCGTCCAGGGCTCAAAATAAATATCACACAATATCGTCCACTGATGTTTTATCACGAAACTGCCGACAATGATGTCATGTAATGGTTCATATATTCTCTCACACTGTTGAAGTATTTGTATGGTAATTTATTCAAGTTTATTATAGACATTCTCCACAAGAGGCTGCAAATAATCATTTCGGATGTCTCTCCTTCATTTTTTTTGTCTATGTACTCATCTTTTCAATGATATTACATCTTTTCTGCAGCTCTAACTGTTCTAGTTGAGGAGTAATTTCTATTTGCCACGCCATCCCCTCTGAGATGGCCCAAAATTATTTCTCTTATCTCATGCGGGAACACGATTGTGATATATCAGAGCATATATACTGAATTGCTGACAACCTTTCCTAAATTTACTACAGCTACGAGCATAAGAAAACAAATTTAAAAATAATGGAACAGTCTGAAAGCATTGTCCCCCCTCCCCCGGCCTAAATGGATAGCCTTTCGCAACACTCTCCTAAAACTTCAGCTCTTTTCCGTTACGTTTTCTCCTTTTTTTTTTCTGGGGGCGGACTAAAGAGGGAGACGGCGTAGATATGATTTCTTTTATGAATGTTGGCCTACACAGGAATCCAATTCTAGAAGGATAGGGACGTTAAACGTTAGCTATTTAGTTCAAACAGTATGCCTACAGTTGTGGTGAATATTCATACTAGTATTTTAGTGTTGAAACTAGTTCAGTGCGAATATTTAATGATTCAGTAAAACGAATGAAAAGAAGATGAAATAGAAATACTCTTTTGTCTGTTTGTGTTAAGCTCTAAAGGAAAATAAGAAATTTTGTTTGTACTTAGTATTGAAGGTAAGCTATTTTTCTGGCACTATTTTTGCCACCAAGCCAGTTTTAACACTTTGCATGCCCCACAATCTAAATATCCTCTTTTAAGGGTTTTGTCGTTGACGGTTTCCAAAATGTACATATTAAAGTGATTGCGTGTGTACTGAAAAACCATAAAGATAAGATTATGTTTGATCTTAACATTTTCTTTGTTTTTAAATGTACACGCGAGGTTGTACATGAACGGACCATGTGTTTCAAGGAAGGAAACTGACAATAACTACTTCGAAAAGCAACGGAATTGGTATAAAAACAGTAAAAAACAGCAATCATATTTGAAAATTAACAGTTCTTACAATAACCGCCTACATAATGAATATGCAGCAGTACAGGTCTCACTAGTGTATCAAAAACATGCTACTCAAGTTGTCGCTCCTTGGTAGGTATATCGGGGATTGTAGTATTTGGTGAAAGGAAACACCGTATTTACAAATAATCTACGAACTGAACACAACCTTACTCGCGGCGTCAGTGATCATGAGTTGTTAACAGAATATTTAACACTAGTATACTTCCCATTGGCTTGCTCAAAGAAGCACACCGTTGATTTGAATGAAAACTGTCAACCACTACATTCTCGTATTCTACACTTTTTGT
Source organism: Stichopus chloronotus (assembly GCA_021234535.1). Lineage (NCBI taxonomy): Eukaryota > Metazoa > Echinodermata > Holothuroidea > Aspidochirotida > Stichopodidae > Stichopus > Stichopus chloronotus. Next base: position 1,057,224 of record CM037848.1, on the reverse strand, counting down.
CGTTATGTTAGAAGAACTTGAAATCATATGGCAAAATTAACCAAATGAAACCTATGTATTTTCCCAGATTGTCTGAATGATTTAGTTAAAAGCCTACCAAACTTTTTGAGATGAAATTTCAATGCTTTTACTTTTTGCCTACGCACGCAATCACTTTAAGATAGAATGGCTTCGATGAAATGAAATTGTCAACCATTTCCTTTTTTTCAATATAACTGAAACAATGAAACCATCATTACAAAATTGTAGCTCAGTTTAGTAATATATAATCAAATCTAAACATGTAGTCAGTACTTTAATACATTATGCCTCATTTACTGTGGTTTTACAGTCTCTTTTGAGTCATTTAAAATTGCTTTCGTAATAGACTCTCCGTAGCCCAGTGGTCATAACTCATGACTCACATTCAGAAGATCTGTGTTCGATTCCCAGGTTCGATTCCCGATGGATCCTCAAAAGAAGGACCATTGTGTCGTTAAACTTTGACTGCTTAATGCAGTCATCTGTTGAAATGAGTAACAGCGTTACTGAGGAGTTATCTTGCGATAGACAAGTGTCCTGTCCAGAAGGTCTTAAAGGTTCCTAATGCTATCAAAACCGGAGTTATTAAAGCAGCCCCCCTTTAAGCAATTGACTTACGAAAAACATATATGGAATGTCTCGGTGTTCGGCCAGTTCTCCAAAGAAAAGAAAAAACGAGAACGTCACGCATAAAGTATCTGCCGCGTATCAGTATTACACGAAAAGAACTTTTGGTCAAAATACTTTGGTCACTTTTTCATTGATGTTCTTCCTATATGCAATACGTTCTCTTAATGATAGCAACAGTTACTGTTAGACCAGTGGCAACTCCATGCTGATAGTAATACTCGAATGAAATCAAACAGCTGCATAAATAAAGCAAAAAAAAAGAAGTATTATCAAAGGGAGCGGAGACTTCAGTGGGTCGTAAAGCAGTCGCGCAATTGTTGTATTCTTATTTTCACTTCACCTATTTACAATCTCTGTTCATCGTTCCATTTTTCTCTCTGTTCCTTTGTCACATTTGGAGACAGTCAAATTGCAGCAGAGCACAGATGATAGCAAGAAAGCACTGAGCGATGCACATTCGTTTTGTTTATACAAGAAACACCTAAATCTAAAATAGTAAGAAAAAAAGAACAAGAGAAGGCATATTTTCGTTTTGTCTTTTGCCATTATGTTCCACACGAGGACGGGGTCGATTTTTCCTACTTCGAGAAGATTCATTGATTTACCTGATTCTTGGAGCTTAGGGAGAGAAGATTTCTAACCACTACACCAGAGTTTCCAGTCCAATTCTTTAAGCATAAAACAGTTGTATACTTTTGTATTGTTTTTCTTGAGTAACGGGAAGAGAAACATCAAAACTGAAGAGCATTAGATTTAACAAATCTATTAGTCTGGGATTGTGGCAAGTTCAGGTTTTCATACTCATCGTGTCGAAGAATCTTATGAATAGCAAGTTTGAAATCAGAAACATCTAAACACTAGTGTATTTTTATTTCACAAAAATATAGTAGATCATAAATAACGGTCAACTTTGGTTAGAAAATATTCTTACAACGCTTTTCCTTTACCTACGTTGCCCGTTTCTTTCCATACAATTTCTGGTTTTTGCAAATAAACGTAACTTCGGAAATTTAACGTTTTGCACGGAAATACAATAACAATGGAACAAACTAACTCCATCTAGTGTCAATGACATCCAGCGACACTGAATTATAAACGGGTTGAAATTATTTGAAATTCATTGTCTGTAAATGTTTGAATGTTTTCATCATCCAAATATCACGTGGAATGAAGAAACTAAAATCTGCATCAATAATAATAGTATCATTAAATGGTGATTTATATGCACAACTGTAATCAACTGATGAGAATTTTTTCTACTTCATAACAGTAACAATATACAATGTCATTTATTGCTCTCTCATCCAAAATGACAGCTGCGAGTTATTGTTAAGCAACTAGCTACGACTACATTACTGCCCTCTCTCTAAAAAATTATATTGGCTACATCACGGTTCTCAACTGAAGTGACTACATTAACATTCCCTTTAGACTACGGTATTGTTCTCTTTTGACATTGAAGTCACTAAATTTTCTCGTGTTTTATTCTTCCTTTTAATTGCGATGAGTACATTACTGTTTTCCCTTTTAATTGTATTGACTACATTGCTGTTTTCCGTTTCGACCGGAGTGTCTACGGTACTGTTCCCCTAAAGTGACTACATATCTACCTGTAAATTGAAGTGACTGCATTAGCGTTTCCCTGTTTTAGTTGTAGTTGTAACATTAGTATTCTTCCTTTAAATTGATCTGACTACATTCCTGTTCTCCCTTGAACTTGTATTGACTTCAGTAATGCGCTCCGTTTCAATTGGAGTGACTACATTACCGTTCCCTTTAAATTAAAGTGACTACTCATCTCCCCGTAGATTGAAGTGACTGCATTATTGCTCTCCCTCTTTTAGTTGTAATTGTAACATTACTATATATTTTATACTTTATATTTACCAATCGCTGAAATACTGCTGTGATACTCAGCCGAAGTTTAATACTTATTGTACTGGTTTACAAAATTAGAAAATCTGCAATTAGATTCTTACTCAACGATATCCATGTGATTGGTAACCTTTTCATATTATTGTTGAATAGGTCATCATAAACCACGAAAATCACGTTGCGTTATTAATATAGCTAGTACGTGATATTATACCGTAATGAGCTGTTTTGATATGTTTCTTTGCGGATTGTGACAAGAATATTACTTAATTATTCTACATCATATGACTAATGAGTATCGAACATAAATACAATAGACATTGAACATTTCCTTTAACAATTTAGTTGTTCCTATTTCAACTAAAATAACCTTACACCATATAGGAACAAACAGTTGTATATGTTAAGAATATTATCGAATACTGTTATTCGTTTATCACAAAAGTAGATACCTGTTAATTCACTATCTTTTCAATCAATTGTCCTTTCTCCATAAATTTACGCATTTCTTTGTATTTCAGGTTGAGCTGTGACGAGCAACCACAAAGTACTATCAGGCTCTCATACAGTAATAGTTTTATAAAATATAACTGCAGCAACTATAATATTTAACCGGAGGCGATTTGTTACAACATAATATCACATGCAACTTACCCTGAAGGCACTTTATATCTCCTGCAGACGTCTCTCTCAATATATACCGTCAAAGATGTAGTTACTTTTGTGTTCCAGCGTTGTCCAATTAGAAATGACTTTATATATCGCAATTACTTTGTTTTCACTTGCAATCCACTCACTCCTCCCATTAATTATTGTTTTTTTTACCACACAAATGGCTCTTTATTTTTGGCGTATTCTGCGTTCCACCACTTAACCTTCAAACAAAAGTGAACTCACCAATCGTAAGACAAAAAGAACGTACCTTACAATCAAGAGAACTTTGCAACAGCGAGAAGTCTAAACCATCGTGTTAGATTCTGTGGTCCGTATAGTCTACCATTCAAATCAATACTGATGCCTTATAGCAACCTTATTTGAAAGAGAAAACAGTTTACATATATCCCCGTTTGGATTCTTTCTTGAACTGTCGCTCCTGTCCAGTCAACGCCGTTTTAAGTCATCATATTCTCACACAATCAGTTTTATCTCAAGAGCCTTTCCGTGACTGGGCAAGCCAAGGCTCTGTGCCACGTGACTCGGAAGTCTATTGCGTCAATTTTGATCACGATTTAAAACGTGTGTGGAAGAACACACACACTCATATATAAACACGTACGTATACTCTCCTCATACTTGACATGAGTGTATATATATATACATATGCGAAATGTATTTGTCACAGCATCATATACCAATTTATCAGGAAGTTCATTTTGCATTTTCCTTCCCTACACAATTTTTAATCTATTTTCATTTTCGTTTAAGAACTAGGATCTTATTTGTACCGGTCTTTGTCAATAAATTAAAAGAGAGTTTCACATCCCTCTTAGTTTATTTCATCTTATTCAGGGAGATTTGATAATGGGACGCACTACTCTGGCAAAAAAAAATCAAAATGATCAAACTGTGAATTTGTATCAGTCTACAATTATTTTCACCTGTTCAGACAAATATATGGATATTTTCACCTAGTAAGCCACACACACACCATCCTGTTAGTACATGCATGGAGCTATCCTTAATAGTTCCATGGTATATGTTACTGTTATTAATGAAGACTTGTAAGTTTTCTGGATAAGCCAGTTTTCCGTTGCATTGTTAGTATTAACTGAGGGCGGTATTAAGTATAGACGTCTGTATGTGCTGTCGTTGCGCTAAGACTACTTCATTTGTTGAAACAAAATTGATACTTCTTTTCAGGTACCATACCATCATTAGATTTTGTTCATTGAGTTAAACCCTCGATAAAAGTGCCTAAAGAGATCTATTTTTGTGATGTTTTTCGTTGTCGTCACTATTCTTTTACTTGGATGTTACCAGCACCAATTAAAGTACAGATGATGTGAAAATCAGGACTATTGAAGGAGATTTATATTGTTTTAGAACATTGAAGGTGTTGTAGTGTTAATTCGGTCCATGAACCTTGTCAAGGGGGTTGGAACACCTCTCAAAAATACACCCCATCTATAGCCCAAAATCTGAATGGCCGACATACGGAAATTGTTAGATGCCATGATTGGCCATACAATTACCAATCACATGATAGTAGGAAATCTCAGTTATAATGAACCTCGCATACACGAGGAACTATAAGTGTGTAAGTCAATGGGAAAGATTAATGGTGCTATGGTACCTACAGAGGCCCATAGCAGGTGGGATGTTTTTATGAAAACATTTCCTTACACGTCATGTGATAGTTGACGCATTGGTCTACACTTGAAAATTTCCATATCCGTTACCACGAATTAAGGGGTGCCAGCATGGTATCAAAACCGCTTTCTTGTAGTACCCTGATACATTCATAGATAATAAGGAGGTGCATGGTAAAGATATTTTAGACGGTTTTAATAAATTCTTCACTAATGTTGGACCTGCTTTAGCAGCAACTATACCAGCACAAGACAACTCAGTGTATGATTACCTAGATGAGGTGAATACACATTCTATACTTTTAGCGGACACTACTGAAGGTGAAGTTTTGGATATTGCTAGAAATTTAAGTAACAAAACGTCTAAAGACAGCAATGATTTAAGCATGTCATTGGTCAAACTTATCATCTCGTCTGTTTTAAAACCTTTCACTTTTATCTGTAATTAATCGTTTCCTACTGGAGTATTTCCTGATGGCATGAAAATCGCTAAGTTGATACCTATATTTAAGTCTGGGGGAAAAATGTGTTCAATAATTATAGACCAGTTGCTTTGGTTCCACAATTTTCTAAAATACTTGAAAGGTTATTTGCTAAAGACTAGAAAACCTTGTTTCCAAATTCAATCTCCTTAAGGAAAGTCAGTATGGCTTCAGGTCTGGTCGTTCTACATCTATGGCACTATTACAATTAGTTGAGGAAATTAATACATCACTGGACAATAAAAAATCAACCATTGGAGTCTTCATTGACTTGAAGAAGGCCTTTGACACTATAGACCATTTATTACTTAGGAAATTAGAGCATTATGGTTTCCGTTGGATAGTTCATGACTGGCTGTCGAGTTATTTGAACAATAGAATGCAATATGTACAAGTAAATCACTTAAGATCAGATTTGCGAAACGTTGTTTGTGGAGTACCGCAAGGATCTATCCTCGGACCAACGTTATTCATTTTATACATCAATGATATTTGCAATGTCTCCAACTTATTAAAACTTGTACTCTTTGCAGATGACACAAATATTTTTTGTTCTCATACAATGACATATATTCGCTATGCAGAACGATAAGTAATGAACTTCTTAAACTCAATGTGTGGTTTGTAGTGAATAAACTATCACTTAATGTTCACAAAACTAATTATATCCTATTTTCCAATCATAATATCAACTCTGATCACTATAAATGATATAAATATCGAGAGAGTTTATGTAACTAAATTTCTTGGTGAATATATATAGATCATAACCAAAATTGGAAAGAGCATATTCTTCACGTATCCAGAAAACTTTCTAAAGGTATTGGAATCATTTATAAAGCCAGTCAATTTTTAAATACTAAGGCTTTATATTGTGCAAAATTTCTTCCATATCTCAATTACTGTTCTGAAGTATGGGGAAATACTTTCAAATCTGATATTACTCCATTATTTCTAAACCAAAAAAGGGTCATTCGTATTGTACGTAAAGCAAATTTCTTAGATCACACGGCTGGTCTTTTCCATACGTTTCAAGCCCTAACATTATGGCAAATTATAGATTTCAGCACTGGAGCATTTATGTTTAAGGTATACCATATGTTATTACCTAAGACCCTACAAAACTTTTTCTCCTTAGCATCCAATGACAGATATAATACATGACAAAAGAACAACTTCAAACAAAATTATGTAAGAACAAAGAAAAAACAATTGTGTATTTCCACCTCATGGGTCACACAATGGAATTCACTCTATGACAAAATTCATCACAAAATTTTCACAATTAACTTATATCTCCTTTCTTGGTTATGTAGATGATTTCTGAAAGTATGTACTAGCCTAATATATTTTTTTCTCTTTCTTTTGCTGATTTCTTCTTTTTCCTTCCTTAGTACTCCAGTGTCTTCTTTTGGTGTTAGTGATTAATAAATTGTTACTTTTGTTATCTAAGAGCTTTTCTATTTATCGTGTAAATAATTTATGCGGGGAAAAACAATTTTTAAGTATTATACTTCAGTTTTCTCCTTTTCCATCATATCTCAGATATGTTCAAGACAAACGTAAGATACGTATTATGTAAATATTTATATTGCATTTACCTTTGTCTTGTTGCTATATGTTATGTTCTCCATGTGGATGGAAATAAACTGTGTCATTGTAGTTCCTCAAGTATAAACTTACATTTCCAATGTCAAACTGAAATCAGATTAAATCGTCTTGATTTTCACCTCAACTTCTCATCAATATCGGTTTTTTTTATATTAATACCTGTTAAACACACTTCTTTTGTGGTTCGGCTCATGTTGTAGTTACTTGTTGTCTCCCACGGTGAACCATTCCGTAAGTTATCTAGTAGGCCTAGTGATACAGTAACTTTGGGTGTGTGAAAATGTGGTATCTTTGCCTAAAGTATGGTAACGTGTTCTTGAAAGAAAACTTAAGAGAATGTCATTAAATGTTCTGCAGAAAGTTCTATTTCGCTCAGCCTCCCATTGATGCTAACTCTTCGAAGAATCTCACCGCAGTAATTTTCTTACATTACCTAAAACAAGCAAACAATAAGAATAGCAACATTCTGTGGATTACTGATTTATGCGACTTAAAAAGAAAATTAAGACTTTGTTTCCCGTTTGTTTGGGTATTCTTACCAGTGTTGCGTTAGGGCAGGAAATGCGAGAGAAAAGCAACCAGACTTACAACACTTGGTTTTCTGCAACAAAGTATAAAAATATATGACACCGCATGGTAGTACCTAGATTGCACGAAATAATAAAACGGTAATAAAACAACTAAACTAAAGACTACAATACATGGTAAATTGTTCATTCATAAGCAATAGCCAGGGTAATAATTAATAACACCATGTTCTAAACAGCTTTGAATCAAATAACATCCAGACTGGCCCCCACAAAGTGTTATTTATGAATCGATGCGGAACATTCTCTAGGTGACGATAGTTGTCCATGCAGCAAATTTTCACTTTGCCCCCACCTTACCTTTAGTACCTTACTTTTCCTACCCCAGACCACCCTTCTCCAAACTCATATTTTTAACATCCATGTCCAGAAATGAAAAATATCAAGTGAACTTCCTCCGAAATCAGCTGCAAGCTATAGTTTCCTTGGCATAATGTACAGCAGTTAATCAGCTGTAAAATCATTTTGAACATCTAATTGTCAAACCCTCCAAAATGTGCTCTTTACCAAAAATCATGTAGCACATAATGAAACATTATTCAAACGAGATATCCAAGCTTTTTCTTTTTTTAGCCTATGTTAATTAATAATGTAGTACACGAGCTCAACTTCAAAACAAATAATTTTGATGTGTTTGATATTCAGACGGTCCGTGGCTGCTACCTCTGTTTCTCACTGTGGCTAATGTGGGGACGCTTTCTGAATAACTCCAGGTATTATTCTTTTGCATCACGGTAGGTTATAACCTACGTTAAAGTTGTCACCTTGAGGTTGGTTTAAATTTATGATCCAGTAAACTGATGGATGATTCTAATTAAAAGATGAGGTCAACTTTCCTCCCTCCAGAATCACTTGGCCCCATTCGGTTTGTGAAGACCTTGTTAACATACAAATAATATAAAAAAAAAGTGAAAAGCAATAATCACCCCATAGGTTTGTCCTAGGCCATGTAACGTCTACTTTAGTGATTTTATATACTTAATCTAAAGAAAACAATTCGCAGACACAATCATACATGCAACAAAGACTATGAGAAGAACAGATTCTGCTTAATGAATAAATTCAAGGACGTGGAACACACATTACAATTTAACTTTCCCTGAAAGTAGAACATACACTTATGGAAAGTAAAAGGAATATATTGAATATCTTTGCAATCAGATTATACGAACACTGACGATGATTCAGATGCCGTAAATCATATCAGGAATGTGCAAGATTATGATAATAAGAATGACTTGAAATTAGAAGATTTTAAGGCAGTATATATGTAAAACATTATTCATACACAAATAAAGAGTTAACAATCATTATAACTTCACTTAGTACTATCTCTTCTAAACAACGCATACATGAGTGTGTTTTATGGCTGTGAGTTTATCCAAACTGCCCATGCCCAATTAAGACAGACATGCTATTATGGTAAACTTTTGGTATACAACGTTGTGGTCTGTTTGTTGCTATTTGATTGATAAACCGCTTCGTAATGTCAAACCCTACTTCTTTCAAAACAATAGAACGATTCAGAAACTCCCAAGGGTATAATATGTCTCTCTGAAAGCTGTAGGCAACTTTTGAAACTACAAAGAAACATTAAAATAATAATGCCAAAATATTGAATAGCGAAAAAACTCAACCCGATTCTATGTTTTTTAATATTTCATATCAAATACATAATGAAGAATTTATAGTCAAGGGAATTAGTTACTCCAATTTCCGATTGATTTCTTGTCGTTGATCATGCAGCTGACACACTTTTTGTTTATTCCTACATAGTCGAGGAGAACAATGAAAGAAGAGAATCCATGAAGTTAAAGTAATAAACACTTAAGTAAAATTTGACGATTCGCCCTCCCCCTCCCCTTCAAATGTGAATTTGTTTATTTTAAATTTGTATCGATTACTTTACTGTTGACTGTGAGTAGACACGAAGTGGATTATTTTTCTTTGATATAGCGTCAAGATTGTTCTCTCCGTCGGTCCTTTTACACAAAGAATAAGAGTAAAACTGTTGCAAGTCATAAAATAGAGTTGTCTTAAAATGATTACAAGGAGGAAAATCTGATGTAAAGATAAACTTGAGCATTGCAGCTGCATATCATTATAGTGATTTTGTAAGTGAAAACCAAGTACAGATTATGGATTAGGAAAAACTTACTTACCTTCTCACTTTGATCGATCTTACATGAATCAGAACAAAAACCGTCAATTAATATTCAGAAACAGTGCAGATCTCCTTATAGTCTAGTTGTCTTCCCATATGTACAATCAGCCTTTTCATGGCTATGCATTTTTTTCGTAATGTCACAGGATACAATTGCCGTATTCTGTACCGCTTATATTGTTTTATTTATCTCCTTACATTTTATTTTAACACTATCGATCATTCACTGACGCTTAACGTGTAATAGTATCTCCTTGGCTGAATTGTTTATGGTCCTATTGTTGCATACCAATCATTTTAGTGGAGATTTTTCGAAAGTGTATTATAACATATTTGAAATCTATTCGGCTTTAACGATACTGACCAAATGGCGTTCATATGTTTTCTTTACTAATCACACATAACGATAGTAAATTTCCTGTACCTTAGAGACAGCAATTCCTATCCGAGATGTTTGAATTCCCCAAATGTTTCTATCCTTAAAAGTCGTTATTTGTTTTTGTTCAGATATTGACCCTATATACCGCTATGTTGATGTTGGAAAATGTCGCCAATTAAACTTTCAATTGACTTATCAACCAATCTTAGCTTTCAGGTGCATTCGTCGTAAATTACTTATCTATAATTGTTAGCTACTCCCTTCTCTAGTATAATTATTATACCTTAATACTGCATACTGAAGTGAAACCAAGTTCGTTAACCAAGAAGCACTGTTGTTCTGTAACTTGTTTTAAATCTCCTCTCATTCTTTAAACATAATGAAGCTTTCACATAATACAAATATCTGACAGTTAAAGTAGATAACACAGTACTAGACACAAGAAGAAATGGTTTGAGATTCAACCAACTAAATTGTTTGTAGAAGAAAACCTTAATGTTTCCCCTATGAAGCGGAGGTGAATTGAAAATATAATTGTAGGGTGCAAACGTTCGTCAACGCTGAATAATGGAATACAGATTCTTTACAGGGTTTTCAATCGATATTTTTTCCCTATGAGCTTATGAAATAAACATGTGGTTCAATTTTGCATTATAACTTCTGAGATGTGCAGAGAGTGGAAGGGCACAGATTGCAGATGGCGTGCATCTCACAGGGAATATTAAAAACTGATGACGAAATCCTCCCATCCATTCTAACAATTTTTCCCAATATTTATCAAAAGATTATCTGAACATCGGTCTTCGAATAAATTAACCCCTTTTCGGAATTCTTCAAACAGAATAGAATTAATCATTCAGAGATTACACGTATAGGTAGATGTTCTTAATTTTGTCTTAGTTCTTTTTATTCTTCTATTTTATTTTTCCTATCAACTTGCATGATCTGTTTGTACTCTCTAGTGCATGAAACGTGTCTAAACCGTAAAGACAAATCAAAACTCCAAAAAGGAAAAGAAAATATAACAAAAACCTTGAAGGTTGAGGAATTTCCCCCAGACGATTTCCGATTTACTTTAATTCTGTGTGTGAGAATGCGGTAGGGCTTCATTCCCTCCTAATGTGTTTGTACTATCATGCTTGGACACTTAAGTGATATATCAATGTACAAAGAGACCCGACTACTTTGAGTGCCAAGTCAACAGAATGTCAATAGGGGCTATTATTTTAACATTTGCTTCTGATCACACACAATCAACCGCAGATTATTCATTCTTTGTATCTTCGTTCCGTTGCTTCTCTTTTCTATTTTTCCTTTTGGTTTCTCTGTCTTTTTAATACGATATACCGGTGACCGTGAGGACTCCTGGGTAGATTGCAGGCCGCATGCATATTTCAAGGTTATTTCCAGATTCTCTAGATGCCGCGTTGATGTCACACAGTCGAACATCCTTTCGCCTCCTCCGCGTTGGGATGAGGAGAATTGGTTAAGCAGCCCACATTACTTCAAGTTCTAGGTGTAACTTTTCTCACAATTATGATGCGTTAACTTTTTTTTTCAATTTTTTTTAAATAGAGAAATAAAAAAAATTCTGAAGGACTAAGTTGTCGCCGTCCACAGTAGATGAATCAAGACGGTGTAAAGATACAATAATTTGCTCTTATACACTGCCAATCGTTGTGAGTAAATTCTGTTTCATAAAATACCTAACCAAAGCGCATTGCGATTCTTGAATTAAAGATATTTTTGTAAGCTCAGGAGGCTGAGAATTTCTGAATAAGGCATATTGTGTGGTGGTTTAGGGATCTGATGATGCCTGAATTAAATAAATTTTGTATAACAGCAGGTGGTTGTCGATGGCTGAGTAAACGATATCATGCATTATCTCAGGACTCAATGAAGTCTTTATATAGATCAATAATTGCCCTAGAGCCACTTTACCTTACACAATTTGTCGCAACAATATCTATTCTTTCATAACATTAATGTGCAAATGTCACCAGTGCTTGTACAATGACCATATTTGAGCTTTTGTCTGTTTTTTTGTATCAATGATTGTTAAGGAACATCTAACTGGTGTCACTGATTCATTTTTGATAACGTATGCTTGGTTGACGTTAAAATTACATCTAAGTTTAACATATGAAACTTAAAAATCTATGAAAAATTTAGTTAACGTTGGAGAAGAAGAATGTTAAGCAGTTCGTATGTGCCTCTTCATTTGAAAAGCTTGAGAATGTCAGTGATTGGGTTGTGTACTCTTTTTATCAGCTGTTTTATCGTGTGACTATATGATTGCAGTCTTACACACTTCCTTCTGCAAACTGAGGAAATCATAATGTAAGAGGATGGATTCTGCCCAGAAGGTCCATACACCTCCCCCCCCCCCCCCCCCTAAGTCTTTGATCACACGGAATGGAAGGTCACATAAATAAGTCCCTAATATACTTACTTAAGAAATTGTCTCATTTATCAATAGCTCCGGGCCCGTGGTTGCTTTCCTTCTCGCTTATTTGTTACTTGATGCAAGAAATGAATTGTTAATATATTCCCTGAACATAGAAGTCAATAACTTAAATATGATAACTACGGCATATATTAACACTCTTCGAGGATGGACAAGGCTACACAACTTGCTAGAACTTCTAAAAATAAAGAAATACTCTTAATTGAAAACTCCGTGTTTTAAATATTTAGTCTTCAAGGAAGGTGAAAATCTTATTTTATTTTATTTTCAAACTGTTTTTAAGGTCTAGACTTGCAGATTTACAGATCAAGAGAGGAACTATTTTAGGGGTTAGAGGCCGTCATCCTCCGTCGACAAATTCGAATTCATTACCGGAGACCTTTCCAGTTTCTCATCAAATTACATTTGCACTACCGTCATTGTCGACACTTTACCCCTAGCAATGCTCTGGGCGTTCTTTTAGACAAAGGTTCCCTTAGTGCAGTGGTAACACTCACTGGGTTCATGGATGTTATTGATGCATGTAAGCAAAAATTGGGGTTGGGTTGTCCAGAGCTTTAATGAAGAAGCGTATTACAGTGGTGGCAGTAGGGACATCCACCCCTCCCTACATGGACCAAAGGGGCGCAAAATGACATAGACGAAAAAAACAAAAATAGTAAAAAAATAAAATAAAATAGAGAAAAATATAACAAGACTAAAGAATGAGAAAAATGTGAAAGGCCTGCTTGAGTAATTTTCTGAAGTCAGGGACTCATGATGGTGTTGCCCATATTCAGCCTTCAAATTCAAGCAAGTATCACGGTCTTCATCATGAAATATACAAATTTTATTTATTTTATTATATTTATTTATACTTTATGGCAAAAAATTCCAATAATGTAAGAAGAAGGGTTTTCCAAGAAAAATACTAACAGTACCATTCCTGAGGATTACTTGGTGAGCCAGGGAAGGACAATTTCCAGCAATCTTAGAGGGTATCTTCATAAAAACAATAGTTTTCTAGTACGTCCCTAAAATGGCTTGTGCTCCTCGGGTAGTAACAATTTTCAGTTCACCCCTAGTCCAAAGTTTTGGTTGGCCACTGCAATAGAGGCATATTGTATTTCCTTACCACACTGTATAAGACACGTGGCTTCCCCCTCATTCATAATTCTAGCTAAGCACATAGTCTCTGATCCCTACATAACCCCACCCCTCGAATAACCCCTGTAACTCCAATGCCCCAATGAAAAAACAAATGTGGACTAAAGGGTGTATCTTTACTCCTCTCCCATATTTACCAAGTGCCCCGAATAATAAATGAAGGAGGATGTATAGGTCGTTATGATTCTTGCATCATTTCAACCTATCTGATGTGTATTACCATGTCCACAGATTTGTTGTTGTTTTCACAAGTTGAAAAATGTGCAGACATGAGATTCTTATTTCAAGACTGGGCACAAGTAAGAGCACCACAAAAGAACGATTTCCAGCCATTTGAGGAGTTTGAAAAGAAAAAATTCTCTCACCCTCCTCAGCAACAAATTATGGCGCTCTGCTTAGATAATCCTGCCGGGACACGCCCCCTCCCCCCCCCCCCCTTGTTACAACCGATAATGTAAAAATTAACCGACAATTTAAAAACAACGTGTAACGTACATAAGTTTACTGAAAATGTAAACATCTAATTGAACAGATAATGTAAAAAATATCGATAATGTAAAAAAATTCGTTACCCGATAATGTAAAAAATTATCGATAATGTAAAAACCGTTCCAACGATGATTTCATGTGGTCCCACCTACAGCTTGAGTATGTGTACGTGTTTATGTACTTCGGCTAGGTAGGCCTACGTGGGCAGTTATAGTCCGAGAGAACAGAACGTTTTTTTTTTAGCTGAATAGGCACAAACGGTGTGATTGTCCTATCATGTATTCTGAGAACATTATTCCTGTGGCACACACTCTATACATATGGACAAGGAGGAGGGCAAAAGGGGGGCAAAATGCATTTTTTTTCAGCCGAAAATTTGCATGGATAAGTTTAGGAGGAAGTATCCACTAGGACTCAATGATAGTAAAAATGGGTGTGATAGCAATTTGTACATGGTACAAATATACAGGGCCTAAGACAGTAGTCTAAAAATGATGTTATTCAGCTGAAAATGTACATGGATAATACTTTGTGGGAATTTTAATTTGTATTGATTTTGCAACTTGCGATTTTCTCATAGCAAGTCATCTTCCTGGTATAATAATCAAACTATAACAGAGAGTTTAGTTTGCAAACAATTGGGTTATCTTAGTCACAATAATCTGACCCTGCTACTTGTGCACTTAAGATCAGAAGTAGGATTATGCACCTTCTGCTATTTACTATAGAAGGTGAGGATTGAGCAACAATTCTCCTTACAGTCTGCTTTCTGACAATTTGCAAAGTCCCAAGAAAACATCTATTTGCAGAGCTACAGAAATGATAAGTCATTATATGGCTAATTTGATTTGACGAGTAATGACTCACAAAGTTCGTCAAGAGGTTATTTCCAGTTTTCACTAAAATGTTCTTTAAGTGTCTGTATCGAATTGCACAATATTGACTTAGGAAAGATCGTTATGTGCCAAATTTTACTTGCCGGATAACAACATAAACATGTCATCCGTATGTGGCTAATTCGATTGTACGATCCATGACTTGGTGTAAGGGTCGTTAGCTAACTGTATTCAAGTTTCCACATAATGAGTTGCATTCTTTGTGTCCTTATTAAAGTCCCAAAATCAGGACTTCTGATTAATGTTCGAAGTAGCGGTGGATATTTGGCAATATCAAAATTGCATAATAAAATATGTTATTGGTACTTGAGTGGAATTTACACAGTTGTACATAACGACTTGTGCAACGAACTCTGTGGCAATCATTTTTGTGCCACATAATGAGTTAGTGACACATTGATTTAAGTCAAATGTATGTCAGTTTTTTCCCTTCCGTCAGATGTACATGTACGATATACTCAGCTTTGGTCCCATTACTGATGACTGAATACTACAAAACAACAAACCATGGGTGTTTAAGTGGCAACTGTTTCAATTTACAAGAAAACGTGTTACTGTCAAGTGTAGTTTATAAGTGCTAAATGAAGGGGACACTTCTTTGCCAAACAAAAATTATAAATTCCTGTCACTGGCACTTCCGTGATTCCTAAGATCTATATACACTTGCTGTGAGAAACGCAGGTGTATATATACATCTTGAAATGAAAAACACATGACAAGCCATGAAACCCTTTTGGCCTACTGTGTGGCCCAGTATGCAAGACTGAGTTGCTTTCATTTGTATTCTTTTGATCTCTTAGCTATACTCTTTCAAATGCAAAAATGCTTGTCCATATACCTTTTCAGATGAACAAAGTCGTTACGAGCATGAACACGTTTTGGACTACTGTCTAAGACCATGCACAGGATAAAGTTGTTGTCGCTTGTATATTTTGATCCCTCAGATGTACTCTTTCAGATACAAAACTGCAAAAGAATTACTCATGTACCTTTTCAACTGAAAAAAAATGGTCATGGGCCATGGCCCCGTTTTGTACTACTGTCTAGGCAGATGTGAAGAGTAAAACTGTTATCATTGGCATTTTTGTAATCCCCAAGATGTACTCTTTTAAATACAAAAAAAATTATCCATGTACCGTTTCAGCTGAAACAAAGTCGTTTTGGACCATAAATAAATGCAAATTCCCCCCCCCCCCCCTCTCTTTTTGCCCTCCCCCTGGACCAAATGTACAGGATGTACCCTGCAGCAACACCATTCCTTGACTTCTGGGGTCCCAGTCTATATGATGGCAAAATCAAACTGTTTGTACTTTTTCAGCTGAATAAATGTTCTGAGTTCCCGGACATACCTGCCTACGTACGTAGCCTGTGTAATTAGCCTAAGTAGATTAACACCCGCGCACGCACTTGTACGTAGGACCATATAAAATCCAATGTGATTGTTAAACAGTTTTTACATTGTCATAATTTTTTATATTATCGTTAAACTTGCTTTTTTTTATTTTCGAAATTTTTTTTACATTATTCGTTCAAATATTTTTGTTTTTTACATTATAGATAGTTTTTTACATTATCGGTTGTAACACTCCTCCAATATCTTTTTCGTTCTACCCCAACTGATATGTAGTACGCTATGTTCAAGAGCACTGGTTTATCGCAAGAAAACTAGGTATCACTATTACACAGCGCTCCTACAGGCCATCTGACCGAAACTGCTACAGACTGTGAGAGCAGGAAGCGACGAAAGAACACCTTTGAAATAAAAGCAAGATCACATCATTGTATTCTTTCTCTGAACAGAAGCTGGCATTACAGATGTTAAACATGATTTACGCAGGTACTGCCGTATATATCACATTTTGCGGGAACTGCTAAACAGGACGTATTTATAAATAAGTAAACATAAATAGACCAAGATGAATTACAGGGGGTAGGACTCAAAGACTAAAATAAAGGGGAAACCAAAAGCTTTTAGTGATTAGAATCTAGGATTGGTTGATTAATTTGTCAAACAGTAGCAAACTGTTAGTTTGAAGAACTGTTTTTTTTTTGGGGGGGGGGGTGTTTTGGTTTTAGTTGTTTGAGACTAATTTGCCCATTGTGTGATATCCCTTCAGTTCCACAAGATAGATATGATGAAGTCATATGCAACAGTGTGTATTTAATAGGCTTTCATATGTTTCCCTGTACCTGCTAGAAGCAACAGAAGGCGACAGTAGATATTTTTACTCATTATTCGTTCAGCGTTGTATCTCATACATATGGGGATTGGCTGATAATATTTCGGAGCGAGCTTCTATAACATTTTCGTGCTTAAGGCAACGA
Source organism: Stichopus chloronotus (assembly GCA_021234535.1). Lineage (NCBI taxonomy): Eukaryota > Metazoa > Echinodermata > Holothuroidea > Aspidochirotida > Stichopodidae > Stichopus > Stichopus chloronotus. The sequence continues at coordinate 1,039,843 of CM037848.1, read as the reverse complement.
TATAAACGTGTGTTGCCTTTGCTAATCTTCTCAGTGCATACATACGTGTTGCCGTGACTGATGTTCTCATTCAGCAAATTTGTTTCTCTAACTAGTATTCACATTGCATACATAAGTGTGTTACCTTATGCGGGTACTCTCATTGCATACATCAGTGTGTTGCCGTGGCTGGTGTTCTCATTGCATACATCAGTGTGTTGCCGTAGCTGGTGTTCTCATTGCATACCGATACGTGTTGCCTTATGCTGGTGTTCTCATAGCATACATAAGTATGTTGCCTAGATGGTGTTCTCATTGCATACATAAGTGTGTTGCCGTAGCTGGTGTTCTCATTGCATATATACATCAGTGTGTTGTCGTAGCTGGTGTTCTCATTGCATACATAAATGTGTTGCCCTAGGTGTTCTAATTGCATACATACGTGTTTTGACGTAGCTGGTTTTCTCATTGCATACGGATGTTTGTTGCGGTGATGGTGTTCTTATTGCATACATAACTGTGTTGCCTTAGCTGGTATTCTCATTCCATACATCAGTGTGTTGCCCTAGATGGTGTTCTAATTGCATACATACGTGTTTTGCCTTAGCTATCGTTCTCATTTGTGATGTTTTCACTGCATACGTGAGTTTTTCCTTAGCTGCTGTTGCATACATGTGTACGTTGCTGTAGCTGGTGTTCACATTGCATACGGTACATAAGTGTGCTGCCTTAGCTTCTGTTCTGATTGTATACATACCTGTGTTGCTAGTGCTCTCATTTAAGGTGTTCTCACTGCATACGTATCTGTTGCCTTATAGTTGATGTTCTCACTGTATACTGGGTACGTGTGTCAACATTGAAATTGTTTAAAATTGGAATATCTGTTGGTCGGGGAAACAATGGGAGATCATCGAATCTCTTTGAATGTTGCTAAATTTGTTTAAAAGTGTCCCATCAGTTTGTCGAGAATTGTAGCGTTCTATTTGTATACAAACGTGTGTAGCTGGTATGTTCTTTACATACACATGTTGCTCCTTTAGTTGCTGCTTTGGCAATACTATGCTTACGTCATATTTTTTTTCATACATGCATGCTTCTTTAACCTATTTTATTGTGAAATATGTGTGTTTTAGGGGTTTAGAGTCTTGGTATGACTGCCCTTGCGGCGGATATCCCAAACGTGAACGATGCAGAAAGTTCCCGTTACAGTAGTGAGAGACGCAAAAACAGAAATCCAGAGTGAGAGAGAGAGCTCAATTTGATTTAACGATCAGAGTTCCATTTATTCTGTTGATTGGACTGGCACCCACAAACTAGGTGAAAATTAAATTGACGATGATGATTGAAAAAAATAATGTTAGAGTTACATGAAAATGACAGAGAAGTGCTAGGAAAAATACTATGACACAGCCTGCATTGTATATCGAGACAAAGATGTACGTTGGATATTTCAACGACAAGATTACCAGTGCGGAGCCTCGTTGTTATACAGATAGCTTCTGGGGGTTGAGAGTCACGAGGTAGACTTTGACGTTGACTAATCAGAATCATTTAATCTATATGCAAATCGTTTCCACCCATGAATTAACCAATCCCGTAATTATAGCGAAATCTTTCCAAGTAACAGTGTATGCGCAACCCATTTCTAATGATTTCATTGTCAATACTATAACTGACTGAAGGGAATAAAGAAAAGGTTAACAAACTCGGATTGAACCCCTGATGTACGGTAGCGCATAGCAATCATCGTATACAACATTATCATTGCCCTAATTGAAGAATGAGAGGATGAAAACCCGAACTCAGCCGAGAATTAATAGAAAGAAATGACTTTGTTAAAATTAATTGTTTGGAAGGTGATAGGTGGGGGGTGGGGTGCAACATTACAACACGACTCTCCTTCAAAGGAATCCAAATAGGTGAAAAGGACTCAAAGTGTGTCAAAATACAGTGAATGTTAAAATGCGTTAAAGCAATTGTGAATTATTACAATCATCAGTATGTGCAAGAAATATAAAGTCACACATAACAGAAGGTTATTAAATGTTTTACAAAGGCTATGAGGGACTTAAGTTGACATTTGACATTTGTTGTTTCTTCAGAGGTTATCAGGTGCTTTAAAAACCTTGGCGCGCATATACACTCTACATGGAAACCTAGTCCACAGTCCGTTTTTACACACTGGAATGGGGCAGGGGACTTTTGCGCATTGAGCATACTGTAGGTTAGGTATATAAAAAAAAATCAACCTTTCATAACCTAATATCAGTTTTCACTTCCAAAGTTTAAGGGTACCTTATTCTACCCTGAGTTCCACAAAACCGCTCCTCTTTTTCCTAACCCTTCTAACATTTTACCATTAACGTGATTACGTTCATTGTTCTTAAGAACTACATAATTGACGTAAGAGTTTTAGTAGTCAGTTGCACTTAAATCTGGTAGCATTAGCATTTCACTTCGAGGGACAAAATAAGATTTCTGTGTGCATAACAAGCATTCATCCATTTAATTTAGAAAACCTTTATTGCTAGAGTTGGTTCACTTTTCTTGGTACTTCTCTTTTTTATGTAGACGGACAGCCATTTGACAAAGTTCAAGTTTATTATGTATTACATTTAAATTTAATTATCCAGTAAAGAACAACCTAGCAAAGTCTTTTATTTTCTAATTTATAACAGAACAGTTTATATGTCAATAAATTTGAGACCCTGTTATACTGATTAACAAAGCGAACTTCTTCAGAACATTCAGCTTTTAATTTCCAAATGACAGTTTCAACTATCTGTCTCTTCTGGCCTCGCAAATATTTTATTTTTAAGCTGAGGATAGTCCAAACTAATATAAAGTAAGAAATTATGATAAATTACCTGAAGGGGAAAGAAGAGGAATTTCAATATACCCAGGAATTTTTAAGTGGCCAATCGTGTCTCGAATTCTAATTTCGCATCTCTACCTGGGTCAAGAAAAATACTTATATTTAGAAATTTGAAACAACCCTGAAAAGTCGTTTTTTTTTTGTAGTTTCCTTCCTTCTTCCATTTTCCCCTTTTTTTCTCCCTATTTCTCTCCCTCTGGTTTAATTCCATTCTACGACTTTGTTTACATGATTCTTCACTTTTGTGTTTTTTCTCCTCGCTCTCGAAGTAGAAATAAAACTGAGAGTTAAAAAAGTCGTTACGTTGAGAATGAGGAATTTAAACCAATATGAGCCACTTTTAGGGCATTGTGAAGAAATGGTTTTTAGATGATGAGAAACCTTTTAGCCTCTCCATCATGCTAACACTCATTCTCTTTTACCTAGAGAGGGAAAAAAAGAAGATTGATGGAACCCATCACAAAATGAACTGAAACAACACCTTGAGCCTTTACGCTCTAGCTGATGTCACAATACCTTATTGGTTACAATTTTAAAATCGTTAGTTTGATATTGTTCTCATCCGGTTACGCAACAAGGTGACAGGGAACCCTGGGAGTGTGACGGTATGCACAGAATGTTAGTCATACCTAACATCGCCAGATATATTGCAAAAATATACCGAGTACACAGTCTGTTGTAAAGGCAAGGGTGGAAGGGAATACAGTCACAAGGTTGGGGCGGTGTTGCGACAGTCTCTACGTATTAACTTACGTTTAAAGAGGCTCATTGAGTTGTTTTGTGAAATTCACTCAATTTTTCTAAACCGGTCAAGTTTCCTTCACATACTAATGACAAACAGTCAAACTAAAAGGATCCCAAAGTTTTACATACGTTGGAACATTAATGAGTAAGTAACCAACGATTAAATTTGGTTTTTGAAACTTTGTGACCAGACATTTTCACATTAGTACATTCACATGCACACAATCAGAGCAAGTAACGGTCAAAAATTCAAAAAAATTGACAGTTTTCATATAACTATTGGATGTGAAACTTGATTAATTATGCTAATTGTGAGTATTGGCGTGTGTTTGTATACTTCAAAATCACCGCAATTTTTACTGATATCAACTCAATGAGCCCCTTTAAAATGGTTCCGACTTTGCTACGATTCTGCTAAGAATTGAGTTGACTGGTTGAACTGAATGCTTTAGTATCCTTACTATTGTGTTAAAACTTGTTTTTAGTAAAATCACATATTACCGAAATCTGAAATGATTCCCCAGAGGCATAGACTAATTGTAATTATTGTAATATGAAGCGAGGTGGTAATACCAGAGACGTCCAATACCGGCGGTATATAAAACACACACAAACCTATTACGGACCATCAAATAGTTTCAAAAGTCGACATACAGTAATTGCCAGGTTAAAAAATAATTACAAGCTAATAACATACAACATGGCTACTGGTGAAAGCATAGCAGAGTAAATTTTAATTTAATAATGTAGATAATAAGCTATTTACTTGATTTGTCAGTATCGACGAAGTATAGCTATAGCATAATAACTCTTATTATTGTTACATTTGAGTGAGTTTTTCCTTTATACTACTTTGAAGATACTGATGGTCATAAGTACCATGTGCTTTTATCGTGCATCGAACAATTGATAAGAAAATGGTAAGAACTGTAAATGTGACTAATTTCCTTATTTGGAAAAACTTCCATCATTTGATGATTTTGATGAGAATTCTGTTGAATGAATGTATACAATACGTGCATAAATGTGCATGTATTAACACTGCAAACATTGTTTGAATTAATACATGCAAACAGTGTTGCGAAACATTTTCTCTTGATGAAAAGTGTATTTTCTCTCTCTCTTTCCACCTCTCTCTCCACTTCTCTCTCTTCAAGTTCTCTCGCTCTCTCTCTCTTGAATAATTAAACTTTCCGTTTTACTCGTGCAGCTATAAAAGTGTTCGAAGCAATGTCAGTCATAATTGTCGTAACATGCTGACTTAGAGACACTATCTTAGGTCCAACAAAAAGAGCAACAATCTCTTTTCGTATCTTGCTTGTGTGTTCGTGTGATGTGGTTAGATGTGTGGATATGGAGGACATTTAAAATGAAAAAAATGCAACAATGACCTGATAAAGTACCGGCACTTATGGACACTTTAAAAACATTACTGTTTTACTTCAGGAATGTCAATGGACATCTTAAATTCACTTTAAGAGCAATATTGACCGCTGACAGGAAATTATTTTCCATCGACTTTCCCAAAATATAGGAAATTATTTGCAAGACAGAGGATTTTAAGAAAGTGAAGTCGGTTGTATAAAAATATCAATTAATTTGACATTTATAGCATTTAGTCAGTAGGACTGTCAGTCACTTAATATATACAGTCAGATGGTCATTCTTAGTGTTCAGTCTGTCAGTCAATCAATCGGTTAGTCAGACATTCAAATATGGACATAATCGATAATGATTATCATAATAATGATCATAATAGTTATTCATTGATTCAATTATCCTGTTAGTCATTCGCCCTAGTAAGTCAGTCAGAAAGCCAATCATTCAAAGATTCATTTATTCATTCACTTCATTTAGTCATATTCCCAGTTTACAGTCAGTCTTTACATTGAATCTGTCAGTCTTTGCAGTCAGATTGTCATTCAGTCCATGTGTCCTTCGATTTGTCAGTATTTAAGTCCGCTAGATTCTCAGTCATAATATCTGTTAGTCCGTTATTTAGTCAATCAGTTAGCCAGTCAGTCAATCTACAAAGGACTTAATTTGTCCGTAGAAGCAGAAGTAGTCTATCCATTCTGTCAGTTAATCATTCATTTAGCCACTTAGTTGATCATTCTGTTATTCGTTCAATCTGTCTGTCACTGCAATAATATAGCCAGTCGATGGCTTCTTTTCAAGGTTTCTTTCATTGCTTCTCATTTCATACATCATTTAACACACAAAAATCCATTGCACAGTAGCATACTTTGCCTTCCCTACGTTTGTGCTCGGGTGAGTTTATTACACTTATTTAAAGGACTTAAATTTTGATGAGCAAACCTTTAATCAACATCCTTCACCTACTTTTGAAACTTTCTGAAGAAAATTTTCGACAGAAAAGAAGGTTAATCAGAGTAAATTAAAATCTTTGTATCTTTTCAAACACAGATGAGTTCGTTTCTAGGTTACAAAATAAACAGAAAAACACAACCAACCTCCTGGCATGTCTCGTTCAGAGCCTTGTTCCTTTTGATGAAACAAGGAAAGTCATCCAAACAAAATGTTCTTTCAGATGTTTCTCCTCTTTTGTATTTCATGAGATTTTTTAGAAATTACCATTCTTTGCTTGGAGATTAAATTATAATCCAATTTAACAAAGATGTTTCTGTTTTTATTTCTTCGTGGCTACTCATAAGGAATGAATGAATCAGTAGACTTTATCTTGTCTTAACAAGTAATACCATATCAACCTACAACAAAGGAGAACCTTAAAGTAACAGTAACCAATAACGTCATGTTAACAAGCAATATCGGAAAACCCCAATAGCAGCCAATAATACCATGTCAACGTGCAAAAACACAGAACCTCTTAAAGCACTGTAATCAATGATGACATGTCAACCAAAAAATAAACCAGAATCACTTACAATACAGTAAAATTCCTAGAAGTAATAGTAAACAATAATACCATGTCAACTAACGATAAAGCCCAACCCCTTAAAGCAGAAGTAACCAATAACAGCATGAAAATCAGTAGTTACCCAAAATCACTTGAAGCAATAGTAACCAATGTACCATATCAACCAACAATAGAGCAGTATCCCTTAAAGCATACTAACCAATAACAGTATGTCAACCAGCAATAAACCAGAACCTCTTAAAACAATAGAAACAAATACGACCATGTTAGCTTACAATAACACAGTATTCCTTAAAACAAAACCAATTAAATAATACCATGTCACCAACAATATAGCAGATCCTCTTAATGCAATAGTAACCTATAAAACTATGTCAACCAGCAATGAATCAAAACCCCTTAATGCAATAATAACCAATAACATGTTGTCAACCAGCAATAAATCGAATTTGCGTAAAGCAACAGAAACCAATAATACCATGTCACGCAACAATAAAGAAGAATCCCTTACAATACACCAGAATCCCTTGAAAGCAACAGTAACCAATAAAACCATGTTAACCACTAATAAAGGAGAAACCCTTTAAATAATAGTAAACAATAACACTATGTCCATCAGCAATAAAGCAGAACCCTTAATGCAATATCAACCAATAACAGCATGTCAACCAATAATAGAGCAGAAATCCTTAAAACCATAGTAACCAATAATATCATGTCACCAACAATAAAGCAGAGCCCTTTAAAGCAATAGTAACCAATAACACCATTTTAACAAGCAATAAAGCAGAAAATTTTAAAATAATAATAACAAATTATACCATGTCATCAACAATAAGGCATAATTCCTCAAAACAATACTAACCAATAGTACTATGTCAACAGACATAAAAGCACAATTCCCAAAAGTAGTAGTAACCAATAATACTATGTCCATCAGCAAAACAATAGTAAGCAATAGACCATGTCAACCAAGTATTAAGCAGAATCCCTTAAAGCAATACTAACAAATAAAAGCATATCAACCAACAATAAAACAGAATCTGTTATAATAAAAGTAACCAATGATACCATCTCAATCAGCAATAAAGCAGAACGCTTAATGCAATAGCAACCAATAATTCCATGTCAACCAACAATAAAGCAAAATCTCTTAGAGCACTTGTAGACAATAATAACGTGTCAACGACTAATAAAGCAGTGACCCATAGAACAATAGTAACAAATAATTACATAAAAGCAGCAATAAAGGAGAATTCTATAAAGCAACAATATCCAGCTTGTGTGTTTGATTTGAGACCAGTCATTAGTATGATGTTACTTTTGTGTATTTCAATTTCAAAATAGTTTAATATAACACCATAGGTATGTTCCGTTCACCATATTTTGTGCACATTTATGTATTCATAGTGAGTGATTTTTATGAAGTTATCTCTAAGTTAATTTACGGCCGTTGCTGATTCTCTTGTTCAATGTCCTCAATTTCTTGTTGTTGGTATGTTTGTTTTCACGTGTCCTGCGTTTGATATTGTCGTCGGCAACATTTTTTTTACCACTGTAGGGAACCTATGTTGTTGGTAGATTGTTTCAGCAAAGTTGCTACTATTGTTGCTTATTTGCTTTTCAGGGTTGTTGTTACCATTGTTACTGGTGTTGTTAGTAAATTTTTTCACCATTTTTCTTATTTGTACTAATTTTGTTCCTGGTAGTGTGTTTCAGCATTGTTGTTACTGTACCACTGATTTTGGAATCATCATTGTCATTGTTGCTGTTATTAAGTCCACTATTGATGATCTTGTTTATTGTTGTTAGTATTCTATCGTGTTGTTTCGTTGACACTGATTGCATTCTCTTTCACTGTTGAACGTCTTTGCTAGTTTTACTGTTATTATAGTATACGGTCTCCTGTTCAAGTCTTTGTAGTGATTTTATTTTTGTTTGTATGTTCTTTCTTATACTATCATAGTTTTTCATTAATTGTCGTATTATTGTCATTGTTGTTCTTATTTTCGTTGCTGATAAAGTAGGTGTTTTGTTGATCTCATTGTAATACATGTTATTGCTCTTCCTCAAATGTTTTGCTTGTTTTTGTTATAACCTTGTTATAACTGCAATCTATACTTTTGTTCTTTACTGTTATTGTTATAAGTATATCGCTATTTTATTATTATAATTTTTAAGTTGTAAATTTACGTTGTTATGCATTTTCACTGTATTCAGTCTTCGCTGTTTTCAAGTTTCTGATGGCGTATGTAAATTACAACCCCAATGTTACTTTAAACAATATAACGACAATAGTAACAATTACAATAGTAACAACATATAAACATGCACCCAATGTTACGTCAGATAAATCACATATACACCATGGTCAGCTTCGACATGTGAACGTATTTCCCTTGTTGTATCAAAAAGTGTCGTTATAATACGAACGAGATAATATTAATGAAATTAAATCACCAATCAATAAATTAAGTGCACCTGCTAACCTGCAGTTTCTTTTTCAGTGTTTCTAATAAAGCCATGTAAAAGCACAAAGCTATTTTATTCGTAGCCTGCCAATTCTTCGAACTCGTATTCCTTACCTAGCACGCCATCTCTGACTTAGGTCAAACATTTTGTCACCTATGGAGAAATACACGTATTGGTTCTTTTCTTTCTAAAAACACTTATGCGATTTATAAATCGGAATAAAGATATCTTTATGTGAGACAAACGTTAAGTCTATGGTCTACCATCCCTGGGACACCATTTGGACGAGAGAGATGCGATGCGTTTTGGCAGTGTAAAGGACATGCCATGCAGCTTCATCGACGGTATAGTTGTCATTCATAAGTTAGCAAGATCTGCTTGTGAAGCTCAAACTTCAACTCAGTATTTTCTTAAAGTAGTGGGGAGAAGTGACTCATCTCTTTCCTTTAAAAGAGGCATATCCCTTTTCTTTTGAGAGTGACATATCCCTTTCCTTTGAGAGTGATATGTCCCATTCCTCTGAGAGTGGCATATCCCAGTCCTTTTGTCATTTTTGTCAATTGCCTACACAAACTACAACACTATCATCACAAAACGTGTGCGTTGGTTGACTTATCTGCCTCATAATTTCATTTACTGAAAACGGAATGTCCTTCTGTCAAATATTCTGACTATTTGTGCTTGTTGTGTACCTGGCATCCACCAATGTTCTCTTCTAGGCTCTATTCTTGTTGAAACTAGCCTTACAGAGTAAACCAAAAGTAGCATTTAGAAGAAAAAAATACATCGAAGAGTAGCTGGATTCTTTTTTCTCTCCTAAAAATGGTCAAACTTAATTCCAAAACAACCGCGAGTTATCTCCGCTTCATAAGTAAACACTTGAGGTCAGGCAACAAAATGGGATGGGATTATTTTATGGTAAGCGACAGAAAATCAATTGGTTATGGTGCCGCCTTGAGAGCACAATATTTACAAAACAAAGTGAAAACAACTCGGTGAATGAATTTCAGAACATTGAAAAAAGATGAACTCTCTAACTTGAGGATTCATTTAGATCGAATTATCACTCTTTAGTTGACGATTAAATTTATTAGCGCCGAAAGTGTGCATGTTTTGAGAGTATTCATTTGTATTAGACAAACTGATATTGGGGTCATTCTTTTATATTTTAACATCTATATCTTGCAGGAATGATAACACGTACGAGATTAAAATCTACTCTTTTTGAGAGTTACAAGGAAATGAATGAAATACACAGTTTTTTAAAGTTAAAATGAAGTGAGTAAAAGATATTCAGGTTTATGACGCTGTTTAGCCTGTCCTCTCCTCACTCCCTTTTAATGAGGTAACGTCCTTAACCTTTGCAACAAAACATTCATGACAAAACCAATAACAATGTGTTCAAGAATATGAAGCTGAGTCATGAAGATCACATTTAGATGTCTTCTGAAACATAACTGTCACAAGCTGATTTCCCGTTTAAGGGTTGATATTGTTGGTAAATTTGCAAGTTCATATCACGGAAGGTAGTGAGAGTCATTCTCATTATTGTAAAGATCATTGTGAATATTCAAAACCTCATCCCAATTATATTAATAAGATACCTATTATCAAAGGTAGATGAGGATTAATTTGAAATAGATTGCTTTAATTTGTATTTAAATGGGACTTACCATGCCATGAGAAAGTCATTTCACCCCCCCCCCCCCTCCTCCGTCCCTATTCTCTAGACGCTCAAAACGTTCTTCGTTAAACCAACAGTAAGCTCTTAGTAATCTTGAGGTCCATACTTTGAGTTGCAAGACATTTCCAAAAAACCCCAAGTTCGAGTAATTATTAAAGTTTTTTTTTTCTTTCAAATTCTTTTACATTTCGCGCAATGTATACTACGAATATATAATAACCACTCAAATGGAATCAATGAAAATGTGATCATGTTCTCTGAATTGTAAAGCGACTTTCTGTAAGCAATAGTAATGATAATAATTATTGATCATTCACGGATCACTAAAAGTAGGTCGGGCTTGTGTAAAGTACGGAGCAGTGATTAGTTTAGGTTACAGCAGTTTGAAAAAAAGGAAGTTTTATAACACAGATATACGTCGTATGAATGTAACAAAAGTAAGTTACATGCATATATTTTCCATCCATAATTTATTTTTTTCTGGCATGGATAGATCCATCATTCATGCCAAAACCATATTTGTTTTTATGAAATAATAGAATGTGGCATTTATCTCAACATATACGCAAAAAGGCTATGACATCTTCGAATGTGTCTACCTACTCTCCTTTGATTTTGATATTCATACAATTACAGTTCATTTAAAATATTACCAGTGTAAACCAATGATGATAAATAGTTATATCAAAGATATTGCATAGTACTTGTTAGATGATATAATCTTTGTTTATAATAAACATATTGCCAATTTACATATTCTATATAAGTTATATAAATATTAAACATGTTGCTACGGTACGTATCTAGAGATATTCATATCATTTACATACACATTTGAGAGATCCATACTATTACATGGAGTAAACATTTTGCTCCTTTCTGATTTTCAAATATTCATATTAATTTAATTGACCAAGAAATGTAGCTATTATATTTTACTGATCTATTTTCTTATCATTGTCTTAGCTTTTAACGTAAATACTGTAAAAAGCAATTGTATTCAGAAAGTATGAAACGTGAATATTAGTAAAAGCTTAACATTACTAATATGGCAATGCTTGAGTCAAGTTAAAAATGAAAAAGAACAAAAATACTGCAATAACTTATTGTTATGTAACAAGACAATATTTTCAAACATTGCTGGCATTGCGAATCTTTAGGCCTATACCAGTTCAACCATGCATGAGTGCAAAGGATAATCAACAAGGATAATCAAGGATAATGTACATGCTACATGCAGTTAGAGGCAACACCTTGGGACAAATAATTGCACCATCTGGTTTGGGACATTATATAGGCAAGATGTAACAGCTGATGATCACATTAGCATTAACGAAACCTTAGGAAGCAGTGAATTAGCGGAACACTTTGGACGTTCTAGAAATAACGGTCTCCCTTAGAATACGCCAAATGCAAAAGGTAACATCTAAAACATTACAAAACAAACTACTACAAAAATATATATAAGAACACTTAAAAAGGCAGATGTACCATATAGTGAATATTTAAAATACTATTTAAGAACATATAAAAACGATTGAAGAAAATTTCAAACATAAGACGGAAGAAAAATAACATACTAACTGGTCAGACTATCATTAAACATTTTGATTGCACTCGTGATAACAGAATTACGATGATTCTTTTTTTCTTTTCATAGCAGGAAGAAGGAGTTTGCCAGGGCCGTCTACTGATGACATTCTCTTCCAGATGACAATTAGTGTGGTAGTCATGATAGTTCCAGATTAAGTCTAGTTTACACTGGAGCATATCTTTACAAAAAAAAGTCAAGTGAATGGTGATGGACTCCAATTATTTTATTCGCTTTATGAACAACACAATCAATCCGATCTTTTTCAAACCTTATGACATTTCCACACGAACAGATAAGACAGTACTCCGAGAATTCATATGTAGTTGCGTTATAAAATTATCCATGATTTCAGGCAGAACTTCAATGTTTAACATTCTCCTGAGGCAATACAACGGGCTATTAAACTTTTCATTAAAATATCTACATGGTCACTCCATGTAAAAGAATTATTTAGGTGACCCCCAAGATACTTGTGAGTAGATATTCTTTCATCAATGTCCACACCCTCAATGATTACTGGGTGAGTTTGAACGGCAGAACGACGGAAGTTGATAAACATTTCCTTTGTTTTTGAGACATTCAGGTTTAAAAAACTGGTGGTACATTAGTCCAGAAATGACTGCAGCTGGGTGGAGATATGCCTCATCATCATCATCATCATCATCATCATCATCATCATCATCTCTATGGATGGGTTCAGCCATCCCGGCGTCATCAGCAAACCTGATGAGAGTACACCTCCTTTCCTGAGACTTGCAGTCAGAAGTGTACATAGTAAAAAGAAATGGGTGAAGGACGGTAACTTGGAGAGCTCAAGTATTCGAAGAGATTATATCAGATTGGCAGGTGGAATATAGACTAACGAATTGAGTTCTATCAGTAAGATAACCCAATAATAGATGGGGAATTGACACCATTGTATACAAATATTTTTCAGGAAAACTTATTAAGGTACAAAATCCTCGGTGTATTGGAAAGAGCATTAACATGTCCTGTTTCAAAATTATAGAATCATGTGTTGATGCAGTGCTTTTATTTATTCATGAAGTTGTGTAGTTTTTAAACAACTTCTAGAGTGCTCCGAAACCATCTAATTACTGATTTCGGTGTTACCAAACCAGCTAATTAAATATCTATCAACATTAATTCATACGCCATGGTTTACACATTGATTGCTGTGGGGGATCACAGGTCAAGTTAAGTTAGATAAAGGACTATTGGAAAGCTCTGAAATAAAGGTTGATGTGCCTCAGGGGTCCACTGTCTGTATTATTGTATATTCTGTACACAAATCCGGACTAATCATCTTTCTCTGATGATACTGTGTTATCAAAATATCACAGAGTTTGTATTCAGTCAATGACAAAGTCTCAACTTGAGATAGACGAATTTATTGCTTAATCCAAAAAATTGACAGAAATTTGTTTTGCTAACATTAACATAAAGCACAAAGGCAGATTACAATCTAACAATGGAAGGATGAACATACGTGAATCAGAGGTTGAGAGAACTTCGCAAACTGATTATCTTGAAGTATGTATTGATGATAACTTAACCTTTAAATGTCTAAAAAAGTGTCTTTAAAAATGTCTTTAAAAGTTTATTCGTTGGCGTCAGGTACATTAAAGCAGTGGGATGGGATAAATTGTCAAATCGCAACAGACGAGGATATTAAAAACACTGTTATAACCATATTTATAGAACTAAAGCCAGAAATCACGTCAATGGATACCGAAAGGAACATAATTATGTCGAAAGGGATGGCGTAATGTATTCTTCATTTTATTGTAATCTTTTCAAGGAAAGGTCCGCTGTACTGAACTCTTTCCAGCAGTTGTACACTCTATGTCCTCACATCCCCATCCCCAATCGCCACCCTACCGTGAGAGTAGTTTTGCCATTGATCAATGTATTGAGCAATGTAATGTGGTTCTGTTCCTGCACTCTGCAAGTTCATATAATACAACGCATGCAACGTAGGCTAGTTTAGCCATGTATAATTGCTTGATGTTATTAACTTACGTTACAGTTAGTTAAAAACTAGTCAGCAAATTCTTATCGATTTTCACGGAGGGATGTCAGCGTTTTGAAACAAATACAGGCGGTCTCAAAGGATGTTTACCAGAAAATTTGGCTTTTTAATATCGTGACGAAAAATTTCAAAACAAGAGTTGGGTGAAAGCGGTGGGAAAAGCGTAAGAATTTATCCGTTGGAAGATTGCTTGACGGAATAGAATCGATAGGATCCTGACAAAGGACTAATGGTTGTTGACTCTTGCGACAATACTCCACATTTGGCTGAGAGTGGGAAGGGCTCTAAATCTAGGACTTCATCAATTCGCTGAGCACCAGTGTAGCGGTCAAAGAAAGAGAGAAAACAGAATGAGGAATGTTGGCAACTGTCAGTGTCATATGCAATTATAGTCACACATTTTGTGTTACATCAATAAAGTTCGAAAGCAATCATACTGTGACGTAATAGCTGCAAAGAAAATCCTTTTGGTATTTGAAAAAAAAGTGTCATGAGGAAGTAGTTGCTAAGATAAAGAACGCCTTTCTTCTTTCTTTTTGCTTTGACGCATTTACGACAATACTAAGTGACTAAGAACGCAGCCTGTGTAGGCTTTTGAGAGTTCTGTACATCTTTAAGTTGCAGTTTTTATACAATGGAATCTAAGACCTCTAGGTAAATTAAAATGAAGCTAAGGCATCGAAACGTCGCTCTCAACACAATAGGAAAAAACAACTTTGTAGACACTGAAAGAAAAGTTTACTTTGTTGAATACTTAACAAACATGCTCATGCTTATGCTCACTGATATATGAAGGAAAACTTACAGTAACGTAAGAAAGACTTATGAATGTTATTCATGGCACTGTAAAAGCATATTTCTATCAAAAACTCAATTAATAGCTATTACCATCTAATTAATATTTATTCATATCTAATTCATGTCAATTAATATCTACTAGGCTAATAGCTAATAATGATCAATATCTGATTTGTATCTATCAGAAACAGTTCCTATCAAAATCACATCAGTCTTTTGAAGAAAATTTATAGTCGGTTTTGCTCATATATTTCTTCCCTTTCCTTTTTTGTTTGTTTGTTTGTTAACAGTGTTGTGTGAGTGTGTGACCTTCGCCTTCGACGATAAGGGGATTGTCCTAATTGATGGAAAATTTTATCCAAACACTTCACACTACAATCAATTTAAGGTCAAATGCAAAAGATCCTTATTTATTTTAGATTCTCTTCAAATTTTATTGATGAATTATACACACTGAGTCATTCATTTACCGCATATCGAGCTTGCTTCTTTTTTTTTTTTTGGGGGGGGGGCTCTAATTGACTGGTAGATTTAAGCGAAGAAGAGCAAAACAACGCAGATTAGAAAAGTGGCCTCACTTGTCCAAAATTCGGACCATAATTCAGTGAAAACCAAACCGCCATATTGCCATACTTCAAATTTTATGACCATTTAATTGGTGAACTCTCCATATGAAACCCATGCACGAACGATAAAAGCGATTACAGTTCACACCATTTGTCAGTTTTACGCAAAGATATTGCAAATCGCAACTCTTGGACAGGCAGGGATTTGTTTACATAGTAGCAGGCTTCAAAGAATCGATCCATGACGGTAACAAAATTAGTCACAACATGTCGAATAAAATCATGAAAGCGTTAAATCAAAATATTCAATTTTTTGCTCATGGCATCTCACCGCATGATATGAAATACGTTACTTTTCTAGTCACTGGAATAGCAAAGGTCATCAGAGAGTTATAAGAAAAACTGTTATATATTGAAATTAAAAAACGGAAAAAATCCGATCCTCTATATTTTCTGTACTGTTAACTCTTTAATTCAGGTAGCATTCCTACTGAAATGAAGTTTCAGTTAAACCTTTAAGTCTGGATAACTTTTTTGTCAAGTTTAACAAAGATAATTTAATAACAACAGATAGGAAAAAATAACATAAAGCAAGAAAAATAAAAACATGTACAATAAAGTATAAAATGAAAGAGTAAATAGACAATGTAATAGAACAGATATTAATAATAAAATGTTACGATGCAATCCAGGTCAATTCAATACAATAAAAAACAAAGGAAATGAGTAAAAGTAAGGAGAAAAATAAGTAGGTGATAATTAACTAAGACAATGTATGTATTGCATAGGATTTGTCATGAAACATTTGCTCATTCCATGACCTAATTGGACATAACACGTCATATCATGGTTGTCGGTGCTAGGGTTACAGACATCCCATGACCTAATTGGACATAACATGTCATATCTTGGTGGTCGATACTGGGGTTACAGAAATTCCATGATCTAATTGGACATAACACGTCATATCTTGGTTGTCGGTACTGGGTTTACGGACATTCCATGACCTAATTAAACGTAACACGTCATATCATGGTTGTCGGTGCTAGGGTTACAGAGATCCCATGACCTAATTGGACATAACACTTTATATCATGGTTGTCGGTACTAGGGTTACAGAGATCCCATGACCTAATTGGACATTACACGTCATATCTTGGTTGTCGGTACTAGGGTAACAGAAATTTCATTATCTATTTGGCATAACACGTCATATCGTGGTTGTCGGTGCTAGGGTTACAGACATTCCACTACCTAATTGGACATAACACGTTATATCTTTGTTGCCTGTCCTAGGGTCCTAATTGGATATAATACTTCATATCGTGGTTGTCGGTGAAAGGGTTACACAGACATTCCATGACCTATTTGAACATTAATACGTCATATCTTGGTTGTCGGTAGTAGGGTAACAGACAATCTAATTGGGCATAACACGGCATATCTTCGCTGTCGGTACTAGGGTTACAGAAGTCAAAATGTACATCTCCGAAAAGGAACCATTTCTTGGAAACGTTAATTGACCTAAAACAGAGGTACTACTTCAATCTTTTAATTTCCATTTGTTAGTCTAAGCATCGTCCCAACGCCTATTTTGATTGGACCATGGTGGGCGGGTGGGAATGTTACATTTGATGGATGTTTTATTGCCCAACCATAATGCCAATAAGTTGGGAGGCCAAGCATGGGAGTTGTTAGTTCTAGCAAATAGGCCTATAGTTAATTATGAGGTTGACTTTTAAACTGAGTTTCTAAGGCATATGTTCCACATTCAGTATCATTTTGCTTGCTTTGGGACAGCCATTTTGCATGTATCAAGTCAGGTTCTGCTCATAGTTTTGATTTATGTTTATGATTCATACACATAGTACACAAAATCTTCCACACAACTACTGTTACTCCCCTTTAAAGCAGTAATCCCAAAAAGAAAGGGAAACAACGTATTCCTAACCAGTTGATTTAAAAGTTCTGTTTTAACATTCTCTTTATCCTACTCAGTATTATGCCCTTCTATCATTCATGAAATTAAAGTCGAAACAGAAATCAATTGTTACAGAAAACTCTCATACAGACATTTATTATGTACATGTGTAAGTAAAATAAACCTCATTATGTACATTAAAACATCTTTAATGTATTATCGGTAACTTTTTACTACATTATTGGTAGTTACACTATCTGTTAATTTTTACTATATTGTCTTTTGCTACACTATGTGTATTTTTTTACTGCGATATTGCTTGCTACTACAAAATCGGTTCATTTATCATATTTTCTGTTTTTAGCAGAAGAAGCACGAAATGAACTTTCTCTTGCTAAAGGATATATAAATTGCTATTAGCGCATGCCATCAGATATGAGGTAATGAATATGTTAGATATGATAACGTAAAACGAGAATGTTACGAAGGGTTACACATCCAGCTAGGTTACTTCGATTTTTCTCGAACAAGCAAACAAACAAGCTGAGTCATTTCTATTGTCATTATTTGAAAAACTCTCTATCTGGATTTGAATCATACATATGAAGAGATCGACCGGAGATATCTAAAAAGTATTAAACTTAACCAAGGCTTGTGACGCATTGAACTATCATAACTCACTTGTATTAAATAGATTGTTATGCAACTTAGTTTCATTTTCCGGAAGGGGGATGGGTGAAGGGGAGTTGCATAAAGAGTGATGCGAATTGGTCTGCTTGGATTCTTAGATTTATATCTTTCACCAACGTTTCCCCCCCCCCCCCCCCAAGAAAAGACCAAGAATATGACAAGCAGGAAAACGGAAACGTAAAGTAAAGGTTCTCAAAAATAAATCGATGTGGAGAATACATTAGTGTACATTGCAATGCATCCGTGATCACGTGATCAGAATTTATCACTTTTAATCTGCTAATGTGAAAGGGAATGAAGCATGGTTTAATGCACATAGCAAGTACACGTAAACAGCACTATGCTGCCTGAATGATGACGTGAATAATTCATTGCTGTCACATATTTTTACAATACTGAAAAAATTACACACACTTTGAAAAAAAGAATCATCGAAACGTTTGACTGTTGCTTTTCTCTTTACGGCCATTACCTGAATATCCGCCTGTTAGTGAGTCTAACAAATAGAGGTCGCTAGTATAAATGTCAACACCATTCAAGGTCAATATTAATATATGAACAACATCATTCAAAGGCAATATTACTGAGTGAACACCATCAGTCAAGGGCAATATTACTATATGAACACCACAATTCAAAGACAATATTCCTATGTAAACAACATCATTCAAGGGCAATATTATTATGTGAACACCATCAGTCAAGGGCAATATTACTATGTGAGCAAGCACCATAATTTAACTGAAAGTCAATATTCACATGTAAACACCATTAGTCAAGGACAATGTAACTATATGTACACCATTCCAGGGCTATATACTGTATCACATAGCAAATGATTTGAACGTGCAAAAAATGAAACAGGAACAAAATAAATATACAGATGTAAACACCATCAGTCAAAGGGTAATATTACCATATGAGCACCATAAAATCAAGGATAATATTACCATGCGAACACCATCATTTAACTGAAAGGCAATATTCACATGTAAACACCGCTAGTAAAGGGCAATGTAACTATGTGAACACCATTCCACGGCTATAAACTGTATCACCTAGCAAATGATTCGGAAAAAATGAAACAGGAACAAAATAAATATACTGATGTAAACACCATCAGTCAAAGACAATATTACTATGTGAACGACACAATTCAAAGACAAGATTACTATGTGACCAACATTCAATTGCAATATTACTATGTGAACACCTCATACTGCAAGAATATTATGTGAACAGCCTTCAAGGACGACATTACTATGTAACTACCATTCAAGGGCAATATTTACAATGTGAACACTATTAAAGGGCAAACTTAATTTGTGACCACCGTTCAATGGCAATATGATATGTGAACACTATTCAAGGTAATATTTCTCTGTGAACACCATTACATTACAACATAACTACGCGACCACCATTCAAGGGCAATATTACTATGGGAACACCATTCAAGGACATTACTATGCGACCACAATATTGCAATGTGAGCACTACTAAAGGGCAAAGTTAATATGTGACCACCATTCAATAGCAACTGTTTTCAAAGATACTGACATAAATGTTTTACAAACAACAACAACAATATTGCAATGTGAACACCTATCAAGACAATATAATTATCTGAACACCATTAAAATGCAACGTAACTATGCGACCACCTTTTCAATGGTAATATTACTTTGTAAGCAATAATGCTATCTGAACAATATTCAAAGACAACATTACTACGTGAACACCATTCATGTGCAACAATGCTATGTGAGCAACATTCAAAGACAACATTACTATGTGACCACCGTTCAAGGGCAATCTTACTATGTGAACGCCATATAATGACATTACTGTGCAACCAAGATTCAAGAGCAACATTTGTATGCGACCATCGTTCAATGGTATTATTACTATGTAAACAATAATTGTATGTGAGCACCATTCACAGACAACATTACTATGTGAACATCATTCATGTGCAATAATGCTATGTGAACAATATGCGACCAACAATCAAAAGCGACATTACTATTTGACCACCCTGCAAGGGCAATATTACTTTTTTGGATTAATTTAAATTGATGTAGCGGTAGTTTAGGTCTACGAATTACGTGCCTTTATTCTTTTGACGTACCATCACTGGGTTTCATATAGGTCGATTGGTTTAGTTCACTTCAAAACTTCCATTTGTATAATGGCGAAAGCATCGTGAAAAGCCCATCGGGTATATCAGCACCTCAACAGGACGCCTCGAGTGTAGAAGACCTTCTAATGCAATGATATTAGTGTATTAGCAAAAAGAAAACAAAAAATTAACAACGTAAAGGTTTAAGACGGAATACTGTATGGATATCTAACATTGTCTAGGGCATCTTCCCTATAAGTGAACTCTGACACGGGCCGTAGGACAATTTATTGAGAACAGATAGCAGCTTGTTTATACGCGTTATCTCTCAAAACTTTACACCAAACCTCAGCGTTTGGCTTCTATAGACGTTTCACTGCAATCCCTACTGATTCAATGGTTAGCATGTTGAATACTGAGTCATCCTCTCGATAAGTTAGCCCTCCTAGTCTACGCACCTTCCTTAAATAAACATTAGGCCTACTCCTGCCAAAAAGTTTACAAATTTGATTCTCAACAAGAAGCAACAGTACAGTTGGTTAGCCAGAGGCCAAGACAGATCAATTAGAGAAAATTGCATCAGTTGTAATTCACTGACTTCAAGCCCAACATACATCTGTGCAAAGTCCATACCGTATATCATATACATATAAACAAATGTTGATTGAACCGGTCGAAAAAGAGATAATGAACTTTTACAAGAATCTAGAATAAGATGACGAACTTTACTTTCCCTCTGTGTCAGATCGGTCACTGGCTTTTGGATTGGTATTGATAAATATGGCCTATATCAATTTTACATACAAACACTTATAACATCAATTGGTTGACAAATTAGACGGACCCTATTTTGTGGCATTGCATGAACAAAGGAGCAGAAATTTAGAAGAGACGATATACATTTGTACAATTTCTATAAAATCTCCAGCGCATTGTAAACTACATTCAAGGGGGAACAATTGCAACTCTGAATCGATAAATGGATCCAATTAGTTCGTCCTGATACTTTCAAAGTACCACCAGACTTTCTTTCGCTTTAGACCAATTTTTCTGGATGTGAGTAATCAATATCGACGTATTCGGCAAGGTTGCTGGTTGGAGCCTCGTGTTTTAGACTGGGTTTGGCGCCCTTTGTCTTTAGAAAGATAAAAACCATTTAGACAACTGTCAATCTCTATGTAATAAAACTGTCTGAGAAAAGCGACGGCATACTTTGCAAATTTTAGGCAAACGTGAACCCTCCCACAAGAATTGAAGGAGCTTATTCCCTTACGCCAGATTCTTTTTAAGAGTGGTTCCTCTGTCGAACATAAATCATGAAAAACCGTTAAAGAGAAAGAAAAGATGGGAATTGCACCATGTGAAACCGTCACATTTAATCCATCACTTTAAATCTCGTGTGAATCTGCTTTGGTAACCTTTGTTGAGTCTCCTACAGGGTACTCATTCAGTAGCTTTTGTTGTGGCTTGTACCTCTTCTTTTTGCTTGAAACTTAAGAAATCAATTTCATGATCATCAGTACATAATTGAGGTTAGTCAAAGGACTGATGTTCGTGAATTGTTGTTCGTGAATTGATTTTCATGACTGAAGTTCATGAATTGTTTTCTTCTTGAAAGAAAAAAAAACAATCATTGACTTTAATCTTCCCTTTTTTTTTTCATTTTATCACCAAATTTGTGCATTAGTTGCCAAGATAAATAAGTCATATAACATATAAAATGGACTGACACGCATGTTGCTTTTAACAACATAGAACTGTAAAGTTTTATGATCAGTTTTTGTTTCAATGATTGGAAACAAAGAAATAACAGAAATTATTTGTTGTTCACTTTATGATGAAATATTAGAAGACAAAATCTGCCAACTATAGATAAACGTTAATAGAAATCCCTGACACGTCTGATGTATATTCTTTTTACGCTTTCTGAGAGGAATCTTGGTAAAATCATCGCTTCCATTTTGTTGTTGCTATCACGTGTGTTTTTCCTTCCTGTATCATATATCTTTC
Organism: Stichopus chloronotus; assembly: GCA_021234535.1. Classification (NCBI taxonomy): domain Eukaryota; kingdom Metazoa; phylum Echinodermata; class Holothuroidea; order Aspidochirotida; family Stichopodidae; genus Stichopus; species Stichopus chloronotus. Next base: position 1,017,457 of record CM037848.1, on the reverse strand, counting down.
TTCCCTTCAATATATTTTCTCTTTTTTTCAGAGGTAAAACCCCGAACATCCTCACCATGACACAACCTGTAAACTTTATACGCAGGTGTGATATAGCCTAATTGCGAAACAAACACCATCAAACTCAGTCCTTGTTCATCAAATTGACGCTGATGAAATCCAGAGCAGCATCTTAGAGATTTTCACCGGAATACTCTAGGGTAATTTTAAATGGCCCTAAAAAGTCTACCTCACGCGCCACTGTTGGACGAAGTTCAATATCCCTCAACTAGCATCTTCTGCTGTAAGCCCCAAAGGAGTTTAATGGCAGTATAATCGCTCATATAATGCTAATGTCAAAGGAAAAACGGCAAACATACTCTCCGAGTTTTAAATATAAGGTCACGCACACTGCACTATAAGGTAACTATATCTAGCCTAATATCTCGTTTTATACAGCTTTAATAGCCTAACCAATGAGGTACACCGGATGTTTTCAAAGTTTAATGCTCTGTGGTAACTTGCTGTATATCTCGCTCAGTAGTGGGGCATTTCATGAAGACGATAACGTCAAAATCTGTCACTGAAGAAGAACAAAAATATATAGCCACTGTTTTCTGCCCTTTTGTGATTGCGTCTTGTCCTTCTAATTGCACTCACGTTGCAAATGCACTGATGAAGAAGCCTTCAATAGAACGCCTGATACAGGCATTTATGTATTTTTTCAATATTTTTAAATCAATCAGAATTCTCCAATCATGTTAACTATGAAAATACTGAACGGTGTATTCTACCACATCCGATACGATAAATGCAAATGGCTGATTGCACATTGAGATGGGAAAACTTTCCCCTCATAGCGTAAAGAGTAAATATATTTGAGCAACTGTTACTAGGGAAAGGTTGAAATACCCTGAGAGAAGGGTGTTAACACTGATTGTAAAAAACATTACATGATAGCTCTAGACGTTGCGTAAACAGTTAAGGGTTATAATACGAAAGATAGTAATTAGCAACTCGTGTCTAATTTTATCTTTTATTTCCCCATAACAAACTTTAGCAAAGTTATGTCATGGCTATTTCTATCTTTAACATTTTTGTTTTACATATACAGATAAAAGTAAAACACCAAAGGATATTGTGTTTTAGTTATAGCAATCTCGAAATTAGTTTGTCTTGGAAGTTTCCCATGAGCATCTATTGAGGTACAGCTACAACATCCATGGATAAATGCCATTTCATTTCCGTCTTCCGATTTTTTCAACAACTGAAACTCAAACTATATTTAGATTTAAATTTTCTAATTTTGGAAAAGGAAGCAACGTGATATCAAAATTCATGTGTAGTCACTGATGAAGGTGGAAGTAAAATATGTTGAACTATATAGATACTATTGTTAATCCACCACGCTACCATCCAACAGTCTCGATATACCGGAAACCTTTCTTTTCGCCTTTGTAAATTTGCTTTGTTTACAAAAGTGCGTTTTATTTCCATAAAAGAAAAGATTGATATGGAATATCTGGGTTCTTCCTCTTCACAGATAAAGATTTACTGATCAAAATTGACGCCGATGGTGGAAAGTTATTAATGTTTGAGAAAATGAAGCTGAAACTGGGTCACAATTGATCTATGTCTGTCAGTTTTTCTTCAATGGTATCTAACTTTCATTGTTGTCATCGCCGCCAACTCTCGCCATCCTCTTCGTATATAGCCCAATGTCAGTCCATTAAAAAAATCCAGAGAGTGCATGTAAAATAATAGAAAATTTTATGACGACTGTGATATAAGTCATAATAAATCAATATCATCCCATTATAGTTCCGCTAAATGAAAGAATCACTTTTATCTTGCCATTAATCTAAAAACGCCTAAAATCAATTTTGGTCAATAAGGCATCTTACTTTGGATGCATTAGACGTAAAGAAATTCTGTTGTCTTCTAATATCTCTATGCCTCTGATAAAGTACTGAAGCAACAGACGCGCTCTCCTAACAAAAAATGGAGATTATCAATTAAGCTAACTCGTTGCTATCACGAAATGTGATTATCAATTAACTAAGAAGCTCTAGAAAGCTTTTATGTCTTGCTGAATGTTCACTTTAGCGAAATGATGAAACGAAAAAAATGAACGAATCGGTAGAATTTCATGTTGAAAGGATCTTTTCTCTCCGTTAAATATCTCACTTATTTTTGTCGCATATGGTGCAGCCGGTTCTCCGTATGATACATTTGTTTGCATTAACTATAACAGTGCCGAAAATTTCATTTCTTCATTTTCTTTTTATTCTCCCTCCCTTCGTCTTTCCGACGTGAAGCGAATCACGTATTTTACCAAAAAGAGAAACTTAATCAAACGCATCGGCATTTTGGTTGCCGACAGTCAAACACGTACCTTATAGAACGCAACCAAAAATAAAAAAAAAAACCTGAGATAAATAACAAAAAGGCGATGTAGCGAATTAATTGTTCGGCATTTAGAGACAATTCTATTCGAGTAAATGAGATAATGAAGAAAACTCCTCTTAAGAGGAAGGTGACTAAGGGAATGCTATTTTCTTGTCGTCTCTAGGGACATGACTATTATTACGGTAGATTGATATTGACGAAAAAGTGTTTTCGTCGCGAATCTCTACAGCAGTTTTCTGTGGAGTTTTTTGGGGGGATCTTAGAAACTGAAGATTGCAGTTGGACTAGAAATATAAAGTTAATGGAACTTAATTAAAAAACTGAGACCAACAACAGCATGTTGAGAACTGGCTATTTCCATTTGAAGTCAAAATTAACCTGAAATCAGCAAACTCATGTTGTCAGTATCATTCCGACAATGAACAATACAAAATGGAGAATGTGATACAGAAATTTTAAGCTTTTTAATTCCTTTTATTCTTGCACTGGACAAATTACAGGAAAAGGGAATTAACGTAAGCTTGCACTAAACTTACATATAAATAAAATAGCATGGAGATACTGTTAAAAGAGAATAAAAGTAAAAAGTGTCCCACTTTAAGATGTCTGGAATGATTAAAAATGAATGATTAAATGGTTAAAAATGAAAAAAAAACCAAGAATTGGTCAAGATTGAAGACCTAGACATATAGTGCTATATATCTATAACGTAGTATTCTTTAGAAATTAACCAATGCTACAACAGCTTTTTTTTTCGAAATTTGTGCAAAGAGAAAAAGAATGAGGCTTTCGGAAACACATGTAGGAGTGACAGAGCGATGATGACAGAGTCCATGTAACTCGTCGCTACCTAACTATTATTCTTATTGGACTATGCCTTGATTCTCTGTTCAGTAATTGTCAAGAAATCTGATTTTGAGGAACAGCTTTTCTCATCTTAATGTTAAATGTTTGTCTTTGCACAAAATGGATACAGTCGCTGCACTCATGCTTTCACTCTGAACACGTCAAGTGCAATAAGTAGTAAAGAGAGACAGTTAATAAAAAATGCACTGAAGAGAAAATGGTCAAATTCTGACATCGTTCTAGAATTATGAAGCTGTTTTCCCCACTGTGTGGTTGAACTTTTGACTACTAGCCAGTTTAATAAATCTGCAAGGAATTCATTTTACAATTTATGCAAAGGCTTTTCCCCTTGTTATTTTTTCTATATCTTTTTTTTCACGTTTTGGTAGTTTGACTGGTTTAGTTGAAAGACTTTTGTTGCGGTTGTGACAATAAAATAAGAGATCGAAATCAAAGTAGGAATACATCCGGGGCTTATTTATTAAAAACCTTCGAACAGCAATGAAAAACAATAAAGATGTGAACTTTATTTTGCTTCATCCTTGGAATGGATATTAGCAAAGTTCATATCGAGATATGAAGTTTATAATAAGAGAAGACAAACAAATGAGTTTGAACAGTACTATGCGTACGTTTAGGAAAGATTAAGGCTTTCCCTTTTTGTACAGTTAAGATTATAAACAAAAAGAATTAAACATCTTTGTGGCATTCAAATTTTCCATAATGCAATGTCCATTCTGATTTTTTTTTTTAAATCCATAGCTTTCAAGCAGAACATGCTCTTAACATATTGTTTTCATCAATGAAGATGCCAATCTTTTTCAGTGGTCAATCCTTTTAAGCTATTTCCCTTGTTAACCATTTTATGAGAACTCTTCACACTTATAAATAAGATCGTGATTTAACTTTTTGTTCCTTTTATTCTTTACATTTTGTTCTGATTTGTCACTCAGGTTTGTTGTTCAACGTGTAAGCCTACATGAATAAAATATGAGAATAAATAGAAAAATGAAAACATCGTCCAAAAACTACCAAATCACTCATAAACGTCATAAAACCTAAATGCAACTTCGTGATTTCTACAAAAACGAATACATTTTCTATTTTTTTTTTCTTTTTTCTTCTCACTCGAAAAAATTGATGTCGTTTTCTCATCAATTAGCCGTAAACGTATTTTGTGATGAATTCAGTCTGTCACAACGATAAAGAAAAAAACAACAAAAAAACAAGAAGGTAACTTGATCTATATCTTGGGACTTGTCATTCATTGCCAACATATACACATTTATGACAACAATTCTCAAGAAGCAGACACCTTAAAAGCTTTCGTCAATAAAGAAAAAAACTTTGTGATATTCCTTTTTTATAGTGATTTTTTGTTTGTTTTTGTTTTTGATGATATTCGTAAGAGTACCATCGCACTATTTAAAGAGGCAAACATATGCAGGTGAAGTGTTTGGCGTATGACATATTGTTTCCCATGGTTATATTTATGCCCATATATGTTGTTTTGTTTTGATAGTAAGTGATATTTCTTCATCTACTCTTCAGTTTTACTTACCCGAACTCGATAGAAAAATTGAAAGTAAACTGATGTTTCAAAATAAATGTTGCCAGTAAAGTGACCGTCAGATTCAAAGGAAAAACTGTAAGTAACGTTACATATGAAATTTTCTGTTTCTTTTTTTTCACAGCTGTTTTGCCCAACCTTCTTTCGAGGCAATTATTGCATACATATTTCTTCAATAAGTATACGTATAAATCTACAGCATTATTTCATTTCAATTGTACCAGTACTCATGCTACTACGTCTCTGGTTAAGTCGAAGGCAAAATACTGGTTTACAACATCTCACAAATATTTAAGGGGTACAAGTCTTTCTGAGTGTAAGTGAAAACGATTATTGAGGTTGAAGCGTAGATGCTTGGTAATCCCTAATCTTGATTTGACATGGTGTTGACTTTATTTTTGCTTAAGGATAAACTGGCTAAGGATGGCTTGGGTATGCCGTCAGTACCAATTAAGTTGTCAAGAGCTATTTGCAGATAAAAAACAGTCTGCACGCAAGCCCTAGACATGAGTAGCATATCAGTTTGAGTTTATTTCAGGAAAACACTGAATTTCATACACATATAAATAAAAGTGTAAATGAGACCTAACTTAATACAGAGTGCACAACGAGGTACAGTAAGTGACTGAAAGTGAAATACAACGGAAGGAACAACCAGAAGGAAGTTTTCACTTTTCGAGTCTGGTTTCGATTACAAGTGGAAACTAAACGACAATGAACAAGTATCTAAGAAGTACCAGAGAGAGAGAGAAGAAGAAAAACAGAATAGATGCAATAACAACAAAAGTGAATAAATACAGATGGAATTGCTCTTTATTATATTAGGAGATAATGCTTTAAAGGGAAATAGGGCGTTCAGAATATACCAACATGGCATACGAAGAAAATAGCTTTAATCATTATCAAAACATTCAGTCTAACCAATAAACATCTGCAAGAGCTTCATCTCCTCAAAACATTATGCATGTGGTGAGTAATGGAAGATGCATCATTTGAAATTTAAAAAGTTTGGGTGAACAAATTATTGTTGAGCATCAAATAAATGAATTTCTATCTGTGAGAAACTTATTTCTTGAAAAGAAGGCTACTGATCTTCCTTATTTTGAAAAATCTGTCATTTTACCTTTACGGACACTGGTTCTATATCTATGGTTGTTTTCTGTAAAACAAACGCCTTATTTCCCTTTAAGATTTATCTCTTGAATGGGTAAAGGCTTGGAGTCTTTCTTATGGAATCAATTACAATAAGTCATATATATATGTGTGTGTTCACCTGTAGTTTTTATCTGGGAACGGGCAAAGGAAGTTCTAGTGTAAGAAGAGTGTAGTGAGAGACTTTAAATCTGGTAGACAGTGACTTGCTATTTGTCTGAAAGAAAATCAATAGAAATAATATTGTTCAGTTTTTGTTCATCCAAAATAATTCTAATTGACAGTTGTAAATGTTGTCAAAAGTGAAATTTGTGTTGAAGGAATAGAGGTGATGAATGATGGTTGATACTACTGATAGATTTAAAAAGGCCCATTTCTACAGGACGAGCAGCTAATGGAGTAGATAGTCTGCGTCGTCCACAGCTTCATGTTATAGCTCAGGAGGATGACAAACAGAGCATTGTAAATCGTTACAGGATGGGCCTGTGCTAGGCAGAAACTCTAGCAATCTTGCAACAAGACCCGCAATTTCAGATACTTTCTTTGTAATGCTTTAATATGCTTCTTCCAAGCTAACTGAAGTTCATCAGTTTGAAACCCAAGGAAATTGATTCCACATATCGCGTATTAAATTACGTAATGACAAGTGACGTATTCAGTGTTGAATACTCATTAGATCTGCACCAAAACTCTACCAAATCCTTTGTTTTGTTTCCTAAGGTTTTACATTCCTGTCTCGAGATAATGTACATCGTACCTGATATACCTGACAGGTCAGGTTATGGTCAGAGATATTAGAAAAGGATGCAAGTCTTAAAAAGTTATCAGTGGCCATGGTATCATATTATGGATTGTGAGTCAGTACTATGGGTGTTCACATCCCCGTCTGTAGCACGTATATTGCAAGCAACATGAAACATCCATTATTTGGTAAATAACATGTTTAACTTCTATGAGATGCATCTTTAGGAACTGTTTATGTTGTTAGCTTTACTGCTCTAAAGTACGGCATGGGAGAATAGCAAAGAATAGTTATTAACGTAGGACATCGTCCTAACCGGTCGATAGTGCGGACCAACAATCACCGTGGCCATTATTGCTCTTGGCAAATTAATCAAATATTCCACAACTGTCTGACAATATGGTGTGCATCATTCACCTTCTGAGATCATGATTTAACCAAACTATCAATCCCTCACATGCTGTTATCATACATGGCTGCATTTGCTCATCAGTGTAAACAAACCATAGATCGGCTGTCTCCTGATCTATGACGAAAACACTAAGATACATCACTCAGTGAGCATGCCTGTCACTCGGCACAACATCAGACATTTTGACAATTGGACTGCGCGAAATTTAAACGTTGTATGTGACAGGTCCAGGGAACACAATCATACAAGATCAATTATGAAATCCACTCCATCGAGATGAGGGAAAATGGAAAATTCGAACATGGAAGCAATATGGCGGAATGTTGCATTTCAGTTACATTTAAAAGGTTTCCGTGAAATTTACAGAGGATAGGGCGTTTGTTTTACAGAAAAAAAATTTGTTACTTTCAAACTTGCATTTATGGACACAGAAAGATAGATTATTTAAAATAGGGCAGGGCGCTATCCTCCTTTGCAATAAATAGGTTTCTCACAGATTGAAATTCATTATTGGTTTCTCAAGAATGATTTGCTTGAATTTTCAGAAAAATTCAAATGAAGTACTTTTCGTAACCTATGTTGTGCATAATGTTTTGAGAAGATGAACTAATTGTTGATGTTTATTGGTGAGACTGAAAGCTTAACAATGATTAAAGCTGCATTCTTTGTATGCTATGCTGGTACATTTTAAACACAATATGTCACTTTCATTGCCCATGCCAAATTATTCAAGCTCTGCTTTGATAGATATCGGTATTTGCAATTAGAAAAAAGTAATTGTGAAGAGACCATGTCGCCCCACTCCGATCATTTGTTATAAGTCAGCACATGCATCAAAATAGAGAAGATCACATCCCCTTTATCGTTTATAAAACAAAGACATTTTTTTCATAGGAACAAAATGAATCATTTATCGACGGTTGTGTAACCTATTAATGTAATGATTAAACATAAATGTAATACCGACCATGACTTTAATAACTCTAACCATAAATATAACTGACCCACCATGAGAGTAAGAAATTTACTCACAAATTTAATAATCTGACTCCACCGCATGATAGTGGGGCTGGGACAAAAGACCTTTGCCTTTGGAAGTTGAAAGTGTTCAAGACAACCAAGAATCTGTAACTAAGAGAGGATGAAAGCCACGGGATGGGAATGTCACTGAGACAAGATATAACCCACGATATGGACCTGTCACTGAGAGAGGATGTAAACCACGGGATAAGCTTGTCTGGTATCACTCAGGGTGTATGTATTAAACATTATGACTAAGAGGAACTTTTTAAGAGTGGATTGATACAGCATTGGTGATTGTTTCGCAAAGTTAGCCCCTTTCCTCCGGAATTCTTATTCATCCACACCCACGCCCATATTTTACTTTAAAACGATTTTTGTAATAAAGTGTTTGAATATTTATGACCCTGGACTTCGAAACCACTCACCTTTCTCTCCAGCTTCATCTTTTATCATTAAGTTTTAGAACTTTTAGAATTTATTAGCATAGTTTAACAATCCTCTCAAACGGAAGATGTATACCACAGTGTAAAAAACAACTAAAGAATCATATTTTGCTATTTATCTCCTTCCCCCTCCTCCCCCCCCCCCAAAAAAAAAAGAAGACGAGAAAGAGGTAAAGACAGAGAGAGATAGGAGCGAGACGGAAGTAGGTAGTAGGCTTAGCAGGTAATGGGGGAAGATGCAGCAAAGTAATTATTTACGACGTTCGAGTGTATCATTTTAACCTTAAGGAATTCCAGTAAGGAAGTTCACACCTGTTTTATTTTGTTTTAAATTGTATTTGAAATAACGCCTTCAAGTAAAAATTACTTTAACGTTTGAAACTGAAGTTAGAAATCTCTGTCTATCTATCTACCTATCTATCTATCTATCTATCTATCTATCTATCTATCTATCTATCTATCTGTCTGTCTGTCTGTCTGTCTGTCTGTCTGTCTGTCTGTCTATCTGTCTGTCTGTCTGTCTGTCTGTCTGTCTGTCTGTCTATATATCTATCTATCTAGCTATCTATCTATCTATCTATCTATCTATCTATCTATCTATCTATCTATCTGTCATTTATACCTCTCCTCCCTTTCACCCTCCATACTTCACCATCTTCCTTTCCTTTTTTTATCCATTCTTCTTCCCATTCATTTATTTATTTTTACACGCCATTGTTCCGCTCTGAACGACGAAATGGTATACTTCAGTCCTGTGTAAAATCCCCAAGAAATAGATGAAGCCGGGGAGGGAGGGTTCTCAAAGCAGAAAGAATAAAAGGCAGTTTATTATTACATATCTGATGACTACTAGCCCGATTTGGTTATGACATATACATGCTTGATATTTAAGCAGATTAGTTATTGATCGTTGTACACACTTAGATGTCAGGAGGTCAACGATTTGTTGACGTTACACTTTTGTACGTGGGTAACTCATTCCCTCGCTGACGTCAGAGTGACTTCAGACGGAGCACACGGGGATACTGACGTGGGATGTTACGTTACAACTATCATACCCCTTGAGTGATTTATTTCCGATCTCTTGGCATGGCAGGAATGGCGTGTATAGAATTTCCTTCTGTAGGACAGATTAACTTGTTACGTAACAGTCGATATGTCTTCTTTTACATCAGTTAAATGTCGGCGAGCGGCAAACGTATATAAAAAAATAGGCTGAAGTAAGGAAACATTACACACTTACCAACTACGGTATTAATACGACACTTGTTATACTCGATACTGGTATGTCCGGTTCTCTTATGGGGAGCTGTGTTGGGGGAAAATGTTAAATTAATCCTGATCTTATCAGTTATTGTAATAATAATGATATTCCTTGGGCACTTTTATTTCTTAATTATGCCAGCGCTCGACAGACTCTATTTGTGTTTTATCCCTTGGTAAATTCATTTTTGGTAGTAATTTAGGAGTGTTGTTCCGAATCCTGTACAGTTCATCTTGTGTTTTAAATAATGGTTTCCTTACTGAATATTTTGGAATTTCAAAGGGGTGTGCGTGCTCCTAGGCTGTCCTTTCAGTCCACATCTATTAATTCGTTATGAAATAGTCAGTGCTATGGTAAGGTCCAGTCTTCCCATTCGTAGTACCCTGCCTTTGTATGACCTTGAAAGCTGTGATGAGTCCATGAATGATGTCAAAGAGAATGTACTTGAAAAGTGGTGCCATGGTGCGTCCTCCTTTAAAGTTTTCTCTGGGACCGCTTTTTTACTCCACCTCATGGTCCCTTGCTCCCCCTCCCCCCCCCCCCCCCCCCGGTCTACGCCAGTAATCAACCCTGCAAAATTCCTAGACCTGCTGATAAAACACATATAGGTAGAGAAACATATGTTTTGCTTTATTGTTTAAAATTCATAGTTTTCGTTGATACTCTTTCCCATCCTCCATGAATTGGGGATATGCCCCAAGAATGAGATACAGCTCCAGGCTTGGGCGACAGATACAGCACTTACTCAGTTACACGGCTATAATCCTTCATATTCACCCAAGTCAAATGAGTAATTTCTTGCACCCTATCGTAAAACAATCGTTTTAACCTCCCTTCTAAACTAGACTACTGGAGGAATACAAAATAGATCCGTAGGTAAAACAGCCTATCTTGCCTCTCCTGGCGTTTTATAGCACTACTCCTTCACCATGCCCAAAAAGTATTGAATTAAAGTCCGACCAGTGCTCTCTTCAACAGATAAACATGGTCTCTTTACTGGACATCGGTAGTGCTCATGAGGGTCAATTAACTATCAAATAAAACTCCCCGATGTACAAATTCATATATATTTTCATATATACCTGTCACACCAACGCAATACAGTTCAAACACCAGATCCGTCCCCACTATTTTGCAAATGGGTTTCGATTTCGAAGCAAACATGGGGGGGGGGGGGGGCTGGGTGCCGGCACAACTAACTGAGCTGAACGCCACCATCGAAGCGTTCAAGATTTCATTTTTTGGGGGTGGGTGCCTTATAAACCCCTAAGATGGGCGGAAACGGCACTTTCTTGGTATGTATTTAAGGCTGCATTTACCAAGCCTTGACATAGAAATTTCGTGTTTGCCAACAAAAGTTCTCAATTAATTGAGGAAAAGTCAGATCGTTGAAAGTGAGTATACATATCAGATGGGTTGAGATGATGCGAGCATCATTATGAATTATTCATACTCTTGCATTCATTTTTGAAATACTTGACAAACATTGGCTGTGGGCAGTTGAGCATAGCATTAGTCGTTTCCCCCCCCCCCCCTTTTTTTTAATCGGGATTCATTCCCGAAAGCCGCCCACCCCTTGCTTTTTTCACTGTTCTTCCTAGTGACAAGCAATTCAACCATTTCATCCATTCTTCTTTATTCATCCATTTTTCTTTTTATTCATTGAGCGGAATGCCTTTCGAATACCTTCTTTCCATGTGAACAACAATAAGTACCAACTTATTTGCCCCATTGTGGATCTCAAGAAACTTTTGACAGAGAGTGCTAAATGAGCTCTCGGCTGAACAAGTATCTTGGCAGCTCTACAGAAAACAATGGATTTGGGAAGGGGGGTTGGATGGGCGGTTGTTATCTCTCTAACTGTATAGAGCCTGATTGACATTTCATTGGAAAAGGCAGGTAAACATGAGCTTGCTACATGCAACAGATTCAACTTTTTTGAAAATGAGTTAATTTAAAATAGTAAAACTGACATAAAGTAATATGACAGACTATTGATTCATATGACTAACTAGACCGGTTTATGCTCAAATGTGGAGGCGCTTCATTAGTACCTTTTGATATTTACATATTGAGCTGTATAAAGCAACTGTAATCTTTATTATGTCACGCACGCACTAGGTGAGTTCATTAGCTCAATGACACTTGACTGGGATACGCTGCATTTGAGGTCTCAGGCTTGGAAATTTACACTTTGGGTATAAATAAGCAATGAGGACTCATCAAACTTAGAATAGTGCATGGAATGGATTGTCGAACAAGTTGAAAAATCTCTCCCTAAAAAACGGGTATATATCGGGGCTGCGTACGCCACCTTTACTGGGCTTTAAGGTGGTGGCTCATCGCCCAGACAGTATTAATTCTCACAAACACTTACTTGTAGCCCCTCCCACAGCATTTCTAAAACTCTTCCACATGTGTATTCAAAACACTTGTCCCTGTGAATGTTGTGCAACACTAGATACTCTGCAGCTGTTGAATTTGCTGTCAATCAAACAGCAGAACCAATTAAAAATTTTGGTTGTCTCTAGAAAAATTGTAGCTCGGGTTGAGAGACGGATTTAAGGAAAAGGATCCTGTCGGCAATGTGGGTGAGAGACACTTAACCTTTCCCCAAAAGATGTGACGCTGAGTGTGATTTCGGGATAAAAGCGACTCATCGGAAAAAACGCATAAGGAAAGCGACTAGGCTTGAGGAGTCTTTGAGCGTTCCCCTCGTAGCTCCTATTTTTTTTTTTGGTTTACATGTCTGAAAATTAAGTTTTAGAAGCATGTTTTACTTTTTTTATTTATTTTTTACAAAGAAATATAAGACGGACTGATAGCATATGTCACAATACCAAACGACTCACACATAGTTGAGGGGGAAAATGGAAAGTTAGACAGACAAGTACCAAAACTTGATACTACAAATACAGAGAAATACAGAGACTATGGAACATCATAAAAGCAAGGGTAATCCCCGTAGTAATCGGTGCACTCGGAGCAAAAACCAACAACCTAGAGAGACACCTTCAACACATCCCTGGTAAACACAAAGTGCAACAACTCACAAAGACAGCTCTACTAGGCACTGCCCACATCCTCGGAAGGATACTCGACCTCCCAGATTCCGGGTAGGACTTCGAGATCAGAGTCAAACACATACCAAGAGAAAAATACAAGAAATAATAATAATAATAATCACACTCCTGGATACTCAACAGTATGACAATGCACAAGACTGCTCCAACGAACATCCCACTAGTGTAGAAATCAATGAACAACTGAAGCACTAACCTAAAAGTATAAGCCAACGTAAAGATCTGACGTGGAATACCCCAAGGCGATTCAATATCACCATTTCTGTTGTGTAGCACTCAACCCTCTGAGCCACATAATACGACACTCCAAACAAGGGTACACACTAAATAATTTCAAATCTTCTAACTGTTCATTTGACAAAAGAGGTGAAATAAAGTTATATGAGAATATATAATACAGACTTAGGACAAAATGTAGCACCTTTTGTACATCGAGGAGTTGAACACGACCCCAGAACCCGCATTGAAACTACCGCAATCTTTACCAACGACGACATCTGCATGGAATCGACACATTTACGAAATAAATCATTCGCAGAGAAAAAATCAAATTGACCGATGGTCTTGACTAACCCAAAATTGGAAAGATCAGGGATGAATACATCAGTGAGAGATACAAACACCTACACTAGAACATGCAAAACAGAGAGAAGTCAATTATAAGGCGACATCGACGTACAAAAAGTGAGACAAAAATCAGTGGTAATGGTAAAACTCAATGGTAACAAAAAGAAAACAAGATAAAAGCAATAAACACATACGCAATACCAGTAATACATATACCGCAGGCATAATTGACTGGAAGAAGACAGAACTCGAGCAACAGGACAGAATGACACACAAGGCAATGAACATGTACAGAGGACTCCGCCCTAGAGCCGACATACAACAACTATATTTGCCACGAAAAGATATGGAAGAGGTCTGAAGGAAACCATCCCCGCAGTAAGATTCCAATGTGCCCGACTTCAGGAATACAACACATAACAACAAAAGACACTGACCTAGTGATAGAGGCAGTCTGGAAACACACAAGACAATAACCGGATACAAATCGAAAAAGGAGGAATTTTGGAAGTCATTAGAGGACCGAGAAGACCTATACCAGTAACAAACAGATGCGTGGACAATACAAACGACAAGTACCATAGGTGACATCCATGTAAACACCTACAGATGGAAGAAAGATGGCACAGGACTGAAGACTGAGGCAGAAGGGACAGGTGCGCAATACTATCCAGACCACAAACACAAAATGTTACAAGACAAAGGTACTCCACACGATGAATGATCTCAAGTGCTCAATGTGCAAAGACATTGTGCAGAGACAGTTGCCCATGTAATCACAGCCTGCTCCTAGATACCTGGAAGCCTCTATAAGACCAGACACAATAATGTAGCAACTGCAATACACCACAAAGTGTGTCCTCACTGGGGAATCCAAATGACAACGAATGGCTACTCACAAACGATGATGAGAATACGAATCCATGGGATTTCGAGCTATGGCTTGCAGACAGGACCTTGTAATCATAGACAAAGAAGCACATGAAGGACTAAAAATAGATGTGGCAGGCAATACCCGATGACTCACCCAATAGTCGAGGAAGAAATGAAAAGATAGATCAACAATGACCTGAGACTCGCAATACAGAGAATATTAAACATCAGAGCGAAACTCATCGAAATCGACGCACTCTGAGCAACCACCAATAATCTAGAGAGACATCTTTAACAAATCCCAGGAATCACCAAGTACAATAACTCACAAAGACAGCACTGACTAGGTAAATTAATTACAAAAAGAGATTTACACTAAAAAATCGATATATAAAGCGTTACAGGGGTACCGATCCACAAACACATTGTAACAATGTATTGATGATTAAATACTTTTTGCATTACAATCAAGTTAAACTTATATTTCAGAAAATTGGTGAATATTGTTAATACTGAAAAATAAATCTGACTATGTCTGGAGTAAAAAAAAACTTTTAATATTTAACCCTGTGTCAAATGTAGATATAAAATTATCGTAAACTTTAATTGAATGTCGACATTTTGTATTTTTGTCACTTATTACATGACATTTTTGTCACATAAGATTTTCCTTTAAGTGAGCTTTATTGTCGTTAATGGGCATGATCGATTCGAGTACCGCTTTCCGCAAGTAACAAATTGCACTTAAAGCTCTCTTTGAGTGAAAGAAATACAAAAAGCAGTAAAAACCGTATGAGACGATTATTTTGGTGCCCTCAGTCAAGTTTTTTGGAAACTAAAGAATACTTTGTCAGAGCCGTAAACAGAAATGCAGCGCGTTTAATTACTTCAGGTAACTTGCGACTGTATTCTTATTCTTTTTATCAATCGTATGTAAAATCAAGGGCTGTCGTACTTGTAATCATAAATTAAGAGAGCTTTGGCATTCGTGAATTTAGAGGAATTGGCCTCCGAGCTCGATATAGCGGACAGAATCAACCCAATGGCCGAGAAAGAAGCGGCATTACCTATGTAGAGTTAAGGTAGTAAATGCATCTCCTATGACATCACTTTTAGAGTTAAGGTTAGAAATGCATCTATTCTGACGTTAACGTTAGAGTTAGGGTTAGTAATGCATCTATTCTGACATTAACGTTATAGTTAGGGATAGTAACTGCATCTCCTATGACATAACCTATAAGTAGAGTTAGGGTTAGTAAATTCATCTCCTGTGACATTACCTTGATAGTTAGGGTTAGTAAATGGATCTCCTATGACATCACCTGTCGAATTATGGTTTGGCATACTTTTCCAACATCCAATTGGCATCCTTACAAATGTCTCGTTTTTACTAGGTACTAATCAAGAACGAAATGTTACAAACTGGCTGAAGTACATCAACAAGTTTCAAGAAGCATGAATGTTCACCGTTTTATATCATCTATGTTGGCCAGATGCGGTTCATCAAAATTCTCCAACTACATTTCAATCAACAGTTAACTAAATGTGAAAATGTCAAAATAAACAGTCAAAATAAATGTTACCTTAGAGTAGACTGATATAATCTGCCATTTCTTATTTTTCCTTGAGAAGAAACTCACAGTTAATTGTAAAAATATTTTCTCTCAAATGCTAAATGTTAACTGCCACCAATCTATGGCCTCAAGCTGATAAAATTTAAGCGAAAGGCATTGTAAAATTGTTGGAGGCTTTTGTCCTGGTAACCTTGTTCCAGAGGTCTGAAGAAAAAGAAAACCTCAATCGTAGAATGAATAACCATACAGTAAACAAATGACAAAATACTGGTTGTAAGGGATATACAGGAACTGAAGAAATAGGAATATGCAGGAACTGAAGAAATGTGACCATATCTATTTTCAGTGTGCTTACAGGAATGATACATATGAAAGTATTTACATTTTACTGAAGCTTTCCAAGGCTCAAAAAATTAATCCGAGTGCACTTTCAACATTTTTTTTTTTTTTTTGAGTGCAGTTTCCATAACAACATCTGAAAATTACCCTGTAGAAGATTTGTCATCACACTTCGACGAGTCTGGTTTAATTTGTATGATCTTTCTCTCGATAATCTCAATTTGTTCATAACTGGCCTGGAACGCTTTGAAATCCACTAGGGGCCACTAAAACACTTCATTCTTACCCAGAGCATGTTTTCACATGGTCACCCTTCAACAATTAATTGCTTGCTCTTTCTTGTGTACTTTAACGCAATGTTGAGGGTGATCTGTAACAATTTTAAGTCACTCTTCAAGTGCGAGAAAACAGTGGATTAGTGAATTTAACTGTGTAAGGCGACTAAAAAATGACTCTCTGCCAAGTTTTAACTCTCTAGCAATCTTTAAGCAAGTGTTATAAAATTGAACAGACCCCCCCCCCAGGTGTCTGGTGGAGATAACTATAGTTGCATTATTAATAATTAATTATTGAGGTAATTTTATAAATTTCTAAATCGGATATGAAACGCTGCAGACGCCGCAAAGGAATGCAAAATGCAGGAAATAAATCATTAACATAAATCAAGTTAATAGATTTGAACACACAAAACAGAACAAGCGGAGACCCAATAGATCCATGATCTGAGGAACAGGGCTTAGATCTGTTTTCTTTTCTTTTTTTAACCAGAGATCCAAATTCATCAGCTTGGAAGAGAATTCTATGGCGATGCGGATATCCATTTTGCAAGTTTTACAAGTTTAGTAGCGTTCCTGATTCCAAAAATTATTTTCTTTTCTAATTTGTAAACCGGATGACAATGAGGCATTGTTTGGACAGGATACTCAAGCTGGGTAACCACTGGCGTCACGGTAGCCAGAATTTTTCAAAAGATGGGGGGGGAGGGGGAACTAAACGTTAATCATCGACTAGTTGAATGAGCATACACACGGAAAGGGACCAAGAGTAGGGGAATGTGAGGAACACATTTCATTCATTTCTCACTATCTAAATGAAGCGCCACGATCGTAGAGATACTTTTAGACCAAAATATTTTGCCAGATCGGAGTAAATGATACGTCCCACGTTCATTTTCAGCATGAACAATTTTATTCCAGAGGAGTTTTAACCAGAATATATGGTTATCTAAGATACCACCGTTACATTTTCTAAGCGGAGCACCACATCGATAGCGCATAGCATACAAGAATTTTTTTTACAAAAATACTGGCCTGCTTGCTACGGCACACGCGAGACAACGTGGACAAAGCAAACAATGAGGTCCTCTTAATAAATGGAGCAAAGTTGTGTGTTTGTCTGTGTGTGACCTAAACCGAGGACCTCCTTGCCTAAACAAAACAAAAACTAACCCCAAAACCACAGGGAGGTCATGGAAGATGTCTTAGTTAAAAAAACCTCCTTGATTAGAGTTACCAATAGGAGAATTACTTCAACATTCAGTTTACAACGAAATAAGCTACTGGCAGGCTACCATCTACGTCTCTGAGTTTGACGGTGTTGGACCGATTATCTGTGTGTCGGCCAATACTTAGTGTACTTTGCAAGCCCGACTAAACACAATTGGACCAGAATTTTTCGACACTGCTTTCGCAGTGCCACAGGGATCAGAATTGGGGAAATGGCCTACCCGTGATACTTTCAAAACTGCACTGTTTAATCACATTGTAACATTGTCATTCTAAATTAGGAATACTCTGATAATGTCTAAACTGAATATTTCACCTACAGTGCAAAGCAAATAGAAAAAAATAAAATCATTCCTTAAAATACAGAAATCCCTCTAAGTATATTCGGTTCAAGTGTAGCATCATTTTGCATCTAGTCCAGCCTACATGATCAAAAGTTTTCAAAGAATGCACCCCTCCCCATAGACCCCTCCCCAGGATGGCAATACGTCATCAGATCTATCATATCACAACTGCTCACTTATATACACAGGCTGAGACTAACTTATATTATGCCCCGTCCATGCCAGCCCTCGCTTTCAGGACGAAGTCAGACCCGTGTAATCTTGAAAACATATACTGTATATATAAAATGGTGGAAATTTCATATCGTCCCCCCCCCCCCCTCCTCTCAGGGAAAAGTCGTAGTTTCGCCACTGGGAGACAAGCAATCAAAGTAACGATGATACGTCCACGTTTACCCTGGTATTTCCCTCAAAACTCTAGGTTCTCGGCGGTCGCTTCGTTACATTAAGAAATATTTAACCGCCTTATCCACCATTTTCGTTTTGTTCTAAATGCTTATTCGTGCACAGAGTAGTCCAAGCTGGGAGACATGACATAGGACCGTCAAAGGATCTGTCTGCGTAAACCTTATTTTTTCTTCAGTTTTTTATTTTTTTATGAGATGAACTGGTGGCCTTGGTGCCCCTGTGCCCCTGTCTATGCCAGTGTGAGCAACATTGACGTGAGGAAGACTCCGTGTTAATTCTCATTCACATCTTAATGGTATCTACGGAAAGTAGCAGGAAAAAGTTTAAAGACATTTCTCTTCTTCTTGTTATCTTTTTCTTTCTTTCTTTTCTTTTTTACCTTCTCTCTTTGTGAGTCAGGCACCATACAAGCTTCTTGCCTGGTTTCTCCCGCTTGTGTTTTTCGTCCTTTGTATTATTATTATTATTTTGTTTACCTTATTTCTGAAGCATATTTACTTTGTACGTAAGAAAAAAAAACATTCTAAACATCTTAAGTAGACATCAATGAAGGAACGGTCACACTATCAAAGTCTCTTAACTAATCACATTTTCTGGGAATAGATTCAGGACTTCACACATATGAGATAGACGATGATAGATGTCTTCTCTAACCAATTTCGTCCAATATCGTCCAGAGCGCATGCGCAACGAAACACAGTTTTAGACAACCTTTCAGGAGGCCTTTCTTCGTTGACGAAGTCAGATTAGAAGGGGCCAGTAAATGGTAAACAAAACTACTGACTTTTTGTTCTTCAGATTTTTGACCTGATTTTTTTACTGAGCAGCAGAATATCAGCCAAAGGCAGAAGGAAATTGGCGCGTTAATCATCGAAGAAAAATCATCTATGGAGAACAAAATAGGTTAAGTACATCAGAGAGTATGGGGGCTAAACCTACATTCACAGACATACACAATACCATCTCTTTTGCCACCACCGTGTTTCGAATGCCTCATTGCATTAAAGCCGACAGCAACTGGGGCAGGTGTAACTGTGTGTGACAACCACTTCTCCATTTTCATTATTGTTACCTCATTTCCTACATGAATTCCTCAAGTTAATGTACACACTCAATGGCAACTAACAGTGATCCACTCTCGGAGAATAACCCCACCCGCCTTCCCCCAGCAAAATGATTACACATTTACGGCATACAATTTGGCATTTGGTCCCTTTACTTAAAATGATTGCGTGCGTAGGCAAAAAGTAAAACATTGGAATTTCAGCTCAAAAAGTTTGGTAAGGCTTTTAATTACACCAATTCAGACAATCTGGGAAAATACATAGGTTTCAGTTGCTTAGTTCTGCCATATAATTTCAAATTCTTCTAATATAACGACAAAAAAAGTGTAGAATACGATAATGTAGTGGTTGACAGTTTTCATTCAAATCAACGGTGTGCTTCTTTGAGCATGCTGAAGTATACTAGTATTGAATATTGAGTTAGTCAAAACAACTCAGGATCACTGACGCCGCAATGTTGTGTTCAGTTCATACGTTATTTGTAACTAGACGACTTGAGTAATATGTTTTTGACACACTAGTGAGACCTGTACTGTGGCATATTCATTATGTAGGTCCTTATAGCAAGAACCATTAATTTTTAAACATGATTTCTGTTTTTTACTGTTTTTATGCCAATCCCGTTGCTTTTACTGTCATTTTCTTTCATTGAAAGACATAGTCCTTTCATGAACAACATCGCGTGTACATTTAAAAATGAAGAAAAAGTTTCCTTGGTTTTTCAGTACACACGCAATCACTTTAAGTGATAACAAGAAAACAAAGTCAGTCAGAAAAGGGAGTCGACGCAACTTGGTTTTCTGAAAGAGCGTAATGCAAATGAAAGGTTGGAAAGATAGATACTTGGAAAGATATATCAGCCATTGTTTATCCAACGCACATAGACTGTAAGTCAGTTTTGCACAGTACAATCAGAATAATTGGAACTTTGTAAATATCCTTCTTTTTTTATTAAAATGACAGAAACTAACTTTCGTAAACATTCTCCAAATAGTTCTGAATTAGCATCGCAGTTTCCGAAAAGTGTCCAAATGTGAGTTTCCCTAGGACACACACCCTCTCCCTCTTTCTCGCAATGTATACATACAATGCTTTTATCCTGAAGAGTGAGAGTCTTATGGTTTCTTACGAAACAAGCTTGTAGATATTGCATTTTAACTTTTAAATTGACTTTAGCATTTTACAATATACCTGCTACTACTTCGTTGAGCACTCTACCGTTCGCATGGTTTCAATCCTTAAGTCATTATATATATACATATATATATATATTTATATATATATATGTGTGTGTGTTTGTGCGTGCGTGTGTGTATGTGTGCGTGTGTGTGTGTTTAGACCCTCGTAGGTATTCTAGGCTAATATACGGATCACTGGGCTGTCACACTTAAGCGATATATGATCTGTATGGTCACAGAAACCAACAAACTAAATGACGAAATACTCTAGATACGCTCTTACACTGATTTACTGACTAATTTAGTCAAAACAAATGTCCCTCATTCTTTGCAGGAAATTGGCTGAGCTATGGACGGAAAGACTTGCAAATTCGTTTGAAAGTAATTTATTATCTCGAGGCAAGATTACAGGCCTTTTGGTAAGTGAGTTCATATTTTTTTTTTGATAAGATGAGATAACGGATAAAATACTTACTATCACAATTAGTTCTGACATATTCATACATCTGGGTCTAACACTTTCCTTCAAATGATTCTCATCTCATCATATATAGTTCGCTCACTGTTCTGGAGTTCGTAGTGAAGAGCGCAGCAACAAATTAACTTGCAATCTGAATATATATGCCTCGGGGAAGGAACAAAAAAAAGTGATGAAAAGTGAAAACAGAAAAACTGAATTTCACATTTTGCAGTTATTGGTTTCTCTTGGGTGACTGGGATTGCTTTTGAGGACTATTAAGGAAGGTTAAGTGCTCTTTGGGAGAAAAAGCAACATTGGATTGAAATTGTGAGATATGCACTGTGAAGTATCTATGGTGAGGCAGCCAACTATATAAGGGCATGTGATTATGTCAAAATACTTTTCCGCTTCTTTACCATGAGCACTATGGTATTCGAAAGTCTATCAGAAGTAAAGTTATTTCAAAAATTATGGTACTCAAGCAAACTGATGCTTGAAATAAACAGCGTATGGCGTTAATTGGGGCTAATTCATCCATACATCCATTCATCATTCCTTCGTTTATTTATTTCATTATTTTTTTCACATCATCAAATCAATTTGTTTACAAGAAGAACAAAATGACACAAAATAACTTAAAACCCTTAAAACAAAGATTAACACTTAATTGTAAAAACAAATAGCAATAAAACCTAATGTAAAAGCAAAGCAACATGATCACCCTTTGTACCATATATAAACAAGCAATACAAACAATGGTAATGGTACAGAAAAATCCATGATGCATGCATTACACAAAGACGACGACGACATACACTCACATAGCACCCAAGTACTTATACTCACAAGCACTCAAGTCCCTGTGGCTGACTCGAGTGTAAGTACAATAGTCACATACAAGTACACACCTTTTAACAGTCGTACACATGCACATAAACACAATTAAACAACACACACGGGTGTGCTTTTAAATCATACAGTACTGAAATCCCCAAAACAAGGACATAAACTCACAAAACAAAACAATTCTAATACCACGACATAAATGTGCGTCCATCAATCAGACACACCGCATTAAAAAACATAGTTTTGTGTTGCGTGTTTTTTTCTTTTTTACTACCGTAATTTGGCGATATTCCGATTTTACCTTTTTCGTTTCATGTACAATTGTTCATATCACAAAGTAAACATTTACCATTCCTCAATCCATATGAAGCTTTGCCAAAATCGACTTACTTGACAATTAAGTTTTAACGAGGAAGAAATTTATAAAATGCACAATTTTTTCCTCACTTATTAATTTATTTCTTATGTGATATAACCCGTCTACTTGTACTATTTCAGGTTTGTTTTCACTCCCATTTAATGTGATTTTGTCGAAAAGCACTTCTAGTGTCACAATATCACAGATAATTACAAGCCTTTATTGTGTATTGTCCTCATCTGTTTCTCTTACATGTATAGCTTAGTGTCATGACTCGTATGCCGTATTTGACGTTAAACTGTCAGGTGCGTGCGTTTACACAAGATAAGGTGCGGTTCCAAGGAGGGGGCGTCCCCGGTATCAGCAATCCCATCCTCCGTAGGTTCACCACATCAGCAAAACCAACACACGAAAATAAGAGTGGTAAACTAGAAGTATATTCAACATAGTTTTTCCAGGCTCATCATTACTTTCCTCACAACACAAATATCCGAATCTCTTCAGTCTATCCGTAACCACCTGGTTAATTAGGTCATGTGATCCGTTTTCTTTCATTCTCGCCCACTGAAAAGTCTTAAGGTACGACATGTCGCAGAAATGGACTGACGAGTGATGGCCAACTGTTTGTTGAAGAATGCAAAAAGAGGCTTTCTGTTCCTCATTATACCATATTAGGTGGACACTTTGATCTTTCATCTCCTTGGAAATTAAAGATGTTTTAGGTATTATGTAGGATCTTTCAAAACAAACACTATCGAAGAGGGACTGTTATTTACCACGTCTCAAACAGTGCCTTCAAACTTTGCGAGTACCTGACTCATTAAGTGATTTAGTTCGATATTTTGCCAGGGCTGT
This sequence comes from Stichopus chloronotus, assembly GCA_021234535.1. Lineage (NCBI taxonomy): Eukaryota > Metazoa > Echinodermata > Holothuroidea > Aspidochirotida > Stichopodidae > Stichopus > Stichopus chloronotus. The sequence goes on along the minus strand of CM037848.1, from coordinate 994,163 downwards.
AACCGAGTTCATCTTATCCGAGTCCAGGCCAATTCCGATTCCAGAGACCTCAACTTCCACCCCACAATTAAATGTAGATTAACAGTCGTGGTGTGACTGCCCTGGCGACGGATGCCCTAAACGTTACACAAAGTTCCAGTTACAAGTACAGAAAGAGACGTCAGAACAGGAGATTCAGAGAGAAAGATCCGACTTGGATTCTCCGATCAGAGTTTCATTTATTGATGATTCGACTGGCACAAAGAAAGTGATGAGATTTAGTTGACGATGATGATTGAAATCAGAGAGTGATGTACGGTTTGGTCACATGACGTTGAAGGAGAGAAACGAAAGGATAACACAGTACTACATAGTGTGCAGAAAGAGAGAGATGTTTACAGTTCGACGACAAATTTGCCAGAGTGGAGCCTCGTGGCTAGGCTGCAGGAAACTAAGCCCACGCTTCTGAGGTTGAGAGTCAGGAGGTCGACGATGACGTTGACCAATCAGAATCATTTAATCTATAAGCAAATTGTTGCTATCCATGAATCGACCAATCCCTGTAAATATTGCAAAATCTTTCCAAGTAACTGTGCTTGCCCTTTTCATTTCTTATGTATCTAGTTGTCTACAGTAACTATCTGAAGAGGATAAAGAAAAGGGAAATGAACTAACAGGTAAATACAGGAAACTGATCTTTGTATGACCCCTTCGTGTATGGTAACGCATAACATTCACCATAGACAACAGTAAAAACCTTGGAAAGTGGTTGTGCGATAGGCAATGTTTACATTGAAAGCCTCCCTAGGTTCCTTTAAAGCTACGGTAAAAGGACAATACTGAGCGATCAATGCACGGGTGCACCCCATTTATCATCCTGTAAGAAGGGAAGTACATAGTATACATACAACAGCAGGAAGCCCCTTTTGCCTCGACGTGAAATCCTAGGGAGCCATATTGGTCTAGTCTTAGTTCTGATCAGATATGATCAACTCAGAAGGAGGAATCCGGAGGAGCAATCCTTAAGAAAAATCTGAATCATAGTTTTAGAGTGGGGTCCTCATTTATCCCAGTTGACCAACATGTAACTGATATTAGAATCAACATGCAAGGAAAGACAAAAAAGAATTAGAATTAGAAATAGAACTAGAATTACAATTATTCATGTCACAGAGGTTGACTCACACTCACAACTGATTTGACCCCAGTCTCTCAGCTAATTCAGTTTTTGAGATAGAAACCGTTGAAATTTTGTTACTTGAACTGGAAAAAAAATTAAAAAACAACAGTTGCACCTATGAGTAACGGAGGAACGAGTACACTCAAACTCTCTGCCCATTTTCATTTGTTAATGATGATGTCATGGGAAAAATGCTATCAGTATAACGAGTTTGACGAGACAAGACACGCAGGTAATCAATACTAGCACAAGTCAAGAAAAATCTGGTTAGGCTAAGCATGAGACTTCAAGTTGGCCGATTTAGCTGTATCATATGAATATGATTTGTATGCCCATGTATGACTTCATGTAATCTACCTTTACTATTAACATTAAGGCTGGCCTCTGATAAGACTTTCGCCGGGCCTTTATAAACTGTCACTTTACAATCAACCTAAGCAAATAGCAAGTGGTGCACGTAGCACAGGCTATTGCCATACAGAGTCTATATATGTAAAATCTACTGGCCCACCGTAACGTTACTGGAAGTGCTAATACTTAAATAGCAGAGGTGTTATTAATTGGTCCAGCAGCTTTAGGGGGGGGGGGGGAGGAAAAAGTGTGATATAGGCTACTTACATCACAGGATACTTTCTGCTTTTCGTTGTTACCCATGAGTGTGGTTCACACCTGATAATTAGGCCTATTGTGTGTTGTCTGGTCATTAAGACGTTCCGTACGTGTTACTTCTGACTGGGTGTAGTTCACACCTAATAAGTCGAATGCAATTATTGAATAGCTTTCAAATCCTTACCACAGTGGTGACCAGACTGATAAATTGAAGTCTCTGCGGTGAATTTGGAATAGTGCAACAACAAAAGTAAATGTAAAAATTGACAAATGCATGACTTTTATGTATAGGAAGCACTCCAGGGCCGCCATATGCTGTAAGAAAATTGCTTTCAGTTGCCGAATTACATCAAATTTGTTCATGGAGTTCTTACAAAATTACACAAACTGAAAAGTCTTCATTGAATTTTTAATCAAATTTTTATTCAAATTGCAAGTTTTCATGCAAATGAAACTTGCATGACTATCATTTAATTCAGAGATCATTTATTGATTGAATATGGATATTGTGGCCATGTGTAATTTTTTTTTATTTTACATTGAACATAACATGTACAGTTATCTTACATATAAGAAGGCACTCACTTCACTCTAAATAAAAACATCAATGCTAAGCTAGTTAACTTTTGAATATTATGAAAAAGCCACAAAAAATGAAACCTCCTTTGTCTCGTACTTTTCATTTGACAAGTTGCAGCCAATTCCTGGCCAATTCTGATTCCATGACCTACCATTCCGGCCTAATTTCGAGTCCAGAAAAAATGGACTCGAGTGCGCAATTGAGTCCGAGTCCGGACTCGGGCGTTGCAGCCCTGTATTTTTCAATCGATGTTTGCAGATGACAACATAAGCTTTTCATAACACCAAAATTACGAACTTTAATTGACACAATCACCTATAATCCACAATTTTGGATATAACAATTTAACTGTACATTTTGTATGTACTGCATAAAGCCTATACACATGCGAGTGGGCGCCGGTGATCGCAAACTTGTCATAGTTTCATTTCGGGTAAATAGTTCTAACATGTAGACCTATGTGTATTTATGACCGCAACTAATTCTTCTACGATTTGCCGTCGAGTACCTTACTTATTTAGGAAATTTAATGTAACAAAATTGATACCAATGGTTAGGAGATAATATTTCCCTTCTATTTTAATAAAAACTAAGTGATTTTACAACGACTCGTTTTAATACTGGATTATTTTACCAGGTTTCTGAAACATATTTGCAGACCTTTCGTGAGAGGTGTCAAATTCCTACTTTTGATTTTCCTTTCTGGTCTAATTGGCCATCAACAGTACTTTTTATGTTTTGGCAAATAGCTGTCATGACTGCGATTTTGATAGTTTCTGAATATTGATATATTATGCTGGAAAAATCACCTCTTTTAGTTTATTAGATTCGAAAAAGCCATGACGTCAAGAAACGTCATACATAGAATGTAAAAGAAGGATGCTCATTTGTGTAGTTGCGGATAGACTGCTGTGTGATATTCATTCCGGATTAGTATCTACGGGAATTTCCCGTCGTTCCTTGCCTTTGCCAAAACAAATTTAATAATAAGGTAGTTCAGAGTTAGAGTTGATGATGATGTATGAGTATGGTAATGATATGATGTCAAAGGTCAAACGGGTGAGAAACATAGCTACGCACAATGGCAACAGTATACAAGCTTTTTCGGAAGTTCAATTCGAGAACCTGAAAAGGCGATATCCCAAAATTTTATGGTATGCTGAGCGCCAACGTATGGAGACGCTTCGCATACAATTCTCAGTACCCTCTAGTCCAAAATCCTGGTTGCCCACTGTACAAACATACTATATTCCCACATCACGCTGTATAGCTGTAATTTGATCCGCTATGGCTTCTCCTTAAGGCCTCTTTCATGTGCCAGGTCGGAATAAACAAATCTCTAATTACGCCCCTGGAGCACGTAGAGCCTTTTGATCCCTACAAACTACTAGTCGTTATGACGCTACTGTTTCTAAAAGGTTTGGGTGAAAACTGTCAAACAGTTTTAATTCAACGAAAATATTGACACACCTGTATAATCCATAAATGTAATCATTAATCATAAATGTAATACCCTCCATAAATGTAATAATTATCATCATAAATGTAATAAATGACCCATTATGTGCAATCACCAACCGACCACCATAAGTACTAATTATGACTATAAATGTAATAATGGTAAAAACTGAGGCTGGGGGACATCTAATCTTGTTGGAAGTTTAAAGACAATCAAGAGTCCGTCATTGAGACACGTTGTATCCAACGGAATGCGCCTGATCTCTGTGACAACTTGGATATATATTACACATACTGTAAAGATTCTGAGAGGACACTACCTAAGAGTGGCAATCACAATGTAAACAAATCATCGGGCTTTTCGATAAGTGTTCAGAGGATATCGAGGCAGGGGTGAAACCAGACAACCGCCAATACAAACCGATGAACACCCAAACCTGCTCCCGGGACCGCCAATTAACGTCCCCATCCGACGGACGAGAGTGTGTCCCCCAGTCTTTAGCCACTTTCCAAAAGGCTGGGAGAACCTGCCCAGCTCAGCAGCTATAAGCTGTATCAAGCAACCTGAAGCGGACAAGACCTAAATCGGACAACAGGGATAAAAAAAACCCTCAGCACCATTGTAAACAGCCTTACTGCACAAGTCAAATTTGAATCCCCGAAATTTTCCAAGTTCCACAGGGATTTGATCCGGGGACACTTTGATTACAAGACGGACACTCTAACCACCAAGCTAACCCTCCACCCGTATAGAAGCAGGGCCGGATTTAAGCATGGGCAAGTGGGACATGCGCCCAAGGGCCCCCCATTAAAGGGACCCTCACAAAATTACAAGGAATTAAAAGCTGCACAGAAAGTCATGATTTGATGTATGTCATACTTCAAAGGAGGATCACAACTATCAGTGTGATGATTCCATTAATGCTGGGGTGTGTGGTTAGATCATCTCGGCTTATTTTTGATTAGTAAGCGTTCATGTACATAAGAAATAGTTTATTTCTTTCTAGGGTTTGTGTGGAAGGGGGGGGGGGGAGTGACCATAACCTTTTTTCTTTCTGGCATAACTTCATCCCTTTAATCTTGTGGAGGATCATACTCTTAATCAACGTTTTGTCTGATCACTGCTGGATGGCCTATCACTGTATCTACCCCACTCCAAAAATGAGAATTAAAACATTGAAGTAAGTGCCTGAATCGACACCAGCAGTTGAGACGACCGAACGTAATAATTAGTCGATGCCATGCAACCCATATGACCAAAACTATCAAAATATCACACGACTATGCACGACAGAATATCTACACAGCATGTATAAGAAAGCAACTCAAGAGTCAAAAGGTAGTTGAAATATGGGTTAGAGGTAACCCAGCTTCACTTCGACGTTTTTAGAATTTACTACATATATGGTTATAAATTATTACGTTTATAGTGGGGGCAGTTGCTACATTTATGATTAAAATATATTACACTTATTGTATGTACTTAGTTCATAAAAATTATCACTTTAATGATGGGTATTACATTTATGATTGGTATTACATTTATGGGTTAAACAGCACCATTTCCTGAAGCTTGCCTGCTGAGCGTGGGAAAGACCATTTCCGGTGATCTAGGGACTATTTTCCTCCAAAACTCTTTTGTATGCTCATCGCCATCTAATGATGGCGGAGCTATTATTCACACACTCATATTCTTAATACATTTTTCGCATAATTCCCCCCCCCCCCCCCCCACACACACACACACAAAATATCTGGATTGGTGTCTATGGCATATTAAATTTTAATATTTACTCTAAGTAAGGAAAACTCAATTTTATGAAAAAAAAAAACGGAACAACAGGGAAAATTGAAATTGAACATCCTTTTTTATCATCCTTTTTTATTCTGATTTTCCGTTACATATATATGAGGGATCGATTAGAACCTTTCCCCCCATTTATTGGTTACTTTGTTGCAAGTGCTAGATGACTGTTGCTGTTTTTCTAATTCATTAATAAGTAAAAATGAAAATAACTAAACAAGTCAAATTTATTTGCACCGACTGCACTCAAAGGTCTCCTTTCTTATCACTTAATTACAAAGAAACAAAAGTAACATATCTTTCTGATTAATCACTTTATATAAAATAATTCGGCCGGCATATAATTATTTCAACAGATTGAATTAGAGAGGCACAAAACTTCGTGAAGTTCCAAGAAATCCTAAATTGTCTATATACACTGAAGCTAATCTTTACCTTGCTTCTTAACTGAGCATAATTGATAACTCAGAGGCTGTCAAATTAAGCTAATCAAAGGTTCTGCAGTATGGCGTATATTGCACGGGGGGGGGGGGGGGTTCGGTTACGGGGGAATTAATCAGTGGTAAGTGTGCAGTGTTCCAGATTCTCATCAGGTTGAAGTTGGTTTCCTCGTAGTGAGCTGCGAACTCAACATGCAAAATCGGTTGGCACTTGTACGCCAAGTTTTTCTATGAGCTAAGACCATCTCGTTACTACTCCTTTGGGATCTGTCGGGAACACCGCATGGAAAAGTCGAAGAACACAATGTAGTGTGAAACAGTTGATTATGCATGGAACGATATTGAAAGCTACTACGGTAACAGTGGCGTGGCTTGTGAAGGCAAGGCAGGTTTGTAAGTTAAACAGGTATCCTACGGCAGTGCTACATTTCAAATCTAAAGCTTAAACGAAACACCGTATGCTCAGCACGATCGGCTTCCGGTCGTATTACTCGCACTACACGTGTTGCAACAAAGTACTATTATGAGAAATAGATAAATTGTTGAGGCGTCTCAAAATGAAAACTTTCAAAGTCACAACTTCTTCAGTATTGGTAACATAATGTGTTTATCTTTATGTTACGTTAATATTCAGTTTGAAGAATAACCTTGCCAGTGTACCGTCGACCATTAAATATAACACACGGATTGTGTTTAGTTTATCGTGATAAGAATTGATTACAACTTCATTATGTTTGCTTATATTTTGACGTCATGTGCATCCGGTACTCATCAATTAAAATATTCCTTGTGTAATAAACAATTAACATACATATCATTTCCTCGGTTTCGTTTTTTCACTCATCAGGTGGACAACAAAACCAGCAACACAGTATGCGTTTTTCTCTAAATCTTACTCAACACCACTTCTTTTCTTTGCGGGGTCAAATAATCAACGAGTTCTGATTGATGTTTTCACCACTTTCAAGAAGAGAGTGAAATTGATTAAAAGTCATCTAAGATAAAAGACATTAACAGTAATTGCGACATTCACCGGTAAATTAGTCTACTGATGAAAATAACACAAATACAGTCATCTGGAATATTTCGAGATCGTTTGAAGCAACTCATTTGGTCAGTCGCTGTATACAGCATTGCCACGGTAACAATGCGTAAATGCGGAGGCCCGCACAGCCTTCTCGTCGCGGAGCGCTCTTTAACACAGACATGTTCAGTTTCTAGTAACGTTTTATGTATGTTAAAGTTCAACTTGCTAAACTAGGTCTGATGTCGGGGAGATTTTCTGTGTAAATTGTTCTCCGCTCGTTTCCAACATATATCAGGATGCCACATACAGAATTAAAAACAAATGTCTTCACACGTGACACGTAAGTACGGTGAGTACATCTTCCTCCAGACACATAAAGACTAGCAGGGTACTTTACAATCATGGAGGATGAATGACATGATGATGACAAATACGGTAAAATTAATAATATGAAGAACAACAAGTTCCTGGAATGAAATAATAAGTATGAAAATGAAACGTCCAATGATTTACTTTAGTTCTTTCTACATCTGGAGTCTGAGACAAGGAGGTGCCCAGCCACGGGTTTACGTGAAATGGGGAGGAGGAGAGGGGAGGGGGAGGGAAGGGGAGATACATATAAAAACAAGGGAGAGCTAGAAGTGGGGTGAGACAAAGAGGGGACGAGGAATGCGTACTTAAAATAACGTAGAATAACGAATCCTTATTAGCACTGCGTTGCATGTTTTAAGAAATACTTGATTTGTTTTTCACGCCCGTATATCATCTCTTTTGACTGCGCAATAATTAATCATCGAAAAACCCGTTCTGCACAAATTAAAGGACTAACTACTGAATCATTGGTGGAAATGAAACTTATTGATCAGCTGTTTGAGCCAATTCGGCTTTTTAATTATCATGCAAGCAGCACGAGATTAAAAATTAGAAATAAATTTCTGAAATCAACAACAGAGATCTTATAAAGCGTTTCTAGTTCATCATTATTTTGATCTAATATTTAACAAGTGAATCTCCCTCAAGATATACTGATGAACGGTCTATGAAATTAGCAAAATTGAAATTCAGGGCAAATTTTGCTCACTGTTGGAGGTTTTGGAGTGCAAATAAATCAATTAAGTTATCAATTATGTGCCACAGCCGTGACTTAAAGTTTAACAAGCAGAGCAAGATTTGACGTTGATGGACTTTGCTGTCATGTTGTTGGTATTATTTTTCGTATTACCGTACATTCCCAATCAAAGAAAACTAAAAAGATGTTGGTTATTTAAGACAACTAAGAAAATTCCTATAGGTAACACTTATCCAAAACAAACGACTTACACATTTCAAAGTTTGATTTTATCATTTCAGATTATTCCTTTGCATGCGAGATCACAATGCTTTGTACTTTGCTTTTATTTTAAATGTAATAAATGTTTCATTATTCAGAGCTTGAGTTTCCTTAAAATTCTAGACACACTCAAAGTTATTATTATGTCATGTGGAGGCAATGGTGGGTCTTTGGTTTGGGAGTGGCTAAGTGGTGTTAAGGTATTATAGCTACAGGGTCGGGGGGGGGGCATTTCCCTATAGTTAAAGGGTCTTAATGGAGGAGACATCTCCCTATAGTTAGAGGGTCTTAAGGGAGGGGCCATCTCCCTACAGTTAGGGATCGAAGGGGAGGGGTCATCTCCCCTTTGAAAAATAGCGAATGCACTCAAATGCGAGTTTGTGCAACTACGTACAATTGTAAAATTAATATATTCTTCCATTTTCTGTCACTTCGAGGTACCGTTGTAGAATAGGAATACAATACAATGACTTTTACTGGCTTATAAGTCTAAACTTGTTTGCACCGTCGTCCACTTTTGGATGGGGCCATGGCTCTCGTTGGGGCCTACTTAGATTCGCCAGTTCGTAGAGATACTTTGCATCGTATACATGAACTGTGAAATATGCACATCAATAGTATGTTATGTATGACGGCTTGGATCCAGGATTTTTTTCCTGGGGGAGGGGGGGGGAAGGTGGAGGGGAGAGAGGAGGGGGAGGAGGGACAGAGTTGCACTTAATTCACCCATTATGGAAGAGCGATTTCCATCTGAAAGGCAATAATATAAATAATGATGCTCTCAATATAGGATATAAGTTTCTGTATGAAAAGCGTGACGAGAAGAGCACCAGTGAGATGAGTATGCAATAGAATAATAAAGGCAAAATTGATCTTTTTTTTTTTTGTTGGGGGGGGGGAGACTGTACTGGTGTACCACGAGACCCCCTCTCGATTCGCCACAGCAAGAACAGTGGAGTATATAGGGTATGCGTGTAGAGTGTGGTGTGCATGAACAATTCAATATGTATTAAAACATTTACTCCGATAAATAGCCATAATTGCCAGCGACGCTTTTCAGATGATTTTTCTTCTTTTTTTTTTTTTTGGTGGTCCTTATGTAGTTTCGTGATTCCAGGTCATTTATGGCGAAGAGGCTATAGATGTCACGTTTGAGAATGGCGGCTTTTGAATATGATCTCAAAATGGCAACGGCCGCTCGGTCAAGAAAACGGAAGAAACACTTTGAACTTTTGAAATGGGGATTTGTGTAAGGTAATAAACTCGCAAGATCAAAATCTGCTTAAAAGGAAAGAAGATTAAACGACGTCGCAATATGTCATGGAAGACTTTGAGAGCTGTAAATATAGTGCATATAAAGACTGTGTTAGTTTTCTCAAAGAATGATAACATATTGCTGTCTCAGAGACACCGAGTTTATTCTTGCTGCCAAAGATACTCAGTAAACCCAGTAAAACCCATAGGGACGCAACTTAATGGAAATACTCGTAACATTGGAATGAACGAATAATTTATTTGTACTTCAGCTTTCAACGAAAAGCTCGGTACTCCTTCAATCAACCAGCTATGCTACTTTTTCATTTTTTTGGGGGGGGGGGTTTGTTTTATTGTTTTAGCTTCATGAGGAATCGATGAGGAATTCCCCAGCAACTCACAAATTACATAAAATAATCAATAGAAACAATGTTAAACTTAGTTATAGCTGTATGCCTATATAACATTAAAAGCATAATTGACTCCCACAACAAACGCATCACTAGGAAGCCAAAAAGAAGAACAAAAGCAATGTAACTGCCGCGCAGGGACATAGAGCAATGTAAACTTAGTGGACACAGTAGAAGCAAGTCTGTTTTACCAAGCAACAATCATGGAAAATAGAAGCGCCAAAGCAGAAACATACATTGGAACCTGGGCAACGGAATTTAAAGCGCGCTTTAACAATCACAAAAGTTCATTCACCAACCAACACAAAAAGAACGATACCGAGCTTAGTAAGTATATTTGGTCGCTAAAGAAAACGAAGGAAGAATATACATATATATATATGTATGTATGCATATATATATATATACATATATGGGGGTGTGCGTGTGTCTATGTGTGTATTCATGTACCTTTATATGGCTTCATCCTTATCTGCTATTCCGTTCTAAGACTTTTTCTAGTGGTGGAGGTCTTACGGCCTGACTTGTCAAGTAGCTTACACATTTCCTCGGGTGTTGACATTATCAACAGGAAGTTCTGATATCGATAGGAATAACAGGATTTATTCCAGTTTTTCCGAAGTCAGTAATGTCAAGTGGGTAATGTTGCATGCTTGTACAATCTTTCTTTCGAGAAGAGGCTGACAACACTATCGATTAAGTTTAATGTAAAAGAATTAGCTACATATCGGATCAAGGAACACAATGAAATAATGCCTCTGTCGAGTTGCACTCATGATCAGAAAAGACATTGGAATGGCGCAAGTTACTTCCCATTGGCTCTAATGATAGTCAATATCCATGCAGTGTGACTGAGTTCAGAAATCAATCAACGTTGCAACATACATTACTGCCATTAATATGACTTGTATCAAAGTGAGTAAAAGAATGTTGAAAAGGGCAAAGCAGTAACGTGCATAGAATAAGCCAAATCTGTTTCTGACTTGAGTATACACTGTATGGAGAAGATGGAGATGATTTTAAAAATTGTAGAATCTCCTGATATGCCTCATTGCAAAGATATTCTCAGGGGTGTTAACTCAAATGTAAATATAATCAAATGTTTACGGTTTCCCAGTCTATAAGTAGGAACGTAAAATGGAAAATATGCTGTTACAATTCTTGAGCCAGAGTTATCAATCCCAGCTTACAATAACAAATCTGCTCCGTGTATTCGTTATTGTCAAATACTGGGGTTAATAAAAAAAATGTACGAGTAGTTCAACTGCTTGTCATAGACGGTGGAATCAAAGCCAGTCAGAAAAATAAAATGAAGCTACTCCCTCAGCCTCAAGTAAGTATATTCATAGATGAAGAAATTCAAGAAGAAAGAAAACTGTATTCCACCAAACAAGCAAGAAAATAATGGCCATTGTGTGTGATCAATCTAAAAACAAAGCTTCATCCATTGGTACGTCCAAAAGCGTCAGTTTTAAGTTAGCATTGTCCACCAATCCCCCCTTCCATACCTGCCTCCTTTTCCCACCCAACTTTGATTTGGGATTTTTTATTTCTGTTTGGTGCACAGTACTGAATATTAAACTAAAATAAAACACTGGAAATATCTATATGAGATAAAAAGCAAATTTGGCAAAATATTGTCTCCTTTCCCAAGTTATAGACTTTTGACAGTTAGAGAAGTGTGCTCCTAATTTTTACACATTAGATATAAAAACCGAATAACGGTGTCACAACACCCTGACAGTCGGAATAAAATATATTTTTTTGTTTCCTTCAATTTTATTTTGTATAAAGTACATACACTTTTACACATGATGGATTGAAGCCACTGAAAGCCCTGTTTCTCGACTATAAATCTTCACGTTGTCAATCACACTTTTTTAACCTACTGGCATGACAACACTCGAGCAGTCATGATATGGAATAGAGTTCAATAGAACCTAGGTAAGCCTTTGGTATCTAATTAACCGTTTTATTGTTGCTACCTGAGTGCGATAGAATCATCGTGTGGTAATAAAACCAGAAAGCCAAAAGGCTTAGTAATTCCTTGCGACATGGTTATATTATAACAAACATGAGTTATCCACTTGACAAGTATGAGATCAACTGCAGTTATTGTTCCTGAAACACCATTTTAATAAGCTTATAACCCAAAATGACCTTTATTTTGGTGACCTCAAATGACACTTGACGTCCACTAAAAGCAATAGGGATCACCTACCCAGTATGGCCAACCCACACATCAAGAATGACATCAATCAACATTACCCTTCTGGAAATAATGTGTTAGCAAGTTTTTACCTTGAGTGACCTAAAACGACCTTTGTGACCTCCACCAAAAGCAAGAGACTTCTACCTTCTACTTACTATATACAATCCACACATCAAGTATGACATCAGTCAAGGTTAGACTCCTGGAGATATTGTGTTTACATTTTTTTACAGTTTGACCTTTGATGACCTCAAATGACCCTTGACCCTTGATAAACAATAGAGATCTTCTGCTCATTATTACCAACCCACACACCAAGTATGGCATCAGTCACAGTTACCCCTCTGGAGATATTGTTTACAAGGTTTTTACAGTTTGACCTCTGGTGACCTGAAATGACCTTTGACCTCCACCAAAAACAATAGGAATCATCTACTCAGTATGACCGACCCAAGCACTAAGTGCGACATCAGTCACAGTTATCCTTCTGGAGATATTGTGTTTACAAGGTTTTTACAGTTGGACCTCTGGTGACCTCAAATGACCTTTGACCTCCACCAAAAACAATTGGGGTAATCTACTCAATATGTCCAACCCACACACCACGTATGACATCAGTCACAGTTACCCTTCTGGAGATATCGTGTTTACATGGTTTTCACATTTTGACCTCTGGTGACCTCAAATGACCTTTGACCTTCACCAAAAACGATAGGGATCATCTACTCAATTAAGGGTATCAACATGCCAAGTATGAGATCCCTACTGGTTATCCTTCTTGAGATAGAGTGTTTACAAGCATAGTGTCACATACACATACGCTCACACACATACACCCACACGCACACACACACACGGCATCACCATCGCATAGATTCCTTTTGCTTTCGCAAGGAATCAATAACCCGAGGTGATAAGGATGGTAACAAGAAATCCTACATTTATCCTTTGTCTAAGTGTGGTATAAAAAACAAGAATTTTAGAGGCTTCAATACAGCCTGCATGCAAACTTTGTGTTGAATTACTGAGGTGTATCATGCAACGAAGAAACTACAACTACTTTGTTCTGAATCTATGCATAAATTTTAAAGCTGCCAAATAAATTTTACAGAAGATCATAAAGCTTGTCAAGTAGTCGGGTTATGACATCACGATTTCAGAATGGCAGCGTCCTCATTAATTGAACTTATTCGTTGCAATATCTCGGAAAGTAAATAACATATAGTTAGAATAAAATTTGTTGACAACCTAGTCTTAACCTAACGTTAGTTTCTCAATAAACAGTAATATTTCATTGTAAAAAGTTTTGACTTTCGTTCTCTTTTAATTATGTCCTAACTCTATTTAACATTATCTATCACAACGAATTTGCATAATAGCAACGTTAGAACAACCAATGGGCAATATTTAGTTCCGAGAAACTGGTAATCAATGTTTTGTGTGCTATAGACTGTATGGTCTAGCCGTTAACTTTTTACAACTCTAGCTATAGCTATAATGAAAGTTACTTTATCAATGAAGATCTATACGTCTCTTCTCGGGTTTCTCGGTACAGCAAAGTACTGCCTTATCCTCAATATGCTTCGAATAAAATAACCCGATGCCATCCTGCATGGGTTACTATTTACGTTTGATTTGTGACCAATTATGGATTTGTTACGTCAACCAGTCGGATGGTGTCTCATTACTCTAAAAGCGCTGGTTTCAGAATTTCGAAGATTTTCCCTTTTTCGTCGAATAGTTACACAATATCTGTGAACCTTTAGGATACGAAAAGCTGCATCGAGATGAAAAGCAGTAAACGAAAAAAAAAAAACGTTTTGAACAGACGAAAATAACTATCAATAAATCTTGTTTGTATCGCCTGTTAGATTAGCATTAGATGACATGCAGTCTCTATGAAAGCGCATATTACTGAAGAGCATTTTTTTCAAACATTAAACTACACAATGTAAATGCTAAGCAACAACACTCTGCTAGTCTTGAAAAGATATAAATACAGCATATGTTTCTGTTGCCAAATTAATTTTTCATCGAGGAATGTAAATTATTTCATGTCAGGCATTTTGCAATGTTTTTTCCCTACTTTTTAATGCAATATAGTTAAAAAATGTTACCCAAAGGTTTACTACTTCCTCTATAGATGAGAAGCTGGCGACAGCGGAGCCCCTGCTATAGACCAAAGCGTTTCCCTGCGTTTAAGTTTCAAATAATAAAAACAAAGACATCAATTAAGTTTGAATGAATACAAATTGTACAAAATGTATAGAACCGAAGTTTCTTTTTGCTTCACTGACGTGTATGATCTTATGTTATTGTGCTATGGGATTCATAAACATCAGGCTCTCTTTAACAGCTGGATGCAGTTTCTTAGAAATTATTTGATGTGAACTACCTAGCGCCACCATTTGCAACACCCACTTTTATACCACTCTTAAACTATACTATAATGTTGGTCTCTTTATGTCTGAAAAAGATTCTGAAAGGATAAAAGAAAAATAAGTCCAATAATTTGAACTCGTGGACTGGCGATAGTTGTGCATAAGTCTTTTGTTCTTAAGGAGATGTGTCTATGGTATAGGTGGTGTGTGTGTAATAATGAAAAGTAAAGTTTGTGTATGAGTTGTAGTAAATGTGCGTTAAGAGTGCTTCAATAAAGGAACTCTAATGTGTGTATAACAAGAGCGCTACCAGAATCTAATGATTGGAAGGGGGCATATATTGCCATACGTCATTAATATCAAATATATTTTAGGCGTGTATATCTATGTGTCCGTGTGTTTTCAGCAAAGGCGTGGTCTGGTCTGAGGGCGAAGCCCTCTCTTTGACACACTGTGCAAGCAGAACTATCTAAGTAATCGTATTAGCATATTCGCAGTCTAGTGTGTATGTGTGAGCAGCTTAGTATGTGGATAAGTTATAGCCTAGTGTATCATAGGTCGTATGTGTACAATGGGTGTTTCTGCCGTTTCGTGGGATCTGGTGACGAATCCTGATATTTTGATATTTTCTGATATTTTGATGCATTGATGCAAAAAAATATTTCCCACTTTTTATAATGTGAGGCTAACTTGGTTATCTACAAGCAGAGCCGTACCTAGGGTCACATCTTTAGGGGGGTGTGGACGTAAAAACTTCCGACTGCACTGGGTGTTTTTTCCAACTATGTGGCGACCCCCCAACGATAGTTTCAGACACATGGAATACCTTTCTCAGGAGGTTTGGAAGAATTAAAGGGGTGCATTTTTTTTTTATAAAAATGGTAGTATCAGGGTCGGCGAAACAAAATAAAAAACTTGTGGAAGGAGGAGTTACGGCAGGACTATCTTGGCGGAGCGCCACCATTGGTTGGCCTAGAGCGACAAGAAAAATTTTTTTCTTCTTTTTTTTCTTAAGTGATACAAGAATCATATTCATTACGCATCCTCTCCTTTTATTTTTTGGAGTACTTGACGAATGCATTTTTTGTTGAACACATTGGCACATTGATGTCTAGAGACTTTTTTGGGGGTGGGGGAGATTGTTTGCGGGGTTGCTATCTCAGCGGAGCGCCACCATTGGTTGGCGAGGATCGTACAAGAAAAAAAGGGCTTTTCAAATGCTCCAAATGGCAGGAAATGAGACTTCACGGGAGTATTTGTACTGCACGTACTCAGCTTTGAAATACGGATAACATGTCTGCAATTGATTCATGTGAACAGAAAAGTCAACCTATCGAAAATGGTAATACAAATCAGTGTTTTTGAGGTGATACAAGAATGATAATGAGCTACGGATCCTCTTTTCATTTTTTTTTTTGAGTTCTTGAAATTTTTTTTTTTTTTTTGACGAACACATTGGGACACCGGCGTTTAGAAATTGGTGGGGGGGGGGGGGCAAGCAGAGATTGTTTGAACTAATAATGTTTGTTACTAACTAGCGAGATTACTATCTAAGCGGAGCGCCACATCGAATGGCGGGGAGCGTACAAGAAATTTTTGGCTTTTCGAAACCTCTAGATGGCAGGAAACGGCACTTTACAGACGTACTTGAACTGCACGTACCCAGCTTTGAAATATGGATATCATGTCTGCAATTGATTCCTGTGCAAAGAAAAGTCAACCTATTAAAAATGGTAATACAAATCAGTGTTTTTGAGGTTGCACAAGAATGATGAGCTACGGATCCTCTTTTCATTTTTTTTTTTGAGTTCTTGACATATTTTCTTTTGACGAACACATTGGGACACCGGCCCCTAGAAACTGTAGGGGGACAAACTGTTACTGTTTGAACTAATTATGTTTGTCACTAACTGGTGAGATTACTGAGCGGATTTTGGCTTTTCGAAAGCTCCAGATGGCAGGAAACGGCACTTTATGGATGTACTTGCACGGCATGTACCCAATCTTAAAATAGGTCTGCAATGTTTCAATTACCGATAACAATTGATATTTTATGGAAAAATGGTAATAATTTGGATTGATCTAATCAAGAAAATTTATGCTATTGTCATTTCCAGAAAAGTTAAATCAAAATCCTTTTCTTTCTAACGATAAGTTTTTGTTTTTTTTTGAAAAATTTTCAACTAACAGGTGTAGCCTTAGACAGAATCAGGCTGGTGCAATATTTTGCATTTATTACAATAAATTTCCCCTAGAATTTCTAGTCCCAGTAACCTTAGATGCAGTATAGTGCAGTATTTGGCGTCTTTTTGTGTGGTAGACTGAGACATGAAAAATTCTAACTGGTATTTCACATTTTTCGACTATCGTCCCATCTAGTCCGAAATATGAAACATTAAAACTGGCATTTCAGAGTTATTCATAATTTTTTCAATTACCAGATAACCTCAAACAATATTTGGTGCAATACCTGGCATCTTAATTGCTACGTCATAAAAGACTAGACTGCATGAAAAATCCCAGCTGGTATTTCAGATCTTCGGATTATCATCGCATCTACACTTTAATACGAGAAATTATAACACGTATTTCAGATTTATTGAGAATTATTTTAATTACCGGGTAACCATAGACACAATATGATGCAATAATAGGCATCTTTCTACGTCATAAAATGTGCTAGACTGAGATATGAACAATTCCCACTGGCATTTCAGATTTTCCGACTATCGCCGCTGCTATACTGAAATATGAGACATTCAAATGGTATTTCAGATTTACTGAGAAATTGTTCAATTACCAGGCAACCTTAGATATAATCTGGTACGATATTTGTCATCTTTTTATGCCATAAAATGAATTAGAAATGCTTAGCCTAATAAAATAAGTTAGATATGAAAAAGGCAAATGGTATTTTAGGTTTCCAGACTATCGTCGCTCTGACAGATTTCGGGGGAAAGAGACACTTCCCCCCCCCCCCCTACCCGGTCGCGACGGCCATGTCTACAAGTAGTTACCTTTCATGAACTATGCCCTGCAAGATTTTGAGCGAACCGCACGTTTTGCGTCTCAAGAAGCCAAGCACTAACCATTGCTGTACCTACTAAGTGTCTACTTTTTGCAAGATCGTGTAAAAAATAATAACAATTAGTCATTGTTGTACTACGTAAGATACTCAACTGGGAAAATCTTGATCATGAAATGTACATTCAAGAACTTACTGAGAAAGTTCCGTCGCAAAAATATATGCGTATCAAAAAGAACACTAAATTTAAAGATAAGAAAAGTTACTTTTGGGACTAACCACAAGGATACGTATCCCTTATGACGTTATGATCAGAGTTATACAGGGGGTTATAGGGAAAATATTACATTTGCATCAGCTTAGCAGCCTTAGGCTTGTGTCACTTTTGTAGCTACTACTAAGCTGGAAATTGGTTAAAAACAAACAGTTACAAATAATCATAAATAAATTAATATCCCTACGGAGGAGGAACGATCCATAACTTTGATATCTTTCAGTGAAGATTAACTTTTGACGATTTTGTCAAAATCTCCCAGAGGACTGATATGAAACAACAAAAGTGAACAAAAAGGGGGCCCTTCATTTGAAAAATTAAGGCCACTTCTGATTGTAGTTATTTTGATTGCCACATTATTTTTACCTTCTGTCAAAATTATTCATACAACTATGAGGGGAGCGGAATATGATTTACACAGCAGTACACACTTCTGTCTATCCAAGGCGATCGAGTTCGACTCACGGGCAAGACAATACAAAACCGCAGGTCGACTTTGGGACGGGAGCCTGATTACTTGCTTCCCCGTGGCTCAGACAGTTACATACATTGCACCAAATAATGTACCATGATCACGTGTTGCATCGGATAGACACCGATTCTATTTACACATGACTTCCAAAGGCGTAGGCCTATGGACAGGCGGGGGGGGGGGGGGGGGAAGGCAACCATTGTCACTTCAGTTACCTGAGCAGCGATGCTGTTTCTCGGGCAGAGCGGAAAGCTAAATTACTTTTCATGGGGAAACTATTACCTCAAAGAGGAAAAATTAGAGCAAAATCGGTAGAAAAGTTAGGTCGAAGCTGCAACCGAATTTACAAAGCCAGAGGTGGCGCTTCTCGTAGTGTAATTACCGTTTTCCCCCATTTAAATCCTATGTACCATTCAGTCCCCCCCCCCCTTGATAACGAAATCTGATTATGTCACAGCATCAAAGATCTTCCCGGGAGTAACAAACCCTCCTGCTCTGGTCAATTAAAAGTTGACCCTTCCCGTGGTTTTTCAGGACGCCCACTTTCATAGCTGGGAACACGCAGCTTAGAACACCCTTTGCGGGTTGCACGGGTAGTAACGTACGGGGGGGGGGGGGGGCTGTAGTGACATTATGTGGCAATGAAGTTTATCTAACATGCTGTTAAATTAGATCCACCCGAGCATACATTCATCTCATTTCAATCGTTTTGCTCAATTTCGTACATGTCATTTTAGTATTTTTCAGGCAGATTCGGTCTTGTCACGGCCCCTCCCGCATAGAGGGAGCCCTACGTCTACCATGACTTCATTGATCACCTTGATCTGTATTCAAACTAAACACGTAACATTAGTTTCTTAACTATCAAACTAGTCTAGAAAAACAAAATTACCTCTGGCTTACAAGATTTAGAGTCCATATAGTTTGATGGAGGTTCATATCCTTTACAGGAGCAATATACCGACAAGTAGCTCTACCAGTTGGAAGGACATCAATTATCATTAATTAGTAAAAATACAACGTTCAGACAAGGGCTTCGCTCATCTTGAAATTTCCAACAAAGGACAACCTGCTAATTTTAAGGCCAATAGCGGACTATTGTTTAAAAACAAAACTCATCACCCCCAGACAGTTCTACCAACCACTTAGACTGCTTTCACACTTGATCTGAAGCAGGGGTTCAGATCCGGATCTGATCCACCCCTCGAGATCAACTTTGTACTGTGAAAGCTCTCGCACTCAGGATCAGATCCGGAGATGGTGATCCTCCCGTCGGGGCAGATCAGATCTCGCGCGGGGGATCGAAAATCCGTGTGTGAAAGCTCGGAGAATCAAAGTGACCCGAGATCAACATGACCTAAGTCGTAACTTCCCATTTCAACATACACAAACGTGAGCAGCTGCGGTACACGCCTGCACCATGTAGTGCACACAGAGCATATATACTATTACTAGGCCTATACTCTGTTTGATTTTAGTGATAGGCTTCGACTTTGAGAGACTGGTTTTTCTCCAACTTCAAAGAATACTTTTCACTCGAGTTTTCGCGACTGTGTTTTCAAAAACAGCTATCCTTTTGCCTCTTTCTATCTACGTAAAGGTTTCGATATTTCTAGTCTGTGTCTTATATTTCGCGGGTACGAAACGAATTATTCAAAAGAAGTTTCCCGTGTTTAGTATTATGCCTGGTAACTGCAAAGAGTGTGTTTCTTCTTTTATGGTTGGCATGTGCGAGGACTTTCTAGGGTTAACAATGTTACCAAAGACATGTGGTAATTTATTTATAAATAAAGGTACAAGTCTTAAGGATGTGAATATCACAGACCTTAAGAACCCCAAGCTTACTGTGAAGTTTATCGGCCCACGGGTAGGATAACGACGAGGTGAAAAGGTAATGGTTTTTAGAATTCTGTTTTGAAGAACTTGTAATTGCTTCATAACAGAAGCACTAGCTACCCCGAAAATTTAAATACCATAAGAAACCTTAATTTTGAGTTGGCTTACAACAGTCTGCGCCTTAGAAACAAGTTTGAAACAATCATTATCGTGAACAAAACCATTAGTATCATCAGCAAAAAGTCTCAAAGACTCATCACAGACTTCATCCACGTTCCCACCAGAAGTAACAACGAAATGAGGTCTTCGTTATTAATCTCCATAGCAAGTCTCTCTGTACGTTAGTACAGTGCAGTAATAAGAATCTAACATGTGTTTGATTCTCTCCTGCAATTGGTGTATATGTACAGTGTATGTTGAGGACATTGTTTACACTTTCAGAGAGCTACGAGGATAAGACGGGTTCATTGCGTCACTTCCTGTATGTAAATCGCTCGATTGGGGCTTGATTCACCGCAGGGGATCATGTGTGAAAGCAAAACCTGTGATCTCGAGGGCAGGATCAGATCCGGATCTGATCGCCCCCTCGAGATCAGCTCTCAAGTGTGAAAGCGGTCTTAGGTCTAGTCCCTCCCACAACCTGTCTAAAATTCCTGCACGGGTGTAATCAAAACAATGGATCCCTGTGTACGCTGTGTTATATCAGCTACTCTGCATCATTCCAACCAGTTGAGAAGTTTGCTATCCAAGCTGTGAGAACCAAATGGTAAGACTTAGATGAAGAACAGCATTGTGAAGTACAGTGACGAGAGGAGAGAGTGAGTGTGAAAACAACGAGAGGCGAGAGTGGTCAACCTTTCATTGCACAGATACAAAAAATATCCTCCTGTTTCATTTAGTATTACGATCATGTCTCGAGCAGAGGTTTTCTGCATGTACAATGGGATGAGATAACTAGAAATACTGTAACGGAAAGGAAATATCATCTGGAGAAGTAATGTATACATATATATACATGATGTAATGTGAGGATGGACAGGACGAATGGTTGTGAACCAGTTCGTTCACTATCAGCTTTATGTCAGAATTTCCTGCCGCTTGCACAGTGTAGTTAATTTTGATGGCCTACGGCTCACTGTACACTAGAATCAGCTATGTAAGTAAATATATTTCAGGAGAATGAGAGTACACATCATTTGTTCTTAAAACACATCCAACAAAATGAACTATTTCTTTCATACTATCAAATTTATTTTAGGAAGAAGATCAATCATGAATGCCATGGAGGTGGTCTTTCTAAACTACAAGGATATCAGAACTATCTCTGAGTTTGAAAAATGAGACAACTGTGGCATCCAGATGATACTTAAAGCAATGGCTTTTGCTCAAAATAAATATTACTTATTGTACCTAATTCCAGTAAGAATGAATTTCTTGGTTAATCGCTTCAGTACAGCTGACAGGTAACAGGCAGTTACATTTTAAGTAGTATTAGAAACTATTAAACAATCAGAATCATTTGAGATGTCAATCAAGCAAAAGTGTTGTAATCTATGAAAAACAAAAAAAAATAAAAAGTCACAAGTGCGCAAAATTTAAGAAGTAAACCAGAATACAAGCTGCATTTGTGACTGATGATGTAATTTTGCAATGTTTTTCTTCACAATGGGTTAAATACCCCCTGGCATGAGTCTTGTTCACTACTTTTTACATGCAGTTAACAGGAAAAATACTTGAAAGGCTTGTACTTCATGTGAGTTTGCTCTGGTTGGCATTGACATATGCTTGTGGTGCATTCAACATAGTTATGTTCACAGTGTTATCAGGTGCATGTGATCTGAGAGGAGAAACATGAAAGACTAACCAATTCACATCTGTTCAGGCTCTCAGACAATATTTCTTTGTTATCTCCTTAATTGCTGTGGAAGAGGGGTCAAAGGTTATCATCAGTATTTTATAACCTTGTCCAGATCGTGCCACCAGTAAGGTTGAGGAAATCTACTTGGAACGATTTTCTTTTGACAAAATAGTTTTCAATGGGAACCTAGTTTGGGCATCCATGATACAAACGCTAAAGGACTCCCTCTTGGGCCTGCTGTTCGGTTGATGTTGGAGTACATGGAAACTCTGGGTCACAGTAACTAGATGCGTGTTTCTTTCCTGTGTATGTTGCATGGTAATGTTAAATGTTACATACAGAAAAATAGTGAGGTCAAAGATTGTTTTTCACACAGAGTTCAGTTGTCAAAGAAATTAAAGATGATTTGCTATCAAGTTGTCACAATTTGACTGACCACTGTCGTAAAGAGCTACAGCACTAAAGATTTGGTTATTATCAGTTACCATAGATTACAGTAAATCATTCTTTATGGCTTGCGATCCACGATAGGTTGTATGTCATTACTTTAGTGATATTATGTGATCCGATGACATTACGATACATACAATGGTACTTGTTGCGTGTTACCTTTATGATACATGCACTGGAAGTTGAGTATACTAGCAGCTTCCATCATATAATTCATACAACAAATGAAAAATGATGTCTGAGATCACTGGTTGCTTGGCTACTTACATTACACATTCAACTAGAACTCTTGATAACTGGTGGTGCAGCAGTTGTGCGGAAACATGTGAACATGTAGAAAAGCATATTCAACTCAAATAGAAACTACTCTTGGTAAAGAAAGATGAGACAATACTGTTCTCTTCTGCTGTTGCTAGAATCAATACAACATGTTGTACCAGCAATGGGAGACAAGAATGGAATGAAGTTGTAATACCATGTTAATTCTAACTTGATGTCATCCACTTAAAGTAAATTGAAACAAAAAAGGCACAAACTCACCCCCCTCCCCCTCCTCCCAATTAAAAGCCACACACTTGGATTTCTTATTGAGGCAGGAATCAATTATTAATCAAAATCTAAGTGTCAAGCAAATGGAGAGTTGCAACTCTAGAAGTACTGGAATAGGGAAAATTGTATCAGGTCTATCTTTGTCATGTTTTTTTTTTTCAGGACTGACTATCCTCCTTCTTTGAAGTTTCTTGCTTCTCAAGGACTGTTTCCATTTTCCAGTAACTTGTTTGAAATGGAAAGAAAGTAAAATACTCTTATCACCTGATTGCTGCTAAAGCATACCGGCAATTACCAGAGAGTTGCAATTGACCTAGATCAATCCAAGCCATGATATTTTTAAATCAACACTCAGTGGTGGTTCTTCTATAAACTGAGACACCAATGATTCAATGACCTGAGATTCCCTTCTCCAATTGCCTCAGATTTGATTCTTCTTTTTTCTTCAATTAAACAGGTATCATGAACTAGCCTGCTTTGGTACTGTCAGATTCTAATGCCATTAGCAAGGATATAATCAGCAAAGGATGACATCAACTTTACCATGGCAACCTCACTATGATGTCAGCAGACTCTTTTAATTTACTGCGGTGTGCCACCAGACTCGGTCCGTATACCTTTAGTTAGTCTTAGGGGTGTGGGTAACTCAGCTGCCGGCATCCATTATGGATAATTAAGTTAAATCGATACATTCTCCATTGATTTTTCCGAAAATAAAAACACCTGATTTGGGTCGCAATGTCCTCAGAGTTTTGTATTTCAGACCTACCAACCTCCCTAGACTTTGGTAAACTGCTCTACTTTTCTACTTATTAAAAAAAAATCTTAAAGGACAAAAGCAGTTCGTAAGGACATCTACATGTCAATAGCTAGTGGCTTTTATTGATCCAACTGTCGTGTTGAAGCTTCATCTCTCAAATGATCAAGTAACACAAGCCAAATTTCAACCTTGTAAAAAAGCGTTTATTAGCTCAGATTAAAATGCTGGCAAATGGGTGGATGAGACCGGTCTTTTATACGTCCCTGTTTTCTCTTTTCTTTATTTCCCATTTTACAGGCCCTTCAGCAAAGGTAAATAACAGTTGCCACTTCATGAGGACAGGATCTTGGAGAGGTTCACCTCAACACTCCTGACCCCTTTACCTCTCTGAGTGACCCTTTTATCTCACTGAGTTTGCTGAACAAATGCCATCAACAATGTCTGGTGAAAAACGTGGTTTAATTTTCTCCAGGACGTTCACACCTCTGGACCTTCACTGCCTGGAATCAACTGGCAAGATGAAACAGAAAAAAGAGAAAAAGTCATAAAATGTCAAATCAATGAATGCAGAGATATTTTTCATCAGCATACTGCATAATCCAATTATAAATGTGACAGGCAAAGATGAAAGACTGCTAACCTCATCCAAGAGGGAATTGCATGCTGGGATTAGTCGGAGGATATGACATGTACACATGCCTTGTGTCTGGGTAGGCACTGTAACATTAAATTGTCTTAACAAGCAAGATGACATTTCTTGTAATGAAAAATGCTGCTGTACAGGGAGTTCTATGTAATTGTGTTCTTGTTGTACTCCCAAGGTACAGCTTACATGAACTGTAATGTATTTATAGTGATAGTGGGAGATTGTAAACATACAAATTCTCATATAAACAACGTGAGTATATGTATTGCAACAAAATTCATATCACACATCTTTGAAGTATATATCTATGCTGTTTTGCTGGATGTTATGTTTGATAAGTCTAACAAGCTGAAACATAGTCAGAACATATTTATGTTAGTGTATTGCAACTAGGGACCAACTTGAATCATGTTTTCACTGACTGAATGATACAGTACAGCAGTAATAATGGATACTACTGTATGGATGAGTGACATAGTTGTCTGTGATGACATCACAGATATCCCATAATGCAATGATCTACTTTTTAAAGAGAAACTCATGCTTTTGAGATGCGTTGTTACCAATACAGAATAATAAAGTTTCTTTATTTGTATTAAATATCAATCTTTTCAGTGGTAAGTCACTTCTGAAAGACAAACTTGCCTTTATTTATGCAGTCATGATCCTCTCTCAACTTGTCCTTGTTTGACATCATCACCATCTTTAGAAACTGCTCATGATATTTTGTGATTCTCAAATTCAGCAAACGTAAACTCAAGAATAAAAAAGGTGCATTTGCAACAGTGGAAATGCTTTCTAGCTAAAAGGAGCATTTTTGCCCAAAAATAACACTGTAGGTTCAAAATGTCACAATGTCTAAATCTTGTGTATATATATGTATGTTACATAATTACATTGAAAAACTGAATTAAAGAACGACAAAACCATAGTGAGAATGGAGAGTAACTTAAGCCTTTAGTCAATCACTGGATTTTGACTTTTTTATTCTAAACAGACATAAATGTCCAATTACTGACAACTGTAAATGGGAATTTACTTTCATAACATCTAGGAAGAGCTTTAATACCACTTTCCCGCACTTTGTAGCAACAGACTAATCTGATTGGTACATTCAAACCACAGACTGTCTGGTTTTCAAACATGTAACAAAAAGAGTTTTTTCTGCGATATCTTGTCTACCATTCAAGGTCTGCATCTTTATCTCGAGCATTACAAGCATTTATGATGAAAGCTCATCGAAGCGAGTCAAGAATAATTGGTTTTTCTTGTGATAATGTCCAGAATATGGTTGGCTATGGCGTATTAGTGACAGGAGGGGTAAGCACTTCTCCAACAGCTAAGTTAACTCAATACCTTTCTTTAGGAATCCACCTCTCTAAGATACTCATTGGGCAACTTTACAAGCTGTAATATTCTGTTATATACTGTATATAACATGCATACATAAAGTGAAATTGAAGGATATGTGCTACAACTAATTGCACCCTTTTTGTTAAAATGTTTTCTGTTCACATTCATGTTACACAATCAATGTAAGGTATACAGTATGTTTAGTGAAAGATATATGTGTGCAAATTGTAACACACTTTTGTAGACTGTTCAGATCAGGGAGGTGCAATTTAGAAGGAGATACATCTAATTCCTTCCTTTGAACCTACCTAGTTGCCGCCAAGCACGTCTGCTTCGTTCACCTTTTACAGATTCAATGGGCTTAAAAAGTATTAAGATTTTAACATGAAAGGGTTCATGTTGTCTGTTACATCCTCAGTTACATTAGAAAATTTTGTCCATAATTATAACATTTCCAATCACTATTCTTGAAAATTAGTTTTCACCTTTTTAATGCCTTCTGGCGTTTATCATAGTAGACCAGTTTCAGGATGTGTAATTTGCTGAACATGGGTACACCTACTACAAATTGCAAAAGTTTGCGGAAATTGATAAAAATTCAATAGTAAATTATAGTCTTATGTCCATATTAACATTTGCATATGGCAAAAGCCCTACAACTTATTCTTATATGCCAGCCCATCTTGATTTGGAAGAGATAACCAGTCATTTTGATTGGTGAGCTTCAAGTCCTGTCTTGACTGTTGGCAACAACCTTGGAATCAAAGCATTGTTCTAAGTAATCCTTTTCATAGGACTATAAGCAGGTGTGAATAAACTTACTTGGATACCTTCTAGAAATTGGATATATCACACAAAAGTAAGAGAGTGCTTTAAGCCGTACTCATCCCTTATGAATTGGGACTCTTATCACACCGTAGAAAATCAATCAGGATTAGCATAAACTTAACTTTCAGTTCTAACTCCTTCTAAATCGCACCTCCCTGTTCAGATCAGATAATTTAGCTTTCACATTTTTGTGCTCAGAAAAATTGCAGCAGAGTTTATCCAAAGATAAATAATTGGTCAACCACAAGGTCTGTGGACTCAGAGATTATGCTGTAACAACTCTATTGTTAAGACCCATCTACGCATGTGATACTGTCCAGCACTATTGCGCGGTGTGCCTCTCATCTCATCACTGTGTATGCACGGGGAAATGATCATGGCCAGAGAGAATCAACAAACTAATCAAGTGCGCTGGAGCAGAAAATTTTCTTACCTGACCTGCCAATAGCAAGTCAGGTAAAAAAGATGTCATAAAAAAAATAAAAATGTCTCATACTTAACTTTAAGTTACTGTCCCATGCAAAAGTCTTTATGCCATCACCTTCAAGATGTCAGATGCCAAAAAAAAACAAGAAAGCCAAGAGACTTAGTGATTCCTTGCCACTAATACATGCGCTTCCATTAATCTTTTTCAAGTTGCAACATAGTAACCACAGGCTACCAGATGAAGCCATTAATACTGTACATCATTTTCCAATACCTACTGTGTGCATGTAATGTAAGACACACTAGAGGCCAAGAATTCTCCAGCCTGCACAGTGGTAGCCTAGGTACAGTACAAATTTCCCAGGAACAAGAGATATACTCAAGTGACAGTTGAAATGATTGCCAATTATATAAACTACATAAATTCCTCCATATACCCCATCATATGACCAAGTAATAACTTATTTATCTCTATTGTACAATAAGACTTTTCACTAAAAGAAATCTTTGATGTACAAACTACCTCCACTTAAGAAAACAACCACATTGTTTGATGACAGAAGGAGAGCTGTATCTCAGATAATGAGTCCTCTGGGAAAGATAGGCAGGTCAACGTTTTCTCACCATTTTCCAAAGAGGTCATTGGTCAATCACCATTTTCAGACAAAAAAATGTCTCAGATGGAATTAAAAGCCAATTATGGCTTTGAAAACTAAGTGAGCACTTTTAACTGACAAAACAAGAGTAATAAATAAAAGAAGCATGATACCAAATACTGTACTGCTGAATTGGGGACTAAATAGAAACTCAAAGGTGTATTGTACCTGCTGAACTTAATCAACCAAATTGGGCTTTTAGATACTTTACAAATGCATTCAGACATACACTATTTTATCAGAAACCAGCCTAATGCCAGCTGAAGATACATAGATGAAGTTTCATCATTATACGTCAAAGACTTGTGAAATTAGCACAGCAACTACACTTTATAACCTAACTGACAGGTAAAAGTTTTCAAATTGCAACTTCCTAAATGTGCAAGCATTGCCAGTCTTTGCTTGGAAGGGAGCTCAAATACCTTCTACCAATAGGAAAAGACAGAAAAGTGAAACTACACTAGCAAAGGTCTTAACACTTTGTACTCAAGGACCTCAGATGACCTTTAGCCCACATCCACATCAAAACCAAAAGCAATAATGATATTTATATACTCCATCTAAAAAGAACAACTTTGAAGTGTGAAATTGTCTCCCTTTGTAAATAGTGAAATTATCTCCCCTTGGTTAATAGTGTGTTTACAAGATTTTGTTCATGTTATGACCTCTGATGACCCCACATATGACTTCTGATCTGAAGAAACACCCTCATCTCATATACTTAGAAAGTCCTACATACCCTCCAAGGTTAAAGTTTGTGCAATGTGCGGTTCATGAGGTACTGCAAACATGTTTTGTCCATAGCCTGCCTGCAGATGACCTCTGGTGACCTTTGGCATCCACCAAAATCAATCCCAGTCAAGATCTTTAAATGTCCTACCCACACACTGACTTTGGACTGTCTTGCACATTCCCTTCAAAAGATAGAGTGTTCACAAGCTTTTTACATTCTGACTTCTGATGAGCCCAGATGACCTTTGACCTACAAGAATACCCTCACAATCTCAGTTACTTACAGGGCAGTACATACCACCCAAGTTTGAAAATGATGCAACTTGTTGTTTCTGAGATACTGCAAACATAGTTTGTACACATTCTGCCTGATGGTGACCTCAGATGACCTTTGACCTTCACCGAAAACAATCCCAGCCGAGATCTTCAGATGTTCTATCAACACACCAACTTTGACGCACCTTGCACTTTCCCTTCAAAAGCTAGAGTGTTCACAAGATTTTGCTCACACAAATACATACATACACACACCCACACACACATATGCACGCACATACACCGAATCACCACTGCAAAGATTCCTTGACCGCCTTCGGCAAGGAATCAAAACTCAGATCTATACACACATCATTACCTACCTTCAATGGCATGTGCAGGATTAGATGGGTAGAGAGGCAAGATTTTGTGGCGTATCCATTCCCCAGGAATGACATGGTGAAAGAGTCTACAAATGCCACCTCCTCTTTGAAAACTTTTAGGATTAAAGTATCATGAGATGAAACTGACGCAATCTGATACTAGCTTTTTACTAAGTACAGTAGAATGATAGGCTGTACTACATTTTCACACATTTTATGTTTTGAAAATTAAGCATATTATTTCACCACATGTTGCATTTTCCCTGACTAGCCTCATAGGTGTGTCACTGCTTTTCATGAACCTTGAAAGAAATTAGCAATTTATAGTACCACACAGGAGCAGAAAACAAATTCATACTGCTAACAGGTGAAAGGGGCTGATATTCATGATGTAAAATAAGAAAATGACTAGGAACATCTTTTGTCTAGAGCTACAATCCAATATCTATTATTCAACTAAGTTTTCCTATTGTTAACAGACAGTGATATAAGACAACAGTGTTGAGATAAAAATGAAAGAAACTGAAAATAAGACACTGTCACTAATTTTGGAACATCAATTATTCTGGACATATTGTATTTTGAATTTTCATGGTACTTTCCTTCCGATAGCCCTACATTTGGTCACCAGATGAAGCACAAATTGTTCTAAGCCTGGAGATCAACGTAATGGCTTCTTTATCGTTTGGTAGCTAACATTTAAGTTCTAATTGCCATGGCAATCATGGCAACAGGAATTGTCAAGCATCGGTTTTGAAACCATTTCATTTTCCTATGAAAATCCCATATTTACAAACAATTAGAGTAACATCTGCTACACATGTTTGTATCACTTTGTGTAGTAAGTGTGATGCAACACCACATCTATTCCTTGCTATCAATACCACTGCAATTATTCCATGCTATCAATACCAGATCAATTATTCCCTGCTATCAATACCAGATCAATTATTCCTTGCTATCAATACCACTCCAATTATTCCATGCTATCAATACCAGATCAATTATTCCCTGCTATCAATACCAGATCAATTATTCCTTGCTATCAATACCAGATCAATTACTCCCTGCTATCAACACCAGATCAATTATTCCTTGCTATCAATACCAGATCAATTATTCCATGCTATCAATACCACTCCAATTATTCCATGCTATCAATACCAGATCAATTATTCCCTGCTATCAATACCAGATCAATTATTCCTTGCTATCAATACCAGATCAATTATTCCATGCTATCAATACCACATCAATTATTCCCTGCTATCAATACCAGATCAATTATTCCCTGCTATCAATACCAGATCAATTACTCCCTGCTATCAACACCAGATCAATTATTCCTTGCTATCAATACCAGATCAATTATTCCCTGCTATCAATACCACATCAATTATTCCCTGCTATCAACACCAGATCAATTATTCCCTGCTATCAACACCAGATCAATTATTCCCTGCTATCAATACCAGATCAATGATTTCATGCTTTCTGTCATTATTGCTTGGCTTTTTTCTGCAACCACTCTCATGTGTATATTCAAACCCAACCTAAAAGCAATATATAATGTACAGTATATACCCAGGGTTGGAAATAAGCAGGGACCACAGGCAATTTGCCTACAAATTAAAAACAAATGCCCCTTGGAGAAGAGCACAGGTACAAAAATATAGTTAAAACCAGAAGGCACAAATGCATTGCCTTTTCAATGACTTCATGATGAATACTTTCATTGCCAGGGGTGTCAAATGACCCTTGACCTACATCAAAAACAACTGTGTTCATGTACTCAATATGGTATATACCAAATATGACATTTGTCCCAGCTGCCCTTCTTTTTAAGATATGTTGTTCACAAGGTTTTCATAATTTGATCCCTGTTGACCCCAAATGACCTTTAACCTCCACCAAAAACAATAGGGTTCATGTATTCAACATCAAACCTTCATATCAAATATGAGACTTGTCCAACCTTTCTTTCTTGAGATACTGTACCATGTTTACAAGGTTTCCCCTGTTGACCCCAAATGACCTTTGACTTCCACCAAAAACAATGGGCTTCATGTACTGAATTTATTATACCTACACATGACATACAGTAGGTTTGTCCAAGCTTCCCTTCTAGGGATATTGTGTTTACTATGCTTGATTGTAACAATGTCACAGTTGACCTTTGACCTTCATCAAAAACTATAGGGTTCATTTACTCAACATGGTACACCTACGGACTAAATATGAGATCTGTCCAAGCTTCCGTTCTTGTGATACCATGTTTAAAAGGTAGTCATCACAAACATACATACACACACACACACCACATACACATGCACACCAGCATGATTGCATAGGTTACGATTATCATCAAAAACCAAAAATCACCTCCCCCCAAGTTTGGCAAGCATAAGGAAAGTTCATTTACTATAAACATCATTCATTTAGAGTTAACTGGCATTGCCCTCTCAAAAATATAAAATTTTCAACTAAATTGACTTTCAAGAGTTATTTGAATTTATTTCAAATGACTTATTGTTCACCTTCAACATCTCAGTTTGAGTCTAATTATATGTCACTACTGCTATGCGCAACCTTTCAAGATATTCCTCGCATGTAACTCACAAAAGCTTTGTCTTTACAAGTCACAATGCTGTTGCCTGCTCTGCAACTGCTTTTGCAGTGTTTGTGAAAGTGTCATATTTTTCATAAGTTACTGTAGGTAATGCTTGTAACTGAGAAAATGCCATCAGTTTGCTTAATCTTTTGGTCTCTCTGTGCTATACAGACATAGAAAATACTGTGTGGTGAATTACAGAATATGCACTGAAGTACAAGTTTCCTGCACTATTTTTGATGGCAGTCTCTTACATCACCTGGTCAAAAATTCCAAGCCGTTTGGGAGTTATGGCCCATTGACAAGTAGCCCCGGCCTCCATATTTTCATGCTTGATTTGTGAGCACGACATCTCGCTCATTTTTGAAAGCCTATAGCTTCCCAGATTATAAAGATACCATGCTGAAAATACTTCCCTAGGGTATTTTCTGATCAAATGTTAAAACTCTGACATCAAACACTGCATCTGGCTTAATTACGAAAATAAAGAACCCATAACATTGCATTCCATTTTAGGCGCACACATGATTTTTGAAATTTGATGTGGATCAACCAACTTTGATCACATTAGTATCGTTCTTAATATATGTAAAGTATTAACACTGCCCTGAAATATTTGATTTCTTCTATGCACTGAAGAAGTTTACCACATGACTTCTCGTTTTAGTGTGTGCACAAAGAAAACAACTTCACAATTTGGAAAGAATGCTTGCAAAGCTTTTATCAAAACAAAGACAACATGGTCTGCAATTGGCTGAATATCACCCTGTGTTTTCCATTTACTATGTTTTCTTACCATGGTTATGTTGTTTCCATTTAACAGGATCTGGTCCAATTTGGTTACTCTTCTACCTTCAGCTGTCGTTTCACTATTTGGGAGAAAAAAAAGCAGAGCTTCAGAGTCACATATTTGTTTCTTTGTGTTTCTCCTAATTAAAATGTGCAAAGAGAGAACAGATTGGTTAAAATCTGACTAACCTATCAATAAGTATATCTACAGTTTAAATCATGCAGTGTAGGACAATATTGCAGAAACACAGTAGGATTGGTAACACCCTCAATCACGCAGCCAGAAACTACAGACTAAGTACAGTATGCTGTTAGTAGCCTTTATGTCATAATATTCCTTCTAAAATGAACTTTTGTTCAGCTTTTATACAATGCACTCTGGCTGCTGGGATAAATGAACAGATGGTGTTTCTAGCAATGGAAGCTGATGTATTTACTTGGACATGCCATGTTAGGAATTCATATTTACTGTCCTTTACTATCTGTGAACAGTGATGTCCAATATTGTTTGAAGCATTTTACAAATTTGTTGCAATTTCTAAATCTTTCTAATATTACAAAAAGTACACTGCACTGTATCGTCAAATGTTCTCTCACTAAAAAGTTTGCCGGAGATTCCATTAAATTTTCCTCAAAGGACACTCATTGCATGAAGGGAAAATACTTGACGTCCACGCTTCACAACTCCCTCAGAAATGTTCTGAACCCAACTGTGGACACTTTACAAGATGTTCCTTCTAAAGCTTGTGATTTCATGACAAGACTTTCACTTTGAAACCTTCATGCAGTGTGACAGTGACTTGACAAATTGATGCACATAACTGAAAGGATTTACATCCAAATATTACACAGAGTTCCGGATTGGACGATCTGACTGAGGCCTCTTCATATGGGAATATTTTCAAAAATGAAAATGACAGAATGTACAGAATGCAATAGAATAGATGGCAGTATACAACAATGAATGGGGTAGTAACTTTTGTTTCAAACTAGGAACTGCAATCTTCAAATAACAGTTGAATTTGTCATCATACAGTACCTAACAGGATTTTTATCAAAATTAAATTGGGCTCAAATCTTAGCAGAAGGGCTCCACTTTAAGCAAAATAGTTCAGTTACCTGGACCATTCATTTCTGGAAGTAAAACCCAAGCAATGTCATCCACCATGCAGGTATCATATTTCTATCACTAACTATCAAACTTCAAAAAGCTACCACACTATAGCAAATGTGGTTATACCTTGAAGAGTTTCCTGAATTTACTGTATCTCCCATTTCCATAAGAAGGGGCAAAAATCCCCCATTTTTGTTTCCATAAACATGTAGGCATTCAGTTATATTGGTTTTCTAACTATAAAAAGGAAAATAGAGCAATGTTTGAACTTACACAAATGGCCCCCAACCCTCCAAACTGCACCTTCGACAGCCTTGAAGTAAATTTTTGTTACAGTGAACCTACTTGCTACTTTGGCCATGGACAGAACCAGCATCTCATCATGGTTTATCAGTACCATTTAGAGTTTCTGGTAGAATCCATGGTTGTGGTCTTAAAATAACCTTAGAATTCTACAAACATTTAGCCTGCAAATGTACAGCATAGATTCTAGGGGATATGTGTTGGGTCTATCCAGTTTGTGCTGCACAGTACAGGGTATACTGGACCATCTGTTTGGTCCATATGGCATGCTATCTGTTGAGTCCATTCAACCTGTGTTGCTGTAACTTAGATTGTATTCTTGAAAGTTTATTGGGTCTATTCAGTTTGTACTGCTACAATGCAGGCTATATACTTAAAAATCTGTTCAAAGCTTCAAAAAAATCCTATGCAGGGGGGGGGCCAGGAATATCAATGCCTCTAAACTCTGTTACTGAAATGTCCATTGGAGCCCTCATCATTGATAGTTGCGATGTAGTATTGCGCCCATTACTTTTTATGTCATAAACTTATCCATCAAGATCAATCATAAATGGTGCCTGCCCACTAAACACTTTTGTTAGCCAAGATGATGTTAAAACACCTTTCCTTACATGGCGTGTTCTGCTACAGTAGACCAGAACCAGCTCGTTTCTATTCGTCCACATTTGGAGAACACTACTTTTTATGATGCCTCAGAATTTGAAAACAACTACCTGTAAAAGCAGGTTTTATTCTCTCTGTTTGAGGACAATATCAACATGAATTAAAGTGTGTGCTTTGTTCACTTCAAGTGAAAAACTGCTAAATTTTCAGTTACTATTACTGGTACAACCCAGTACCTTCAGAACTTGACTGATACTGACTTAATTTATTAAAAATGGTATCAATTTAGAAAAATTAACAAAAATTCTCCTTGAAATGTGCTGTGCTATTAATTCTAACATTATTTATCTCTAAATTGTCAAAAAATATGATGTGGCCAGCAAGTACACATACTTGAGTGGTGCAGAAGCTCATACCTCAACATCCTGAAGGTACCATTTATGTAACATTATGTCAAATCATAGGAATCACTGAGTATCATTACACCAAAGCATCATCATTGTACAAGAGAATCTGTCGGACTGCACAATTTTCAGAATTTCATACACTAGAGCACCAACAGTGCAGACGTTTGTTCTTATTTTCAATAAATTAAATTTGTGAAAATTTTGCTGGGTACTACCAAATAACAATGCTTATATATAGCATCACTATCCACATCCAATAATTAATGTTACAAATATCAATTTTCACTAATTTTTCTTAATGACTTGCACTGGCTGTGGGTGTATGAATTAGTACTAATGTGGAAAAGTTAATGGTAACAAATTTTCTAAAACCAATTTTAACCATTAACTACTCACTCATCAGTGATCGTTTGTATGTGACTCATAATGGAGACCCTCTTATAGTAGTTGACCATTAACCTATTACTAGAAACTTGACACAAAATTGACAGATTTGTGAAGATTAACTGAAGTTCAAGAAACAACTCAAAGTGCTCCTTGTATGTCCACATACTAGTCAACATACCTGAGGGCAATAGAGAGTTTCAGTGACTACACCATAAACTGACAATGTCCTTTTGCACACTTATAATTCATGCACAATAGGGATATTTGAGATGTGTATCACAATTTAAAGGGGCACTTAAACAGTAGAAGGAGAAGCAATTTGGAGAATTTTATAAAATGGACCATAGGGTCCACATGAAACCAAATTCATGAACACCCTAAGATAACCACTAGCAGAGTATCATTATGACAAACAATCAACATTGTACAAGAGAATATGTAGGAGGAGGAGAACTTTGCAGAATTTCCTAAAATTGACCAAAGGGTCCACATACTGTAGGACCTTGAACTGAAATATTTTGTACACCCCACATGAACTAGCACCCAAGTAACATTGTGTCCCAGTTAAATCCATGGAAGCATGTGCAAGAAGCAGCATTTCAAACAAAATTTCACATAATGGTACATTGGGCCCACATGGGGTCTTGGACTTAAAATCCCTGAACATGCTGAAGGGACCATTAACAGAGCATCATTGTGACAAACCATCCACATTGTACACTAAAATCTGTAGGAAGAGAGGCATTTTGTAGAATTTCATAAAATAGGCAAAGAGCCCACATGGGACCTTGGATCAAAAATTCCTGGACACCCTAAAAGGTCCACCACCCAACATTGTGTCTTAGTTTCATATGAATCAATGAAAGCATGTAGGAGGAGAAGTATTTTGAATAATTGTGGAGAGATGGATAGATGGACAGATGGGTGGATAGAGTGACGCTAAATGATGTGCAAAAATCCTAAAAGACATCATAGTTTAGTTGTAGACTTCAACCATTCTCAGAGCCTAATACAAATAATGTCAGCTAAAAATCTTAACATTAGGTTACTTCGTACATAAAAGTTCAACACTCAATGTAAACAACATCAGTGTACAGGAAATAACATGTACTTCTGGATTTCTAAACACCAATACACCTGTTCCCCGTAACATCACATGTATCAGAAAGATCCCTGGTATGCATCCAGCAAATGTTTTTGGCTTGATCAGTCTAGAATTAATTTGGTTAGGTGCAAGATATTCAAAATAATGAGTATCCTTGCAAACTAAGGTACTTCAACATCACATAGAAATAGGTAAACTAGAAGCTAGGAATTCACACACTTACGAAGTTGAACACATTTGGCAGCGTCCTTATGCCGTAAGTTAGGCAAAACAGTCCTGTGCCTTCCCATGCATATGTACCCAATGTGTCCTCAACTTGTTGTTTCCAGCCTGATGACATTGTGGTTTATTTATTTCTATGGCTCTAAACTACTGTAGTTCAGTGACAGTAAGATTCAATAGGACCTACCTTTACAACAGGCCTACGAAGAGTGTCAGAATTTATCAAATTAATTTATAATCACAAATAGGCAGTATATTTATGTAAAGCAATTAGTTTAAGCTATATTTACGTGTTAGCATTACTCTGTGGCAACCATGTAAAGTTTTGCGGTATTACTTACGACAAATCTGTAGCTGACTCACCTAGCACAGTCATGTTATAGCCTTGGTGCCTGATGCAAGTATTATGTTAGGAATAATGCTTGGAGATAAAGTACG
The DNA here is from genome assembly GCA_021234535.1 of Stichopus chloronotus. Taxonomy (NCBI): domain Eukaryota; kingdom Metazoa; phylum Echinodermata; class Holothuroidea; order Aspidochirotida; family Stichopodidae; genus Stichopus; species Stichopus chloronotus. The sequence goes on along the minus strand of CM037848.1, from coordinate 957,017 downwards.
TCCGCTACATAATTTCATCAACTTTTCACAAGACAGCTTGATACACGCTGTACATAAACATTTTGCTAAAATTTGTTTCTCAGGTATGAGTAAACATGTACAGTAATTGTAAAAATGCAAGCTGCATATATGTGGTTCAAAGTCACTTTGCAGAGAGATCGCATTTGCAGGCCTAAGCTTATAATTTTTGACATGATATTGAAAGAAGGATAGGCAGAAGATAGAATCTTGTGGAAACATGCTAACACTTCTTTTCCCACAACTTAAAAAATATAAATACCAAGAGGGGGAAAAGTACCAGTTTCAGTTTTTACTGGTACCGCCCAACCCTACATGTGTAACATTAGTTTGAGTGCTTGAAAATATCCTTTGAAACAGCCTTATGAATAGTGTTGGTATATTACCAAATAAACTTCATAACAAAAAAAAAGGTACACTTTTCATGTAAAAAATACTTTTAAGGCCTTTCACATGACCTTCTTTCGCTACATCAATAGTGTAAATTTCTGCAACAATTTTTGCAAGGTTACAATGAACAGTTACCCTGCAGATATGTTTGCATACAGGCCTAAGCTCATATTTCTGATTGATATTGCATGCAGGGTAGGAGCTACATAGAACCTTCCAGGACATTTGTTAAGGTTGTTTACTTCATAACTTAAAAGAATATCATGTGTGAGCAAAAAATACCGGCAGACTTATATACAAGTCATTTATTTACCTGTTGCTGAAAATTGAAGATGGACTGAGAATTTGGAATAAATGTTTAAATGGATATATTACTAGTTATTGTTAAATGTAATCAGAAAGCCACAAGGTTGCTTGTTCTGTTCTTTAGTGAGTAAGCTCTATTATCGATATCGGTAAGTCAGGTGACAATGAAATGGATTAAACTGCAGACAGCAGCAGTGTTATTGCAGTGTGGATTCAGCAAAAGAAAGCCAAATGATTTCCTGTGACTTTTGCGAAGAAAGAGAACTCTGTGGAATAACAGATCATCTACACTCTGCCCCATATCAGGTGAGGGTCATAAACATGTTTCTGATTAGTTTTGTACTGCACTGTAGGCCGCTGTGTACAGAAGTACACTTGATGTGACGATTTCAACTTTTACACAAATTTATTTTGGGGCTCACAATAAATATTTTTGGACTACCACAATGTTACCAAAAAGCCAACAAGAAACTGTGAAAAATATTTTTCAGGCACTGCTGTTGGGTCCATTAAGTACTGCATTTAGTAGTATTAGCTATATCTACTTGAATATCTGTTCAGTCTGAAAAGCTTGCACTGCTATAGTACAAGCTATATGTTTGAATATCTGTTGGGTCTATTTGGTCTTCAGTACTGCTATAGTGCAGGCTATATGCTTAAATATCTGTTGGGTCTTCAGTACTGTTACAGTGAGGGCTATATGCTTGAATGTCTGTTGGATCTATCTAAAGTACTGCTACATTGTAGTGCAGGCTATATGACTGAATATCTGTTGGGTTTATTTAGTCAGCAGTGCAGCTATAGTGCAGGCTATATGCTTGAATATCTGTTGGGTCTATTTAGTCTTCAGTGCAGCTATAGTGCAGGCTATATGCTTGAATATCTGTTGGGTCTTCAGTACTGTTACAGTGCAGGCTATATAATTGAATATCCATTGGATCTGTTTCTTCTTCAGTACTGCTATAGTGCAGGTTATATGATTGAATATCTGCTGGGTCTATTTAATCTTCAGTACTGCTATAGTGCAGGCTATATGCCTGAATATCTGTTGGGTCTATTTAGTCTTCAGCACTGTAATAGTGCAGGCTATATGCTTGATGTATCTGTTGGGTCTATTTAGTCTTCAGTACTGCTATAGTGTAGGTTATATGCTTGAATATCTTTTCTTTATGCAAGTCTCTTACTTACCTGACATGCCAGTGGAACTTCGTATTGATAACGCTTTCAATTACAGTGCTAAGTACATACCATAGTGTATTCATTACATCAGAAATTGTTTTGAGTTTTAGCTTTCATCACAGTTTTGCACTTCATGATGCAACAATCAGACACACTGAAGCAGCAGTCAATTACCAGTTATGTTAAATTATACAGTTGTAGCAGCAGCAGTTGTAATGGAGTAGTCAATAGCCAGTCCTGTTAATTATATGGTAATAGCAGTATCTTTAATGGAGCAGTAAATTACAAGTTAAATTATTTGGTTGTAGCAGTAGCTTAATGGGACAGTCTATACAGTATCTGGTTGCATATGGTTGTAGCAATTAGTTTCAATATAGCAGTCAATTATCAGTTCACCATCTATATGGTTGCAGCAGTAGTTTTGATGGAGCAGTCAATTATCAGTGGTTTTACAGTATATTATATGGTTGTAGCAGTAGTTTTGATGGAGCAGTCAATTATCAGTGGTTTTACAGTATATTATATGGTTGTTGCAGTAGTTTTGATGGAGCAGTCAATTATCAGTGGTTTTACAGTATATTATATGGTTGTAGGAGTAGTTTCAATGGAGCAATCAAAAATCAGTCCAATTAAATTATATGGTTGCATTTCCTGAATAATTACAGCACTAAACTGAACAAAGGTGAACAAAAGAAAATAAAGAAATACTCACAATTCAACAACTTCTTCCAGCACCATATCTGACGAATGAAAACTTTCAAGGAACTTAATTTATTTGAACCGTAATGATCAATTACAATCTCACTGTTTGTAGGATTAATCATGTGATAGGGAAAAACAGTCATAAAAAATTCCATTTTATGGCACAGTAAACAGATGGGCATGCTAACACAGTATGAGCCTGTTTTCTAATGGCAGTTGTAAACACTACCTGTGGCTGTTCGGTGATACTCTCAAACACAAACTTTCACTTTTGTGGATTCAAACATTTTCATTATGCTGTTGATAAAGTATCAACATGATAAAGAAAGAATATGGTTTGACCATGCTTGTTTTCTGTTTGTATTGCAATATTTCATACTCTACTACTGGTGTGGCACATATTAGTGGAGTGAATTCCAATGGCAGGTTCCACAGGTTTGGCAAACAAGGATGGCTTGCCATCAACTATTGGAAGAATATTCCTGTAGTTACTAGGACAAATGTCTTGGCTGTTTCAGTATACTGAGACACCATAACTTTTCAGTTTCATACACTGAAAATATCACTGTTTTATGGTAGTTGATACTGGAGGCTGCACCATGTAAAGTTGCAGAACTTTCCATTCCTGTATTAAGGTTAATGAAATTCTTTTTAAATGATACAGGCATGTTGTAGGTTAAACATAATAACTATACTCCAGTCCAACTCTTCATACATATTGCATTGCAACTGTCGGACAGCAATTGTCAAGTCTCAAGTTTGTAATCTGCTACATCAAAGAATTTTTAGATATTTGGAAGTGAGGTTAAATGAACAGTAGGCAAACTTGCAAAGGGTGAATATACTTTTTTTGTTTTCAGTTTGATAAAATATCTGACTTTAACACTTCACTGTGACCTTCTCTGTCACCAGCCCTGCCAATTAAGGGAAAGTATTTCTTTCTTTTTTTCTCTGTAAAGGGTTAGTACATAACAACTACCGTATCAACTTACCTATCAAGGTCTAGACATTCACAACACTACAAACAAGCTAAAGTTGTGTAAGCCTTCCACTCATTGAAATTAAATATTCAAGTTTTAAAACATAATGTGAGAGTACACACTATAATGAAACAAGTGTTGTTGGTTGCTCTGACATGAATTCTGTACTCTCATAGGACTTGAAACTGTGGATGGAATAACAACAACAACAACAAAATCTGTTTAAGAGCATTGTAAGAAGAAGAGTCTTTGAGACTTGTACACTGTTAAAGATATGGTATGATGACTCACCTAAATGTGACTCCAGTTATCCTTTGTAACAAAGATTATTTTTGTTATCTGCAATGTATAAGCCCTCCCTCAGTCAAAATTGTCCAGAAACAAGAGAAAAAAATGTTTTATGAATCAAGATGTTCCGAATTGTCCTGATGTTGCATTCCAAAGCACTCATATTTCTGATAATCTTTGTAATGCCACGAGTGGACTATCCAAAGCACTGCAACCTGCCATAAATCTTTGCAGCACTACCTATCTTATATTGTTGCTGTCACATATGATTGTCATGCTGAATCTACAACTTATGCAGCACTACCTATCTTATATTGTTGCTGTCACGTATGATTGTCATGCTGAATCTACAACTTATGCAGCACTACCTATCTTATATTGTTGCTGTCACATATGATCGTCATGCTGAATCTACAACTTATGCAGCACTACCTATCTTATATTGTTGCTATCACATATGATTGCCATGCTGAATCTACAACTTAATAATCAGCGAATGATTGATCAAACAAGGTTAGTGACAGCAGAGAGAAGAGACTGATGTTAAAGTTGTTATGGTATCAAGATGCAAGATATGCTTTCAGGAAAATCAAACATCATTTTTATGACATGTACAACTTGATTTTTTTTCAAACTTGGCAATAACATTGGATTTCAAGGGTTAATTTGTGTGAATCCTAGTATTCAGCAGTTAAGGCCGACTTGTCGTGCTTTTCTGAAAACTTGAAAAGTGACGTCAGGAGTTGATAACAACGTACCAGCTGTTGAAAATGTTGCACTTTGCACTGCAGAGAACAGCACAAAGTGCTATGCTACATTGCCTACACAGGCTTACATATATGGCACTAAGGTCACTACACTTGTACTAGCCTATAACCAGAAACGTTAGTTGTGTACTCAGCTCATGCCAAAAAACGCACTTTCTAGCCTACTTCATTCAAATCTACAATCTTTCATGGAAAATTACCAAAGCATGGTGCTGTTTATGACTACATAGCAATGTGACCAAGGCAGGAAATATTCCTAACTTCCCAAGGACAAAACAAAACTCTTGAATAATTGGAAAAGTTTCTGTTGTGTTGGTGGGCATTTTCCAAAACTGTCGTCAGCTCAGAGTCAGACCTTCGTTCGAAAGGTGACTGTCATGAAGTCTATCAGACTTGTCCAGAAGTCCAGTGCCACTTCTGGGTGTCAATCTAGCTTAGGTACCATTTTGGACAAACGTAGGTGCCGTCTTGGACAAACGTAGCATATACATAGCAAGAAATGCAACATGCAGTTTACATACATGCACGTAGTGACAAATATGTCCTTTGTTTGGTGACATAGGGCTACATTACTTGCCAAGATTTATTGCCAATGTTTCCACCAGTGTTATTCTGGTACTGCTGCATTCACAGGACAAACTTTGTACTGGTATATCAGTTAAAATTAAAATGTTTAACAAGTAACTTGCCCGTCATAAGGATAGTGGAAATGGGCACTCTATGTAAGGAATGTTAACTGCTTGTGTGAACAAAAAATCTACCGGGTGCCACGGTGTGCAAATTAAAGTTGAAATAGTGCCACAAGTGGCACTTGCTCTGTCCTTCTAGGTGTCGCCAAAATAATTTTAGGTGCCACGTGCAGCTCTACGTGCTCTGTTTGGACATGTCTGTCTATTGTAGGCACAACTTTTTGGATTTTGGCGATAGTAAATCATTAAAAATAGCCATGAACTTATTGGATAGTCGAAGTTACAATACGACAATACTGTGCATTATTGACACAAAATTTAGCCAAGAGATATTGCCTTAACTGTGAATACTGTACAAGTGCAGTACGTAGGCCTGCACTGGATGTTAGGTCGATATCAACAACATATTGGTTGCGCTCAGTGAGAGTGAAAACAGAGCCGAAAAGATAACAGCTCACCATGCAAAATTTTCTACATTACTTAAAGTACTTACCTATACTAGGCTAAAGGACTTAAGGTCTTACTATTATGTAGAACTAACAGAAGATTCTGAAGTCAATAAACATAGCAGAGCAGCAGGAACAATGTGAAGCTCTCAGCAGGCCTGTAACAGTACATGCATTCCTCTGTTTTGTACATAATACAGTAACGCAACGCTGAACCTACCTGGGCTCCTAATTTTTCCTCATGGGCAGTCTTACTTGCTTTCATCACATTTAAGCATCAAGCATCCCTTCCTGGCTGTCACTACATCCTTTATAGATCAATCTTTTCCTGCTGACTTGCTAAATTCTAACATTTATGCTTCATGACAAATATTATATGTGACAACAACATATGTGTGCATATGTGCAGGACACATATGCACATATACACATGTACAGTGACTGGGTGCTTTGCATGTGAAGATCCACTCCTGACATCACACAGTACTTCTGAAATGTGAGTGATTCGGACTGCAAAACTGGGACGGTTTGGAATATCTCTGTCATTGTCAGAAATCTTCTTGTTTTCTTTAGTTCTTTTAACAATTTTGACTGCAGGAGGATGTATGTATACGTTTGAGTACAATTGACATTGCAAAGTGAATCATAATACCTTATCTTTAAAGGGAAATAGGGCGTTTAGAATACACCGATATGACATGCAAAGAAAATAGCTTTAATCATTGTTAAACCATTCAGTCTCATCAATAAACATTTACCAAAGCATCATCTTCTCAAAAGATTATGCGTGTGATGCGTAATGGAAGATGCATCATCTGAATTTTGAAAAGTTTGGGTGAACAAATTAGTGTTGAGCAACAAATAACTGAATTTTGATCTGTGAGGAGCTTATTTCTTGAAAAGAAGACTACAGTCCTTCCTTATTTTGAATAATCTATCATTCTATGTCCACAAACATTGGTTTCAAAAATATGGATGTTTTCTCTAAAACAAACGCCCTATTTCCCTTTAAAAGGTACAGAATGTACCAAAGGAACAAGTAATACTGTCAATGAGGTGGAGTTACGGCCCAAGAAGGTGAAACATTGCCAAGAAATACATATGTGCCAGGGGTGGTACCAGTGCTTAACTTCAGACCAGTTGTTCCTTAATACGGTTACTGACTTAGGAATCTTAACTGATTAGTTACTATCTTCATAGGACCATACATGCTCTAGCCTATTGCAGGTATACTGCAGGTGCTTTCACTCATGTAAAAGGTTTGTCTCTGATGGGAGCTGTTATATTTTTTGATCTGCATTTCATCTCAACTGCCTTCCTGGTGACAGTGAACACATATACTGTTTTCAATGACCATATGTTTTATATAGGTACAGGTCTTCATGCATTTATGCAAATGCCTTCTGGCAAAGTTTTGTTCCAACAATACGCAATTTCATTGAAAATTAATGTTGGACTATCCCATAAATTCATAGCTAATTTTTATGACTAACCATCCACTAAATCGGACTCTTGTAATGAGCGGTCATGACTAACATCTTGGTTGTAGTGGTATGAGAAGATGACAGAACTTGTCACCCCTACCAATACACCATTTTACGTTCCATAAACTTTTCTCATTATTAAAGTGTCTTCTTAAACTAGGGGGCTTACATGAAGAATATTATACCCCCCTGGTTGTATTGCTACATCCATTAACAACAACATTTTGGGGGAATTTTTCAAAAAGCCTGTACTCTGATGAAGCAGAACTTTCACTTTGATCCATGAGCTGAACATGGAATTAATTTTAGTACAATACAAGTTGTTGTACGCATACATTGTGTACAGGTTTGTTCGGTAGCAAGTTGCATGTTGTTCTACACAAAACAAAAATGCGATATTGAACAGCTGGTTTGCTGACAAGTCGGCCTCAATTGCCAAAACCAGGTTTCATACAAACCACATAAGGCACAATTCTTTTTGTTATACCTTATCTATATATTTGTCATGCTCATGCAGAGGGAAGGCTGTATCACAGGAATGCTATCCCTTCAACCTTCGTTCAACATTTTAAAGGATACTGACAAAGTCATCAAAGCCAAGAAGTGTCCCCACAATCTCCTTGTCACTCTTCATGACGATGTGAATTCTTGAGCCAATACATTTGTCCACCAACTCTGAAAGAGATAAATGACATAGTGTAACACACTGTAAGTCCTCCACAGGGAAGTACTGTCATACCACTTACACTGACTGTACTTAATAGTTACACTTTAAATGGAACATACAGTGGCATTCCATATTAAATCAGAGCAAGGCTAAGCTGTAAAACCAAGAATTTCATTCTTCTTGCTGAGTCTCTTTAAATGATTCTTGTACTTATTTGTTAGTAATCAAAAAATGATACTGCAATGTGATAAGTAATGACACTATTGAAAATTGGGGAAGTGATCAGTGTAGAATTGCAATGTTTGCATACATCTTACAGAAGGTTTTACATTGTGTTGTGACTACTGTAAGAGACCAGTTAAACTTTAAACTGTAGTTCAGTGGGGAAGAGTATGAAACCAGGTTGCACAACTGATGTATTGTGTTTTCAGTGATGTAATTATGAGTACTTTTTATGGATGCTGCATATAAGGTGAGAATGTGTGGGGGAAAGCAGGGTTAGCTCAAACATTTTTTCCAGAAAAAGTCCCATATCCTCCAACTGGATTTAACTTGAGGAAAATATGTATGCTATTAAATAAGTATCCAAGTATCCATTAAGTATCCATGGGGGTTAGTAATTGCATATATTGAGAATGGTGTAACCTCTCCAGTTTGGGGTCAACTCAACAATAACTGTGACATCCAAACATGTTCAAACTCACCTCACACGCGGGGTTGGTGGAACATGGTATGGGATTAATTGGAACATGGTAAAAATATCACATGTAGCTATGTACAGTAACTGAAACAAATTGTCTTGATAGACTTGGAACATGGTAAGCACTTACTGCACCAATTTGTGCATTGAAAGAAGCTCATAGAGCCTCAACAGGTGATAGTAAGGAATAAAACCATCTAGGTTGTTTCAAAGTGTTCATAGGCATTTAAAAAACAAATGAATTTGTAGGCATGAACGACAAGAACAACTTTTGCAGGAATTTTGTTTCATCTTGTCATGAAACAAGTGACCCTCATTCCCACATACATTCATAGCCTACAGTATGTACTGTACATAGCTACAATACATTCCACAGGCCTAACATTAAGACCTTTGCATCAAATGTAGCAGTTAGGCCACCACAAACCCTATACTGTCATAAATGTACTAAAAATATGTTATAGAAATAAAGTGGTACCACCTGTGCCTGTAATTTATGTATCAGGCAGCCATTCCTGAAATATAAGTACTGTGGGATGGGGGATAGTGTGAATGTGTTAAATCTAACCCCCAGCAGACTGTTTGAACTAACCCCCATGGTATATGTTTCATTGACAGACTTTCTGCAAAATACAGGGTGTGCAATAACACATCTACCATCCATTTAGAGTTCACACATAAGGTTTTCTTCACACAGAAACTGTTCTTCTAGATCTTTCAACAACAATGAAATGGCAGACATTTTAAAAATAGTGAAAAATTTACTCAGGTGCCAAAAATGAATGTTCCTTTCTCTGTTGAGCAGTGTTGTAGCATTGATTTTGTATTTTTGGTGGATGACTGTTGCTTATACTGGCTTCACACTGATGACATTATTTCAATTTTTTCCCAGTATAGAGAAAATCTTAATTTTTCAACTAACCCCACATTCTTTTTAACCCCGTTTTCCCCTCCCATGTTTGGTGTTTGTAATATTACAGTTCTTTATTGTGTCACAATTGAGATGTACAGCAATAACAAATCTATATAAAATGACATATGCTGACCTAAGATGATGACTTAAGCATCATGTATATCAACATGCTCATATGCATCAGGCCTGATTTTCAATAAAAGTTCAGAGTTGTCCTTTGGACGAACTGCTTTCCATTGGTTGTCCTAAAGACATTTTGGTTATCCACATTTTTACAATACAACTGAACATTTGAGAACCAATTATAACTTTGTTTCTCACAGATGATGTGTTACCCTTGTTACATAACTCATACGAAATGGATAATCATTATTCTTCTGTTAAAGTACAGTAAGTGAAGGACAATACCCACACCATTTTGAAGGGAAAACTTTTCTTCAGAAAGTTAAATACAGGTCCAAAATTCCTATAATATGAGATCAGTGCAAGCTCTCCTCCTGAAATATCACATTGACAGGGTTTTCACTATCTGACCACTGTTGATCCCACATGACCCCTGCTGCCCATCACCAAAACAATATGATTATTTCACTCCATGCAGCTCATCTACAGGCAAAATAGCAGAATTGTCCAGGTCCCCCCTTCATGATATATCAGGTTTAATAATATTTTTAATACTTGACCTGTTGGCCTACATGACCTTTGACCTTCACAAAAAGTAGCAGGGCTTTTGTAATCAAATTGGTACATTGACAAGCAAAACACAAGATCTGTCCAGGCTTCACTCCTTGAGATATGTTTACAATGCCTTTACTGTTTGACCTCTGTTGGCTGACATTTGACATCTACCAGAACCTGTCAGAGTTTTCTACTTAATGTGGTAAACCTAAATGCCAAATAAATATCAATTATGTTCAAGGTTCCCAGACTTGACTGAAATATATTGCATTATGAGATTTTACTTCTTTACCCCTTCTGACCCCAAATCTACCTTTGATACCAAAACAAATAGGGTTCTTGTACTCCTCGTCATACACCTACTTACCAAGTATTAGATTTGTCCAAGCTTCTTTCTTTGAGATACACAAGGTTTTCACTGTGACCCTTGTTGACCCCAAATGACCTAAAACTGTCACAAAAATCAGTAAGGATCATCTCCTCAATATAATAATTACAAATAATATATTACATTAGCACAATGACTCAGTAAGAAAATTCAAAGGCGCTTACAGAATGTAATGAAAACTGAAATATGGTACATGAAAATTAATAACTTGCAAGTCCTGAAAGGCTACCCTTCTTGAGATACATGTCTACAAGCAGTTTTCAAGGCTGTGGTTCTTCTGCATGCTAAATATCAGATCAACCCACTAGGACTGAGCAGTAAACTGGTACACAAGTCTCTTAACAGGTATTGATGGTATCAGTATTCACATTACCGAGGCGACACCTGACCTGTTTGTAAGTACTGTACAGTAGTATTGGTGCTTTACAACATACCTGGTACCGTGCCATCTAAACAAAATAGACTACAGTAATATAGTGTAAATATCTCATACCAACATCAAAATTGTCTCAAATCACACTCAAAACATTTCATTGCAATAGTTTACACAAAAACTGAACAAAAACTCCACCAAAACAACAGGGATCATCTACTCAGTAAGACAAACCTACACACCACCTTTGAGGTCAGTCAAGCTTACCCTTCTTGAGGTATTGCACTTACAATGTTCTCACACTGTGTTTACAAGGTTTTCACAGTTTGAACTCTGGTAACCTCAAATGACCTTTGACCTCCAACAAAAACACTAGGGATCATTTCCTCAGTATGACCAACCCACACACTGAGTATGATGTCAGTGATGGTTACCCTTCTTGAGATATCGTGTTTACAAGGTTTTTGCAGTTTGACCTCTAGTGGCCACAAATGACCTTTGACCTCCCCAAAACAGAGATCACTTTCTCAATACAACCAACCCACACACCAACTATGAGGTCAGTCACAGTTCCCCTTCTTCAGACATCATGTTTACAAGAAAAGCATCAGTTATACACATGTACACGACATGATCAACGCATATTCCTTCTGCCTTTATCAAGGAATCAAACTAGAAAGTCAAAGGACTTTGTCATTCCTTGCCAATATCTCATTTTTTTCCAAACACATGTGTATGAGCAGTTTAAACAAAAGCGACCATGGGAGAAGGAAAGCCACCGTACCAAAACGAAAAACAGAACATAAAGAATGTAAGTTGAAGGCCAAATATGGTAATTGTGCTAATGATATATCTGTCACTAAACCAAGGTTGACTGATAGGGTAGTAGGTAGTCAAGCTGACTGAAAGTTCCTGATACCAAAGCCAAAGTGTGGTTAAAAGTCTGAAAAAGGCAACCAAAAAAATATTTTCCTGCTTAAGGGTAGTTCCTTTAGGAAAAGGTGACTAAAACAAAGAACTTTGCTAATCTTAACAGGGAGTTGCCAGCAAATAAGTAGTTGATAAATCTAAAAAGCTATGGTGATATTAAATGATTGATTTGAGAAGTTTAAAAAAAGTGTTTTTAATAGCTTGTTGAAGAAAATGAGACCAAATTCGATTTAGCAACATTTATCTGCCATTAAAGATCTACTTCTTGGCAAGGAGCAAGTGGGGAAGGGGCAGATGTGAATGATTCATCGTATTACATTTTAGTAATGACAAAATGTGACACTTGACTTCCTCAAAATATTACACAATTGTTAAACAAGTAGGTCCACAGCTGTCAGCTTTTGCTATAAATACACATCTGTAATATCTCTGTGATATTAACATTTGACTAAATATGAAAACATGATTTTCTCAGTCTGCCATAGGCAATTCAAATGACAGAGATCATCTACTCATCCACTGCTACCGAATTTTGACAATTTGAAGTGCTAGTTATGTTCAGTTGCGGAGAGATCATGTTTTCATACTTTAACCTCTGGTGACCTCGGATGACATTTAGCCTCCATGAAAAATGATTGACGTCATCTACCTGCAGTGGACTACTAACACAGCACGTTTGAAGTTCAAGCACCTTTCCCTCCTTGAGATACTGTGTTTACATGATTTTAAACCTATATCTTCTATTGACCTCACATGACCTTTGACCCCCATAAAAAATGACAGACATTACCTACTAATTAAGTGCTACCAACAATAACACTTTGAAGTTCGAGCAACATTCCATTACTGAGATATGTCCCTCTGACTGCTTTTCATACTTAAAGCTCAGGTGACCTCAGATGACCTTTGACCTCCATGAAAAACAATAGTGATCATCTACTTAAAATGGACTTTCAACACACCAACTTTGAAGTTCAAGCAACTTTCCCTTCTTGAGATACCATGTTACAAGGTTTTCAAACTATGTCCTCTATCGACCTCATATGACCTTTGACCCCCATGCAAAATACCAGACATCATCTACTCATCAAATGCTACCAGTGATACGAGACTTAAGTTCAAACAGCATTCCATTGCTGATCTCCCTTAAAGGGGCTCATTGAGTCGATATCAGTAAAGATTGCGGTGATTTTGAAGGGTATAAACACATGACAATACTCGCAGTTAGCATAATTAATCAAGTTTCACATCCAATAGTTATATGAAAACTGTCAAATTTTTCGAATTTTTGACTGTTACTTGCTCTGATTAAGTGCATGTGAATGTACTAATGTGAAAATGTCTGGTCACAAAGTTTCAAAAACCAAATTTAATCGTTGGTTACTCACTCAGTAATGTTCCAACGTATGTAAAACTTTGGGATCCTTTTGGTTTGACTGTTTGTCATTAGTATGTGAAGGAAACTTGACTGGTTTAGAAAAATTGAGTGAATTTCACAAAACGACTCAATGAGCCTCTTTAATAGGTTTTCATATTTCATGCTGTGGCGACCTCAAATGACCTTTGACCTCCATGAAAAACAATAGCAATAATCTACTTACAATGGACTACAAACATACTAACTGTTGAAGTTTGAGCACCTTACCCTTCTTGAGATATCGTGTTTTCAAGCCAGGGCATTATATACACACACACACACCATCACCATCACATGAGATTCCTTGCCTGCCTTCGGCAAAGGAATCAAAATTGGCAGGAGATGCATGGGGTAGTGGCACAGCACAGAGTGGATGTCATACACTCCACGATATGTCCGGTGAAATGCTTTTAGCTGTTTCAGGTGGATTCTTCCACTTCTATCTGAAGAAAATGGAAGTTTGATGCAAAAGATGGAAGGTAGTATAAACAAATCAGCATATGCTGCAGGTTCGATCTCTTCTCTCTTTTCTTGCTTTCGTGTGGAGTCAAAGCACATTTGAGAACATGTATTTATACCTAAAGTCGGAGGGAATTAGTCTGAAAATGACGTATCCATAACATTATTGGAAATCACAGTAATTGAACATGTTACTGCACTGATTTTGACATATATTTTCAGTTGGAGTTGAGGAGCATGACAATGATGCATCTAATGGTTAATGATACTTAAAGGCTGAGTGGGAGTCGCAGTGACTTGTACGTGTAATTACACTGTACAGTAACTTGACATGTACTTCAAATTCCAGATGAAGTTGGAGCCAAGGTGGGAGGGATGCATCTTTGACATTTATCTTCAGGTTAAGTTGGAGTTGTGGTAATTATACTTGCTGCTGGAGTTGAGTCATAGTGACAATACAACTTTTAGAGTCAGCGTCACAGTGAAGTCAGAGTTATTAATTGCAATGTAATTGCTGCTGGAGTCAGGGTGAATATTTGACATGCAGTTTTACGTGGCGCCGACTTTTATTAGTTTTAATGGAGTGGCAATCACAGTGAAGTCAGAGTTCTTGCAATGTAACAGTTGATTTAGCACCCTCGATTAAGTATTAGTATGATTGAATTTGTTCTTCTTTTCTCAACTGGGGCTGCACTTATAAAAAAAGACCTGAAAGGCACGGTATTCTAAAATTGTACTGGCAAAATGACCAACACATTACCTGTACAGTACTATCGCCTTGCAAATGTAGGTCTAACGTGAGATTACAGATTACCTAGCCTAAGCTCAATACTGGTACAGTACTCGCAAGAGGCTTAATAGTTTGAGGCCTATCAGTAACACGTTGGTGGTCACAGAAGCAACTAACCTAACAAGTCACAGTAACAGTTTCATGCCTAATAAGGTGTAAGGCTAGGGCCTCACAAATACTGCACTAATGTCATGAAATGGCTATACTTCGTAATACACTTAATGACTTATACAGTAATAGTAATAACACGATCAGTAAGGCAGGCCTAAGGGGACAGTATGGAAAACAGACCTAAGGGTAAGAGCTGAGATGGATTTGAGGCAGGTGCCGACATAATTTCCTATCTTCTTCTGTTCTTGCTGAAGTCCTGCACTGTACTGCCACTGCCGGCTTTTTTTTTTTTTTTTTTGTTAGGCCTTCTGTCGTTAGTGAAAAGTCAAGTTAAATTAAAACAGATCTGTTACACTTTTGTAATTTGTTCGCGGGTGCCGTGTTTATACTTATAGTATAGCCTTCTACGAAGTCTTACTGTAGCACTTAACTGAGTGTCCGTTTACGTGTGTGCGCGTGTATATCTGTTGCGTGAGCGGTGTAAAATAAATTGAGCACAGAACGCCATGTACGTGTAACGGTATGTACAGTTGCTTTGTATCAAACATGTATATTTGGCTCGAGTGCCGAAGAAGGTTGAATGGAACGACTGGTACATGTTTTTATCAGAAGCCTACATGATGTTTTCAGTTAGTTGAACATAAGCTTTGTTAGTTTATCGCTTGAAGACACTAAAAATGCATAATTAGTACTTAAAAAATGTTTGAAGTGATAAATATCTTATTTCAATGACAAATATAATGCTAAAATATTTAAAATGTGTCTGTAATTTTGGTGTAATTTTTGTATTACGTAGCGATATTTACCAACTTAACCTTTCAACTGTGTTAAAACCTCCCGGATGCGAGTGATAGAGACGTTCGAGTGCTTCAACTACCCAGATAACATGAGAATAGCTCAAAGAATTTGTCATGCACTTCTTTTCTGATCTTTCCGTTTTTAGGTGAAAAGTTGTTACCACATATACTGGCATTGATGGTGATGTATGCGAGCAAACATCCAAGGCTGAGCGATGGGTAATGATGCAGTTGTTGTTCAGGATAATTCATGAGTTATTGACTGGGTAGCCTAAAATTAGACAGGCTCTATAGGCCTACACAACAGTAATTTAAAAAAGTATAACGTAGGCCTATACTGTAAAGTGTAATCTGTGTCAATGTCATTCGACAGCCTAACAAGTAACAATGTTTGAAGAACTTAGTACTAATAATTTCATGTTGTCATTATCATCAGTTATCAGTGCAATGAGCAATAAATGCGGAAGGGGTTCATTCTGCCATGCAAAGGACAATTGTTAATTATAAACTATGGCTACCCTGTTCATGTATCCAAAGCCAAGGTAAGGTTCAAGTGTAGCCTGGGAAACACTAATCTTTCAATTAAAGGTCTGTTAGCCCACCTGCATCTTCCACAACTGCAGTGAAAGGTAAGTACTAGTGTATGAAACATGTTCACTTGACAAGTTTTCTCAGTCCTCTTAGGAATTACACCTTATTGCATCTCATTTTGCCACACAAATGGAATATTTTGTGGCACTTGTATTACCGTACGTGCAATTTTTTAAGGGCTTTAAAGATTTACAGATTTTGCAACGAAATACCCAAGAAACCTGAAAACTGCCGTGAAAATTTTTAAACTAAATTATTACTTGCCTTTCAAGTTGCAGGGTGCAATATTGTCCTCATCTCACAAATTTGGTGTGACCCTTACACTTGACAGTACACCAGACTTTTTCATGTGTGTGGGGAATATAAACATGGAATGGAAAGTAAGTGCTGGAGAAACTGAAATTAAAATGGTTTGAATTCTTTTGCACAGGTTACTGAAAGCTGCATACAAAATGACAAAACATTGACAAATTCTCAAAACAACTTCAAATCTATAAAGGTCCATGGATTAGATTAAAAACTGCAAAAGTGTGCAGATCGGAAAATGACAACTCCGCTTTAAGGGTAACCCGTTCCCCATGTGGAACAAAGTGAGTCTGGACAATACAGTCATTACCAGTCACAGAGAAACCTCAGCCTGACTGTTATGTACCTTAATTGCACTGTTGCCATTGGTAATGGCTTGGTGCAGTGGTAACCTATCAATGGTCAGGACCAATAAAGGAACCATGTGATGACTTACGTAAAGTGAGCATTGTGCTGGAACATTTGTATTCCAAACCTTGCAATGTAGCAATGTCAATAACTTTTTAACTTCTACAGTTTCATGTTATTCATGCACCAGAAGAATGGTCAGAGGTCAGGTGTTTGCTTTCAGCTGATGATTCAATTTGTAGGGTTAGTTTTTCATTGAAGAAACTGCTTTGGAATAGACATCTTCACATTTAGAAGTCAATTACAATGCAGTAGCCTTTTGCAAATTACACTCGCTGGGAAAATTGATGCAATAATACTGTCTTATTAAGCTCTTGATACATGGAAAAAGTTTTGTACACAGTAACAACTGAATAGTCTTTCTTGGATAACAAACTTTCTGCAGTTTGTTGAAGAACAGACTTTGTTGTACTGTTTAAGTAAATGGAATAGCCCAGATATAATAACAGATGTGACTTTTTCAATTCAGTACAGCCATTCTCTTCAAGTCTAGTTTGTTTGTGAATTTCTTGCAGATGAGACTACTTTAATTAACTTGGATTGCTCTGGAAGAGCAAGGTAGTTATACATGGCTGGAAATTGTGATTGTAGTTACATGTATGGTCAAATGTGTGTATAGTACATACACCAAACTTTGCGCACTGCCAAACTTTGTGCACCCTTAGAAAATAAGCCTGAAAATGGAATGATCTAAAAGTTTCTAAAAAAGTTTTAAGAAAAAAGTTTAAAAAAGATTTTACTATCATACTGTACCTTGTAATGACTTAAAAAAACCCCAAAACACTGTTTAGTTCATCGCCCTTGTCTGATTAGTCAACTTTACAGTACTGCATCTGTACAGGAGAGGTAGGCTAGGCCTAATACATCCTATTCGCATTTGCTTCTTAATGCTAAAAATTTCCAAATCATGGTTTTGACCATTCAGTTTACTTGCTCATGACTGTTTTTGTTGCCTAGCTTATTCACAGGTAATTGCTATAGGTTTACACCCAGGATTTGTGTACAAGGACACTCTTCATGTAATGATTGTCATGCAGGATGTAAGATGCGTGAAGTTTGGCTGGTCTAACATATCGTTGACTGAAGCAAAGGTTGGTTAAAATAACAGATTTCAAGGTAACATTCCTACCAGAGTGCGTCAAATTACAGTATTAAGATGAAAGTTTGGACTCACTAAAACCAGACTATTGGATTCATGGGGATTTTGAATTTCCAGCAGCTAGAAATTCCAACGTATTTACGTTAAATGCCTGAAGTTTTATACATTCATGCTACTGCTACAGTGGGAAAGGTCATTTGAGATGAAGGATTGTATGAAAACTGAATAGGTCTATGGAATGATGATCAAACATTTCAGAGTCACGAGCCGAAAATAACTCACTTCCTGTAATTGGCCGTAATTGAATTCAGTATTTTGTATAGATCTCCATCTTGTAACAACGTAAAGGCACAATGTTCTTTTTGTCAAATGTGAAGCAAATTATTTTGTGACTGAAGGTATCAGTAATTGGGATCTGTAGTTCTGTGATAGTGATGTCTATTATTGCATCTTGGATACAGTTTTTAGGCCTATCATCATGTATGAGTATATCTAGGGTCAGTTGAGTAGTTGACCATTGTATTACCTGTATACTGTATGGTTTGGTACTTAAAACTTTCATAAGATCAGTGACAATTTTATCCAACTCGAGGATGGTGAAACACTTTATGTATTGTAAGTGAACTTGGTATGTTTTAAGACAAGCTTTTTTGCTCTCATCCATGTACAAAGAACATATTCTGCTCACTGTACGAATAGTGTAACAGTGATATTTACAGTTGCCTGCTTCTCTGGTTTGCCAACTGGGGTAAATAATTCCTTAACTGTATTGTGTCAAGATACAGTTTAATACAAAGTGAGAATTGCTAAAGGACAGTGGTGGTGGGAAGCTGGGGAGGAGGAGGGGAAAAGCAGTGGAGGTGGAGGGGGCAGTGCTCAAAAATATTTTTCAAAGCAGTAGTCCATCTGGCTTTTTGGTAACAGATTGTGGTGCTCGAAAACATTTGGCGTGAGCTTGAAATAAATTTGTATTAAAGTTAGAAGCGGTTACACCATGTGCACTTCTATTCACAGTGACCTACAGTTCAGCTCAAACCTAATCAGTAACATGCAGTTTTTACTCTTAGCCAATTTGTGGGAAAACACGGACAATCTTTTTTTCCACAGAGTGAAAGTCACAAGTGTGCTGAACCCACACTGCACTAACACTGCTTTTGTCCGCAGTTTATAAAACTGCCTCATTATCACGGGCCGTACTGATATTGACGACGGAGCTTACTCACTAAAGAAAAGAAACTTGGCTTTCTGAATGATTACACTCGTCAAGGACTAGTAAATCCATTTAAACATGTATCCCAGATATTCAATCCACATTCAATCTTCAGCAACATGTAAAATAAATGTTGAATTTTGTGCAGTCTGCTTGAATTTTTAACTCATGCTAGATATTCTTTAAGTTATGAAGTAAACAATCTTAACAATGTTTCTGGAAGGTTTTAATTCTCGTATCCTACAGGTGATATCAATTAGAAAATGTATAAGCTTAGGCCTGTACATGCAAACCGATCTGCAGCATGGCAGTTTCTCAGCCTTGTCAAAATTACTGCAGAACTTTACCTCGTTGTTGAGAAATCACAACAAGTAAAAATGTTTGGAAAGTACTGCTTACATGAAAATTTTATCTATTTGTGTTTATGAAAAATTTGGTAAAATACCGGCACAATTCTTTAGCCCATTTAAAGGGTTGTTTTAAAGATAATGGAATACATATATGTACTTCTCGAAGCAATGTTGCATCTTTGATTGTTTTACACAGTAAGTCAGTGGCGCAATCTTTCACTTGAAGTGAATGAAAACACACACTGAGGGCCCATTGAATTGTTCACTGAGAGACAGAAATCAGACTTGCTTTTAGTCATTTTCAAATTGTGAGGCAGGAGGCAATATTTATACGTATATCCCCATTGAAAAAGTAGCACTCGTCAAATGTGGCCAAGTAGAAACGAGCAGGTACCAGTCTTGCAGAACATGGCACTTAAGAAAGGGGTTGTAGCATTATGTCTGCTTACAAAAGTTTTTAGTAGGCATGCGCCATTTATGATAGATCCTGATGGATAAGTTTAAAACAGTAGGAATAATAGCCACAATACTGCATTGCAGCTGTTGATGTTGTGAGCCCAACAGGCTTTTCAGTTTGGAAGCTCAAACACAGGAATCGGTAGCCCTGGGCACTAGTCGCATAGGATTTTTCGAGCACGGGGGGTGGGGGCAAGGGGAGGAATCACAAGTATTACTTTGTCATTGTAGGGTCCTGAAACTCTGATGACCTTTTGTAAGTTTGCTGTTATTGTGATGCCCTGTCGCATCAGGTATCAGCTTTCCCACTCACAGCTCTGTTCTTTACAGTGTGGAGTTGGTCAATTCCTGATTAGCAGACTTGTGCTGCATTGCACAGTCAATTCTGCCTCAACTTTCAAAATGAATTGTGAGACATAAATAGTTCAACTTTGAGAAAGGAACTGCTGGTAGAGAAAGGTACATATACATCCAAAATCACAGCATTTGATGTATGTGGTAATGATTTACAGTAGTTACACTGTACAGTACACTATAGTTTGTAAGCATCCCTGCATGTGATGCACATGTATGTACTGAAACATCAATATCTCATTGCTTAGCTATTTATCTTGAAAGCAGACCGATTTTCCTCAGTTTGTGAAAAGTCGCTGAGAAAAACAAGTTGAGTTTCCTTTCAAAATTCCTGTAATTTACCAATTTGGGAGAAACAGAAATTTTTTAAGACAAAATATTTTTAGTTCAAAATGGTTAAATTAACAAAATGGTTTACAGCACATGTTTTACAGCTGTTTGAAGTTTCCTGAAGTGTTCAACCAACAAAAGTTTTGAGTCAGAAGACACACCCAGTGGTAATGTTGAACACAGTACCTAAGGCAAGTTCTGGCACATTGGTGTCTGTACAACTTGCCCTGGCTAAACATATGAACACCTGAAACACTGACGGAACTGGTCTCACAACTGGATATTCTGGTGCTCATAGTTACTGTCTAGGGTAGGCTTAAGTTTGCAATGGTAATGTTAGTAGTAAATTAGTGACTCAGTAAGTGAGACACTGTACTCAATATACAGTTTGCAGTGTACACTAGGCTATTAGTGTGACACAAAGTGTACAGGTACTTGACTAGGATAAATTATCTTGAATAATGGAAACTAAGGAAACTAATCACAACCAACGAAAAAGGATAAAGATTTAAACTGCACAGAAGGTGAGAGAAAGACTCACTGAGTAAACTGGACACTGAATTAAACTGTTGAATATATTAAGAGGTATAGACTGCCTGATGGGGCATTTCGATGTATCGAGTTTTAGCCTCCCTTTGGTTTTTGCCACACACAAAATTGCGTTCTGCTCGCCTATGCATGCCTAATCTATTTCATTACAACATTTGTTGTTTACCAAATATTTGCCCTTATATTCCCTGAAATTCAAAGACTTCTCCCTTGGACACCCTTAATTGGTCCCTGGACCCCATGCATGATCTCTCAAATATGTGCTAGAAGTGCCAACAGGAGTAACTGTACAGTACCTCAAAATTTGCCCCCTTTTTCTTACCCATACTACATGCTTCTGTGTTTAGTTTTAGAAAATGTGGCGGAATTTTAGCACTGGTCTATAGTGTTTGATTATGAAATATTTTAACTTAATCCTTTTTCTTCAAGTATTTAGCACAAAACAATTATGCAGTCATTTTTATTACAGAGCTCAAGTAAAGCTTCTTATATCTCACATAGAGTAATATTTTCACAAGTGCCAGTTTCAGAAGCAGTGTTTTGATTTGATTCCTTTGGTTTACTGTACAAGCAAAGTATAATTCTGTTATATTTTGACTGGACAAATTATCATCTCCTCCTAGAGTGTTTTTACCTTCTCAATGCTGTTTCATGTATGTTTGGTGGCATTACTACCTTCAGTTAGATGTTTACTGGAAGTGAAAGTTGTAGTTTTCTGTCTTCCCCAGTCTGTAATCAACATTATGTTATGTTCATAACCAAACTAAGGGAAGTGAAAGTTCTGCATATTCCATCCCTTTCATCCTTTTGTCATGAGTCTGCAATGTCTCTGCAATGCATACAGTAACATGCAGGCTTATGCAGTCCTTTCACAATAACAATGTACTTGAGTCCTTAAAATCTTCATTATTGTACCAGTGTGTGTGTGCTGTATGGTATGTCTCCAAATTTCTACCAATATTTTGGTGGCTTGTCTGAATCTTAAGATAGATCATTGTATTTGCTATGGAATGTTCTTAAATTGTTAAATGAAAGTTGGTGCACATTCTGATTTTGTCAGTAACCAGAAAAATTGATAAAGTTTTGTTGTTCAGTTAATGTAACTTTCAAGTTTGGTGTGGAGGGGCAGGCCTACATATTTGTTTGTACATGTGTTGTACATAAACATACTGTACATTAAGGTATTGAGATACTTCATAATTATTAAAGGACCTCAGGTCATGCAAATTGTTGGACAGGCATATGCAGTCCTCTGTATCTCTTCAGAGTTAATCTAATCTTAGGTGGTGCTTCCCTAGGCCTTTAATACGAAATGTAAATCTTGTTTGGCCACCCAATGGACAACAATATTTTTTTGAGGTAAACAGTTCTTACAGGGATACTATAATTTACACTAACTGGCAATTCAGTGCAGCTTTTTAACAGATTCAGAATCTTTAATTCTGGACCATTTATTTCAGCATTATGAGAACATCATCCTTGTGATGAGGTGCAAGAAAAGATTGTTCTGTCCTTTAAAAAATGATGGTTGTTATGAAACATGATGGCTTGACTTTAATTTGCCTAACAAATACTGAACAGTAAATTGCACCAGTTCTGCTCACAGTTTTTGATGTTCTGCACATGCATGTCTCTATGATTACATGTTACAGAATAATACATAGTATGCAACTGTTAACTCTTTATCAGAGGAGAGCCAACTGAGCAGTTATGATATTGTATGTATCGTTGCAACTTGACTACTTTGTTAGGGCTTTAGACCATAGGCAGAACTAGTTAACAGTTTGGTTTAATTTGAAGGAATTTTCTACCAACAAGAAAACTTAATTGTAATTTTAGAGATTTGTTAATGTGTTATAAGTTAAACGTAATTATTTTGCCCATAGAAGTTTCCTTTAGTTGTGACATACTGCTTTGAAAGTTTTCGTTCAGTTTAAGCCTGAAAAATGTGTGATGTACTCTTTTACCGGCGAATGCTGTTTTCCAGTTTATGCTTTTTGGTTCAATGATAATGAAAATATCAGGAATATCTAGAGTACATTGAGTAAGATATCAGGAATATCTACAGTACATTTAGTAAGATACTTTTTATTTGTGAGATTTGTTATTGAGATAACAAAACGACAGAAAACTGAACTACTACCTGTACTAATACTTGAAAACCCAACAAATCAAATGAGAAAATTGAAATACCTGTACTACTAATACTTGAATACCCACCAAATCAAATGAAGATATGTTGTGTAGTTGGCTTAAACATGTTTCTTTCCTTTATTTGGTGGTTCCAGTTCAGTATGGAACAACATTTAATCAACTGATCGTCAGGCAGTTAGCTCACCCAGAACTGTTCTATCCTTTGAAATGTAGGTTTGTGCCAATTGCTGGTGAAACTAAGGATTTGTCACCCAAAAAAAAAAAGCTCAGAACAATGATGCAAGCCTTGCTTCGCACTACATTAGTCGGTAGCATGAACAAACCGAACGTACTACTGTATGTCTCAAGTGAAAGATTTTAGCACCAAACTTGTACTTTGAATATTTACTACTGTAAGATAATTCATTTTCTAGATTTTGTGTGAGAGAGGCTCATCATCTGAAAGTGAGAGCAGTGTATTGCGTAAAACATATTTGCATCTATTTAAGAGATGTGAGAAGCAATTGTGGGGAATGATTATTTGATTGTTAACTGCACATAATCTCCTGTAATGACAAGGTTGTGTAGATTATTTACCATTGATATTCCAGTACTCTCGTAAGCCCAGATCAGCAATGTTTTCATTGTAATAATGCATCCAATGGATGATCTTTCTTCTTCAGTTAGTTAGGGTTTCAACCAATTTCGGCTCAGATTCAATTTATCATTGACTCTAATGCTTCGCATCATGTTCAGAGGTTTTAAGACCATACATTTCCCATGCTGTAGCTGTCATTAAAAGTGCAAATGGAAAGTGAATAGTCTCTGTGGATCTGATTAAATTTGGATCCTTTTTTCCTCGTTAATTTCAAGTTTTATTTTCTTCCTTCAATTTGTAGGTTCCATGACAAGAATGAGGCCCATGCCTATGAGGTAAATATAGACTTTACAATGTTTAGGTATACAGCAGGTGTAGTAGTTTGTGCAGTCAGTGGTGACTGGTGAGAGTGCACAGTGATTGTAGGGCATTTGAAAATGTAATATTAAAAAATCAGTTATGTTCATGATGTCTCCAGCTCCTATATACAGCAGTAATGGTATGTCTTGGACTCTTGATCATGTGCTGAAGCCCGAAGTGATTTATTTTGGTGTGTTGGCTGCTCTACATTGTTGAATATGTAAAGCATGTTCATTTTAATGTCATTGGACAATATATCATAGAATGAAGTAGACTTCTACATTCACAGAACAGATCTCTGTATTTAATAAACTCAATTGTACAATTATCATGGAACAAATTCAATGTGAGGCTATTTGGAGTTAAAATTAGGCTACAGTGTAACCTAAAGTTAATTTAACATGAAGGTCTTATGACTGCAGCACTAATGCAGCTGTTGAATGATTCAGAGATGTAACCTTAGGTAAGGTTACCATGGTAGCCATGTCATTAGGAATTGTTATATGCTTTTATGATATATGTAGTTACTTTTGTTGTATTGTACAGTACAAATGTGATGAAGAGAAAATTGTTATGCTCAGTGTGATTACAAAACTGATTTTAGGTAATGCCACAATACCAGTGTGATCCATCTGTTAACCCAGGTTCTCTCTCCTAGCTCAGTTTTTTTGCACTTTTGATATGAGGGTGGAGTTGTGATGTATTGAACATACTGCATGGCTTGTTCTCCCATTTTATGATAAGAATTTCTTGTTAATTCAATGTGCACTTCACAAACAGTAATTTTTAGTTTTACTTAGATGCAGCATGCTGTATGTTACTGTCTTTGTCTCTGTGTAATTTTTCCAGTAACTTAGTTTGTGACCATTAAATTCTACATGGGTGCCAAAACATTTAACTCTCATCTAACATCTAACTCAGCACTCTAGCTGCATGGAAGATGTGCATAGTACCTACCTGTACTTTATTGTTTTATTAGTTTGCTCTCAAGGTTATTGTGATTTAATCTGTTTAGAACAGTGTGAAGGCATGGTCTTGTCTGTACTGTACATTGTACATGGTTTGGTCATCTTAGTACTTCCTTATGAGCAATTAATGCATGTTGCACTGAAGTAGCCAATTGTGTACTACCCTGACCTCTGTCACCTCGATCTGGTATTTCTACTCAACTGAAGAAAGCAGCTACTTGAATAGGCCTTTTTCCCAAATGTGATCAACCAATTTGGTGGGATTATGTGCCACTACTTGAGGATTTAGTCATCAAAATGTGTGGATTGTTTGCGCACAGTGAGCATCATTTTCCTTATCGAAATATGATGATGTTGTCAAATTACCAATAATTAATAATGATTACCCAATTGATGATTTTAATGCCTGGAGGTATCAAATTAAATTTTTCCCATCCATGTTGATTTGACCATTTTCAAGTTAGTGCTGTTGCAAACAAGCAATTAGGAAAGGATGTCGCAAGAACAGACTAGCTGCTGGTTGGTTCTTGTCATTGCTGATTGTCAGTTACTTTAAAGGGAAACAGGAAGTTTAGAATATACCAACATAGCATACAAAGAAAATAGCTTTAATCATTGTTAATCCATTTAATCTCATCAATCAACATCTGCAGAAGCTTCATCTCCTCAAAACATTATGCATGTGATTAGTAACAGGAGATGCATCATTTGAATTTTGAAAAGTTTGTGTGAAGAAATTTTTGTTGAGCAACAAATAACTGAATTTCTATCAGTCAGAAATTTATTTCTTGAAAAGGCCATTATCATTTCTCATTGTGAATAGTCTATCATTCTATGTCCACAAACATTGGTCCAAAAAAATATGGTTGTTTTCTGTATAACAAATGCTTTATTTCACAGACACAAAAGTTTTGTCACTTTCCAATAAATCTCCATGTATTTTGGATATGAAAACATGAAATTTGTCGCTTGGGTTGCTCAGATGGACAAATATCCGCACAAAACTCGAGAAAATGCTGGCAGTGACAGCAGGGACAGCAGGGACAGGAAAAATCGAGACAGAAGTGCCCGGGAATCACCTCGAGGAGTTCATTCGGATAGTCCAAGGAATAATTCAGATCGATATTCTTCAAAGCAAAGATCAAAAGGTAAGAATTTTTATAAAATTGAGCAAGAAGTTCTAAGAGGATGATTTCTTGCCAAAGGCAAAACAATTTTTGCGATGGCAGTGTGTGTGTCCTTGTATGTGATGCCTTACTTGTAAACACGATATCTCAAGAAAAGTAACCTTGACTAATCTCATACTTAGTGTGTTGATTGGTCATATTAAGTAGATGATCCCTATTGTTTTTGGTGGAGGTCAAAGGTCATTGATTTCACCAGAGGTCAAATTGTGAAAACATATAAAACAGCTTAGTACACGGTGGTGAAAGGGCTTAGTGTGGTGGGCATGCTCTGTCTTGAAGGATAAGGTGTTTGAATTTCAAAATTGGTATGTAAGTGTTGTCCTGTGTTCTGTATGAATATTAGCAAGGAATCACAAAGTCCTTTGACTTTCTTGTCATGCAATAGTTCTCGGTAGTTTAGAACAATTTGTAGCATTTACAGTAAGTGCAAAAACATTTGTAATAAAACCATCATCAAAGCATACAACAAAATCTTCAGAACCATGTACTAATATAGAGGTGTGTGAAACCTCCATATCTGTGAAAATAAACTTTTCCTCTGTTGGGTTTATTGATACCTTGCCGAAGGCAGGAGGAATCTATGCGATGGTGATGTCGTGTGTGTGCGCGTATGTGCGTGTGTATGTGACGCCTTGCTTGTAAACACGATATCTCAAGAAGTGTAACCATGACTGGTCTCATACTTTGTGTGTGGGTTGGTCATACTAAGTAGATGATCCTTATTGTTTTTGGTGGTGGTCAAAGGTCATTTGAGGTCACCAGATGTTAAACTGTAAAAACCTTGTAAACACAATATCTCCAGAAGGGTAACTGTGACTGATGTCATACTTCATGTTTAGGTTGGTCATATTGGAGTAGATGATCTCTATTGTTTTTGGTCGAGGTCACTTGAGGACACCAGAGATCAAACTGTAAACACAATTTCTCCAGGAATCTAACCTTGACTGATGTCATACTTGATGTGTGGATTGCATATACTTAGTAGAAGAATCCTCAGTTTTTGGTGGAGGTCAAAGGTCATTTGAGGTCACCCAGAGGTCAAACTGAAAACCTTGCAAACACATCTCCAGAAGGGTGATGATGACTGATGTCATACTTGGTATGTGGGTTGGCCATACTGGGTAGGTGATCCCTATTGCTTTTGGTAAAAGTCAAATGTCTTTTGAGGACACCAAAAATAGGTCACCTTGCAAAGCCTTTTGGCTTTCTCATTTGAATTTTGAGCATTATTTCAAAACCACAGATGTTGACAGTTAAATCATCAAACCTCTGCAACATTCCAGATGTGTTGCTGTTACCGTAGTAATTGTTTAAGAATAAAGGACTGAGATGGCTCAAAGTTATTTCACAATGTGTGTGATTATTGATACCGACTGGTGTGATTTTCGGGGAGGGGGAGGGGATCCCAAACTATCGGATCCCTGATTATACAGTAGACTGTAATGTGCATGTTATGTAGCCAAGCTTGCAGACAGGTTTACACATTGTGCTTCTTCCCTCTGGAATGTATCTGGCTTATTCACACCATATAGATTTGCCAAATTTTCCATAGGCATTTAATTGTCATTTCATTGTCCAGAAGAGATCTGAGCATGTGCCAAATTTTAACCATTGCAAACCATTTCTAGTAACGTACCTTACATCATCAGGTATGTTCTTTAGTATGTCACTGATTCCTAAAACTTGCAATCAAGTAATTACCCCCCCCCCACCCCCATACCCGTCAGGTACCCAGTTGGCCGTCCAAAATGGCAGCTTTATTGCTCAAAGCTGCCAACAAACCTCGAAGCATTTTTGCATTCTGTTTTAGAACAAAATATCTACATTATAGATGCATGAATTACTTGTTGGTATGCCATAGCAATAGAGAGAGTAATCCTTGATCGAGTCTTGAAGAGAGATATATCCAAGAATATTCTCAACAATGGTCCCATTCTATCTTTGTTGGTATATTACAGCATCTAGTGGCAGCAGACATAGTAACAACCAAGTCATTTACAAACCCAACTCTCATCAGTCAACACAAGATCCAGAAAGAAAACTCAAGGAGGTAAGAAAGGGAAACAAATATGCTCAATGGATGAATATAGTACGTTGTCAGCACCTCGGGAGAAAGTGAAATTTTTGTGCAAGCCAGGAATTATTCCTGGTATGATTGTCATTCTTTACTATCTAAGCAGAGCTCAACCATGGGTTACCTCTTAGGGTACTAAGGTCGGGTGGTACCAAACAAAATGATCATTACTAGTATAATCGGCTGTTGTTCAAAATAACAATAAACAGGAAGTTCTATGCTCTTTATACTGTGGTAGTAATGCAGTAACATGTATTCATGTCTTCAAGTAAATGTATTGACAAAAAAAATCACAAAAATTCAGGAAGAAAACATATCATATCCAGCTTCAGTGGAGTTTGAGATGGGTTTTGCCATCCAGTATAAAGCCCTGGTAAGAAGCCAAACATGCTAGGAATCAGTAGCAACTGTAGACCAAAAATGTACTGAAGTCACAGGATTCACAAAATATTTGGAACGTAGAAAGACAGAATTTTGCTGCAAAGGCCTTTCAATAGTAACATAGTTTTGCCTAAATGAAATTACCGCAAAAGAATACGAAATGTCACAGTGATAAAAATTACTAAAATAAAACAAGCCATCAAGACTGCAACAGCACTTACAACAGTTAATGGTAACATTCCCTGTTTTCATATGTGTTTTAATAAAGGAGATGTGAGTGTGAAATCTGTGCACATAGATATGCCTGTGCTAAATCAGTAACCTGCCTTTTTATTTCACAGTTCAATGCAGCTTACCGAATTGGGTGTGAACTCTGATTGTTTTTTTTTTTTTATCTATTGAATCTTGGAAGACCATTAGATAGTACTGTACAAAGCATTTATATGCTGATTGTTTGCACTGTTTGGGGTGGACCTATGGGTGTGTTAGGTACAGTAGATGTGATGTTTATACAAACCTAGCCATGAAAGTGTTTATGTTAAAAACAAACTTGTACCATATGAGTAATTATAAATGAATAAGAATGAATACCAAGGAATGAAGAAAAGATTAAGATTAAAAAAAAAATAATTGAAATTGCAGGGCTTCCCCTGGTACTTAACTGAGGAGGCGGCCACCTAGCCAAAAAGTACCGCAATTACTGCCTCACATGTTTATATCATAGTCAAAATCCCATCACCCATTCTTGAAGAAGCTAAGTATGGATTTGAACCAAATTTCATGACGGCGTCAAGTAATTTGCCTTCACCACCTTATACTCCGAAAAACTCAGGGAAAACCCTGAATTGTGACTCAAATTACAAAGAGGCAAGTAGAATTAGCAAGAAATGAATGCAACTAAGAGTAAACAAGTGAAAAACAAGCAAGAATACTCAAATAGAATAATCAACAATGATAACAAATTAACAGCTACAACAAGGTTTAATTTTTAAATTGTTAAAGTAGTTGCTGACTTTGGATGTGGAGGGCACAGGAAGTAAATAGAAATAACACCACCCACCCGCCTTGTCAAGCAGATAATTTAATCATGGTTTTCCTTGATACCACAATGTCATGGACATATAAATCTGTCATATTACATGAGGCACAAATAAAGTAACAAGTCAGAGTTAAGCTCTTAAAATATAATGCATTTAATGTAATGTAAAAGTTAAGGGAAAACAGCCGTTTAAGCACATGTATGTGAAATTGAGCATCCTTGTAGTCTTGGTCAAGATGTTTGTAATTTACATTCTCTTTCGTGTTTCCGCACGCAGTGCTTTTAACATACCCATCATGCTGCTATTCTAACAGGGCCCTGTTCATCAGCTGTTTACACGCAAGCTCCATACCCAAACAAGTTATGCTTGTCCGAGGATCTGTTGAATACAAACATCTCGAACATTTGTCAAAAATGGGACTTAACCATATGCAAAACACTATCTTTATTCGTTGCTTGTATAGAGAGCGCTCACACAGTCACAGCGAAGTGCTTGTTCACCCTAAATGGTGGTTCTCCCTGAAGAAATCATGAATAAACCAGAAATTATAGTGTGTGAATGAAATGATCAAATCTGATTGGTTTCTTCACTTTTTCCAAGCAAATAGGCCATAAAATAAAGAAAGTTTCAATTTGTACAAATGTACAAGACTGTGTTGTGAAGTAGAAATCGGCACGGAACATCAGAGGGTGCAGTCAGCCCTGTGGGAAAGTAGCATGGTGATATTACATTACTAGGGTCTTAGCAAGACTAGCTTCTCTTAGGGGCCTGTACCATGCTGCCAGTTATCTTTATGGTGTAGCATGCTGACAGTATTGTGATCTAGATGTGCTGTTCCGTATGTCCAATGCAAACAGCACTACAGCTGTTTACTGAAATTCCTGGAATTTTGTCACCTATAGACTACTTAATGTGGACAGAGCACATTGTAACTCATCTGGGAACATGCATTAACTCGAGTATGTGTTATTATTGTTATCCTTGCTGAAAGTAGCTGTGTTGACTGGTAAAATGTTACTCCTATAGCACAAGGTGTTCCAGCCTAACCACGATTGTGATTGATTTGTATTGTCTTTCAGCAGAGTTCAGATTATCATGAAATATTAAAATGAAATGTTTTGCATTGGATTGAATTGGACTTTGTCCGTTTTTATGTCGATAAATAAGTATTTACACTGCATTTCAAGGATAATTATTGTTTACTAGTTTGAG
Organism: Stichopus chloronotus; assembly: GCA_021234535.1. NCBI lineage: Eukaryota > Metazoa > Echinodermata > Holothuroidea > Aspidochirotida > Stichopodidae > Stichopus > Stichopus chloronotus. The sequence goes on along the minus strand of CM037848.1, from coordinate 925,939 downwards.
AAGGTACAGTACTAGTAACAATAATTTTGATGGCACCAGGAAAGTTGTTGAAGTACCAAAATTACCCATGAACAGTTTACAAGGGTTACGGTCGGGTGTAATGTGAACCGGCTCAGGAACACCAGAAACATAGACGACAAAAACTCAGCGTTTTCACTGGAAGAATATCGTTAATTTAATTTTTCTTTGATTTTCTTTCCTTCTTTTCCTTTTTATTTCCTTACATCCTTCCTAATATCCGTGAAAACTACAACAGTGAAAATAAGTACAAAATACATTAGTTATATCAAAGATGCATACGTACAAAAGTGAGTCTACAAATTACAAAATATAAACAACATAAACATTAAGAAATATACTAACCTCCCTGAGTCTGTTCGAATATTGAATAATTCCCGTGGTGTTGGCAAGAGTAAATATGATAATGAGAGAGACGTAATATACAGTAGGTCTTCCTTCTGCGACAGGTTAGTATCAAAATGCCAAGGCAACGCCCAAAAATATAAACAACATAAACATTAAGAAATATACTAACCTCCCTGAGTCTGTTCGAATATTGAATAATTCCCGTGGTGTTGGCAAGAGTAAATATGATAATGAGAGAGACGTAATATACAGTAGGTCTTCCTTCTGCGACAGGTTAGTATCAAAATGCCAAGGCAACGCCCAAAAATATAAACAACATAAACATTAAGAAATATACTAACCTCCCTGAGTCTGTTCGAATATTGAATAATTCCCGTGGTGTTGGCAAGAGTAAATATGATAATGAGAGAGACGTAATATACAGTAGGTCTTCCTTCTGCGACAGGTTAGTATCAAAATGCCAAGGCAACGCTCAAAAATATAAACAACATAAACATTAAGAAATATACTAACCTCCCTGAGTCTGTTTGAATATTGAATAATTCCCGTGGTGTTGGCAAGAGTAAATATGATAATGAGAGAGACGTAATATACAGTAGGTCTTCCTTCTGCGACAGGTTAGTATCAAAATGCCAAGGCAACGCCCAAAATTTATCTTAAATACGAGGCCTCTAGCTAACATATGGCATGCACATTCTTTTCTACTAAGTCTATAGTGTAAGAAATCCAAGAATTCAGAGCAACCTGGTTGCACTAACGCAAAAATGTAAACAATGAATTGCTGCACAGGCTGGCAAGCAAGTGACGTAGACTTATGCTCACGTGAAGCATGTGGTACAAACAACTGCCGTTGCAGTAGCCGTTGTGGTTTGAGTAGCAGCCTACCTCACTACAGGTACAGACTTAGACACCGGTTTTATGCCCTAAGTCTAAAGTATGCAAGGTTTTTGAAAAATGAAGCCTCCCAGATTATAGGACATGGCCTTTCTGGGGCTCTGATGATTGCACCCAAGGGCCGCAGACAGTGTGGATTCACCAGTGTGGGCCTCAACACTCAGACAGTGTGGATTTGTATTGGGGGTCCACTGCACACAGAGAAATCATAACGAAGATTTTGTATTAAAGATGTTGCACATTCTCATTGGTGGGATTTATCATCAACTTATTCCCTTCATAGTGTGGGTAGCTCATACAATGTGTTGCGAGATTGGGACCTGAGATCACTCAGAGAAATATTGGCTGAAGATGGCTAGTTGGGAAATGCTGAATTTTTTCAAATAATGGGAATGAAATCTGGTGAGGAATTTATGGTCACTGATTCTGATTAGGCTATGGGATGATCATCAACCCAATATCTATTTTGATAATACTTTCAGCAATTTCCACGGAACAGCAATGAGTTTCCCATATTTCCTGTGTTTTTCCTGTTGAGTTTGTCAGTTTCACTGAAATAGAAACCTAACCATTTTGCATTCCAGAATATTTCTGATATAGCTATGAATTAAATCCTTTTGTAGTGTGTGTGACAAGTTCATGTTATTGTTACCACTTACATTTAAACATAAAACTTCTCGTTTTGTGCTGTGTTGTTAAGTACAAAGGAATGTGGAACATATTGTAGCAAGATTGACTTGTAAGGCAATCGTCTTTGAAATGATGGCTGAAGAGGTTTGTCATTTGCAGTCAAAATAAAATCATGACTCAGCACAAATTAAAATTTTATTTCAGAGAGCAGGTGTATAGAAATTTCTGATCTAGGTTAGCCTTGCATGGCATATATTGCCTCTTCATCAATATTACGTGGGTTATTTTTATATGGGTCATTCATCTATGCAGTATATATCTCCTTGTGTTGTTGTTATATCCACGTGCTGTAAGTATGATGTAAAGGGCATGACTCTTTCATGCCAAAGCTACCCATCCCACAATCTCCAAGATCAGCTAAATGTTTCTCACATTTGATCTTTCCTTGTTTGCTTTCAGCTGTTTGCTAGAGCCAGTGAATGGACCATGCACACAAGCTCATCTGGCAAGAAGTATTACTACAATTGTAAGACAGAGGTATCTCAATGGGAAAAACCAAAGGAATGGATTGAAAAGTAAGCTGCTTATTCAGTTCAATGGTGTCATGTAACATGGTGTCCGTGTACTGTACGATGTTGATTGCATTAGTAATATTGCCCAGTGCATGTGTCGTCTGTCCCATTGTCAGGAGGAGCAAGCCATAATTGGGCCTGAGCTTTCAGACACAATACAGTATGCCCAGACTGACTGAAGTCATGAAATGTCAGTTTGCAATTTTTGACTCTTATTGAGAATTTTGAAATATTTGCTGAATGGTCCACTGATAGGAGTATGCAGAATTCTCATTGTTTTTAGAGCTAAATGGCTGATAGAAGATGTTTTTCAGAGTCTTGGTTTTACAAAGTACTACATTCTATTCCAAGGATCTGATAAATTGAGTGCTTCCATCTATGCAGAAAGTAAAAACATTAAAATTTCATGTCAAAAGGTGTGGTATGACTTAAACAAACCCACTAAGACAATTTGGGAAAGTATATAGTTTTCACAGGATCAGTTCTTGTACAGTTTCAAATTTTTATGATGACCAACATTGTAAAATACATTAATATTCAAAAATGAATTTCGTTTATAAGTGTTTTGTGTTGTTTCCATTGCTCTTCATTGCCCATCCATGAACATCCTCCCGTGTGTGTTTTTAAAAATAAAAGAAAAACTTAAGATGAAAATATTAAACATAACTTGAGATATCCTTTAAAGTGATTGTGTACATGTAAGGAATAACCAGGATTACTATATTAATCCTGCTTATTCCTTACATTTACACAATCACTTTAAAGGATATCTGTTTAGTTGATTCTTGTCATAAGGTTCCTCATACGTTGACAGCATTGATTACACAGTGTATAACACTCCCTTCATTTGTTGTTGTTCCTCCTCAAGTAGCAAAAGTTTAACTATGCAAAAGTGAAAGCCATAGAGCTGGTTGAGAGAACACATTTTGTGAAGCTAACTTAATTGAATGTAATGGGCTAAACTTGAACATGGCTGCAACTTGTAGTATGTTTTTTTAACTCCTTCTACCAATGTAAGGAACCACACTTAAACATTGCTGCAGCCTGTAGTATGTTCTTTGAATTCCTACCAATTTTAGGGAAGCACTGGAGAAAGCAATTGGAGGAAAACTATCGGCATCTAGTTCTCAAACCAACCTTAAGACTACACCCATTAAGGACAGAGGTAAGCATTTTACTACAAGCAGTAGCCTTGTATCGATATTATCGTTATTAGTCGGTATTCCCACAACATCCATATTGCTTACATGCGTTTTCAACAATATCGATATGTAGTACAGTCGATGCGTATTAGAAATATTTAGAGTATCGATATTGTACTACCTAGTAACAAAGTAGTACACTGGGTCAACTGTAAATGTCGATAGTAGCAGTGACAAAGCATTGACTAAACGACACAGATCGATTAACTCTCTGTGTCATGTTACAAGGAAACTCAGGTTCACCTCGTGTCTCTGACGTCCACAACGAAAGCAGCCCTGATAGTCATACCAGCAGTTGCGACACACATGTTTACATGCCTTACCACTGTACAGAAACAGTTGCTGATGTTGGTTACAGGGGTTACATTGTAAAGTACACACAGTGTACAGGGTTCAAAGCAGCATGTACAGACAGTGCAGAGTACGAATGTTAACAATACATGTTGTCACATGGCAATTGATGTGCGACGAAGATCACAATTTGTCATCCCATGGAAAGTTTCATTTTCTTTTACAACTATGTCAAGCTGTACAAAAGATATAATGGAAGTCAAAGGGCTGGATCACTGCATTTTACAAATGGGTGTGTAGTGAATTTGTCATTTTTCTGTTGAAGATTTTCTTCTAGCTGCAGCATTGGGAACTTGTTTGTATCAATAAATATTTGTTGGTATTTTAGATATATAGGGATATTGTTGGGGCAAGCTAAAGCTTGTTGTTGAGTACCGACAGGAGAGTTTAGCTCTACTGAAGCCAACAATGACTTTGTTAAAACCCCTAATTCACAGGTTTGTGTAGACTGTTACAAAAAGGCCTGAGCTCTGCGGCCAAATTCTTATCTCCCTCAGGAAGCAGGGGCTGTTAATCCGTTTGGGGTTAGTTTTATGTTAGTGGGAGATAATAAACCTGGAATTTTCTGAAAATGTTAGCTTGTACAATAGTGTGAAATATTCTATAGGGGTCAAAAAACATAGGCTGCCTAAATCTGGGAAATAGCTTCTTTTATACGTCTAATACTAAGAAAATCTGGAGCACGGCATCAGCATGCAGTCTGTCTTGCCAAGATGTGCACAGCACAGATACATTGAGCAATTACCGACTGACGTGAATAGTTTGTGAAAGGGCCATGGTCCTTCTTTAAAATTGCTACTCAGATTGAGTATGCTATTCTATCAGTCATGTTAATTTGAAGAAAGAATAAGCCACTTGTTGGGCCACGGATTTTGCATGATCGTGGACAAAAGCGGATATTGAACTTTACTGCAGAAACCTACAGAATTTACTAATTTTGGAGAAAGTGTCTGAAATGATACCTTTTGATTTAAAAAAGTTAACTCAATGCATGTGGTTTACAGCTGTTTCAAGTTTCCTGAATTAACTTTGCAATCGCTATCAAAGTCGATAACTGTTACTTACAGCACTAGAGTGCGTAGTACACAAGTGGACCCCAGCAGACCAGCTGCAGCTGGCCAACGCACTTGTTTGAATCAACCAAGCATTCCCCATGAGCGCTAGCACTGACTGTGGTATGTCTAGCCCACAAAAACAAGAGTAGTGTAAGTCAGAAATGAAAATATTTGCTGCTGTATCGCCACAGTATATTGCAAGTCTTTTCCTGCAAATGAAAGATTGGATCCCAATACTTTAGGCTTCTGGGATTGAAAACAGTAGAATACTTTAATACATTTCTTTAAACAACATCAACTCTGAACTAACAAACGGCGGCTGTTCTTTCACAGGGAATGAAATACACACAAATTTCCAAGGTGGTTAGGCTATTTGCAACACACCTACAGTAGCTATGTTAGGATATAATTAACGTAAATTTATCCAAGACTTTGCACTATCTTTTGTACATTTTATATTCCTTGCCGTAGGCAGGGGGATCTATGCAGTCCTGATGTCGTGTGTGGGTATGTATGTGTGTGCATGTGTGTGTGACGCTGCTCGTAAACGCTCTATCTCAAGAAGGGTAACTCTGAGTAATTTCATTTTTTGGCATGTAGGTTGCCCATATTGAGTAGATGAACCCTATTGTTTTTGGTGGAGGTGAAAGGTCATTTGAGGTCACCAGAGGGCAAAATGTGAAAACCTTGTAAACACTCTTATCTCAAGAAAGGTAACTGTGACTGATGTCATACTTGGTGTGTGGGTTGGTCATATTGAGTAGATGATCCCTATTGTTTTTGGTCGAGGTCAAAGGTCATTTGAGGTCACCAGAGGTGAAAATGTGTGAAAATCTTGTAAACACAATATCTCCAGAAGGGTAAGGTGTGACTTATGTCAAACTAAGTGTATGGATTGTTCATATTGAACAGATGATACATATTGTTTGTGATGGAGTTCAAAGGTCATTTGAGGTCACCGGGGGTCAAACCGTAAAAACCTTGTAAACACAATATCTCCAGAACAGTAACTGTGACTGATGTCATACTTAGTGTGTGGGTTGTTCATTTTGTGCAGATGATCCGTATTGCTTTTTGTGGAGATCAAAGGTCATTTGAGGTCACCAGAGGTCAAACTGTAAAAACCTTGTAAACGCAATATCTCCAGAAGAGTAACTGTGACTGATGTCATTCTTAGTGTGTGGGTCGTTCATATAACGTAGATGATTGCTTTTGTTTTGGTCGAGGTCAAAGGTCATTTGAGGTCATCAGAGGTCAAATTGTGAAAACCTTTTAAACACAGTATCTCCAGAAGGGTAACTGTGACTGATGTCATACTTAGTGTGTGGATCGACTATTGTCAGTAGAATACCCCTTTTGATTTTGGTGGAAGTCAAAGGTCATGTGACGTCACCAAAGGTCAAACTGTGAAAACCTTGCAAACACATTATCTCCGAGAGGGTAACTGTGACTGATGTCATACTTGGTGTGTGGGTTGGTCATATTGAGTAGATGATCCCTATCATCTTTGGTGAGGGGCAAAGGTAATTTGAGGTCACCAGAGGTCACACTGTAAAAACTTGAAAACACGATATCTCCAGAAGAGTAACCATGACTGATGTAATACTTGGTGTGTGGGTTGGTAATAATGAGCAAAAGATCTCTATTGTTTTGGTTGCGGTCAAGGGTCATTTGAGGTCACCAGAGGTTGAACTGTAAAAATGTGTAAACGCAATATCTCTAGGAGTCCAACCTTGACTGATGTCTTTCTTGATGTGTAGATTGTATATACTAAGTAAAAGACTTCTTTTGTTTTTGGTGGAGGTTAAAGGTCGTTTGAGGTCACCTGAGGTCAAACCTTGCTAACACATTAACTCCAGAAGGGTAATGTTGACTGATGTCATACTTGATGTGTTGGTTGGCCATACTGGGTAGGTGATCCCTATTGCTTTTGGTGGATGTCAAATGTCACGTTCATTTCAGGTCTCCAAAATAAAGGTCATTTTGGGGTAAAGGCTTGTGGTGTATCAAGAAAAATAACTGCAGTTGATCTTACACTTGTCATGTGGATATTTTATGTTTGTTATAATATAACCATGTAGCAAGGAATCACAAAGCCTTTTGGCTTTCTGATTAAATGAAAGTCTTTGAGTACATTTAAAGTTAAAAAAGACATACATGTATATAGTTTGGTATACATGAAATGTGCAACATTTTGCAAAGCACTGAAGGTTTGAAGCAAAATCGAATTATTTTTTTGATCAAAATTTTGTTAGCCTGCTGAAGTGGTTGTCGGACTGACACTAAAATGTTTATTCATGGCAGCAACTCATCACCCTAAGCTATATTTTTACCTTCCAGAAAGCAAAATTCTCAGCTAAGTCAGAGTACTCTTTGATTGACAGCAAATTCAAAAGATGCAGAGCAGCTCATATTACACAGCACACACAGGGATCCATTGTTTTGATTACACATGTGGAGGAGTTAAAGACAAGCTGAGGGAGGAACTAGACATAAGTGGTTGGGAGAATTGAAACTCTCTGGGGTGATGGATATTAACATACACGAAGGCCATTCTTACAAGAGTAACAAAATGATCGTAGGGACTTACAACTGTCATGTATGTCTGAAACTGAAATTCAGAGAAAAGAGGAACAGTACCGTCATCATATATTATATGACTTCATAACACTTTGCTCTTGCAGTTTGTGTAAACAGCATGTGTTGTTGTAAGTGCAATTGTCCAGACCATAGGTTTACAGTTAGCATTTTCTAGATGAAATTTACTTATTTGATAGCAGGATTCAAAACAATAAGCTTTGCAACTGGTGTCTATTATTCATATTTACTGCAATCAGTATGCTTTATTTTGTGTTAGGATAAGAAATATGAAATCTGCTGATTCATAAGACTCCTCTTTCATTACCTGGAAGTTTTTGCCATGGAATGTGGATTCTGTCAACTAAACCTTTGTTTTAGCTCTCAATCAATTAGTTTATTTATCCATCAATTCGTAAATATTTTTTTTCATTATTTTTACATCTTCTTTTTTAGGCAATGACAAGCATTCCACTAAGTCCAGATCACAAACAAGCCAACAACAACAGCAGCAGCAGCACCATCAACAGTCACAGCCTTACAGAACTCAGGATAGGACACCCTCTTCGTCCACACCTAACCAGTCTGATTCTAGAAGGCAATCATCATATAGAGACTCGCAGAAGCGTTGTAGTAGTAGTAGTAACAGCCAGTCGCTTGGGAAAACTGGCCCCTCAGAAAATAGTCGTTCCTATCACCATCCATCCAAGAAGGGATCGGTGAGGCAGTCGGACCATCCTAAAAACAGCATTTATATGGAAGAGGAGAATATTAGGAAAGAGAGTGTATCTAGGCTCAATGACAATGAAACTCGTTACAATACTCACCTCCACCATCATCAGCAACTTTCCCCTAGCCTTAATCGTAGATTGTATGAGGGGAATGGAACTGATTCCGGTCAACAGGACAGTCCTGGAAATCAGCCTCTAGCTACTTCTTTGGCCACAGATATGTATGGTCGCTTAAAGAATCTTGTTAGTTCGGGGAATTCTGTGGGTGGCAAAAGGGATAGAACAGGTAAGGGATTACTTTTTTTCATTTGTTTTTCTAAAGGTCTTACATTTTGTCCTCTAGTTGTTATAGCTACAGTCACTGCATGACAGGGAATAGTTTACAGGGCATCAGCAAATGCTGGAATTTGCTATGTATGTGAAGGTCATGTAGATCACTTTGTACACACTTTGTACACTATTTTGGAAACTGTACGGTAGCAAAACTGACCTCCAGTTTTGGGATTTCAATTGTGATAAGTAAAAAGTGAATTGGAAGTGTTGAAATTAAATGACCATGTAATTCATTCAGACTCACTGTTTATGTACAACTTATCAAGCTTCATTCCTACAGGTATACTTTTATACTTGAATCTATGTGAAGTTATGCCATTCTACTGTGATACATTCCACAGCACATCGTGTGTGAAGGTTCTTTGCTGCAAACACAACCTTCGAAAATCCAGAGGAAATTGTATGTGCACTTCAGTAGCCCTAGAATAAGTTTGATTCACTAACTACGTCTGAAATAGATAGGCCATTACTGTCATTTCTTGTAAACAAAATGCCTGTGCATATCACACAATGCAAAACAAACTTTACTTGTTAAAAACACACCTGGTAACAGTGTGCAACTCAGTCATTCGTTTGTAGCTTGTACAATGTTTCTTTCATAAAAGGTAGAAATAAACAACCAAGTAGGAACATTAGCAACCATTTTTAGCTCATACTAGCACGCTGGTGTGAGCTTTTGTTATCATGCAGCATCCATCTGTCTGTCTGTCTGTCTGCCTGTCTGTCTGTCTGTCTATCTATCTATCTATCTGTCCACACTTGTTCAAAATGCTTCTCATCCCACATACTTTCATGGATTTGTTTCAAAGTTAGACATAATGTTCCCTAGGTTGTGGGCTATTTGGGGTCTTCAGGAATTTTTGGTCCAAGGTCCCATGTGGGCCCTTTGGCCCATTTTATGAAATTCTACAAAATGCTTCTCCACCTACAGATACTCTTGTACAGTGTTGATGGTTTGTCATAATAATACTCTGTCAGTGGTACCTTCGAGGTGTTCAGGAATTTTTGGTCCAAGGTCCCATGTGGACCCTGTGGCCCATTATGTGAAATTCTGTTTGAAATGTTGCTTCTTACACATGCATCCATGGATTTATATTTAACTTGGACACAATAATCCTTGGGTGGTAGTTCATGCGGTGTGTACAAAAATCTTTCAGTCTAAGGTCCCATGTGGACCCTATGGTCCTTTTTAGGAAATTCTACCGAGTTTTCTCCCACATATTCTCTTGTGCAATGTTGATGGTTTGTCATAATGATACTCTGCTAGTGGTTATCTTAGGGTGTTCATGAATTTGTAGTCTATGGTTCCATGAGGACCGTTCGGCCCATTTTATGTAATTCTACTAATTTTTTCTCCTTCTTCCATTACAATGCCCCATTAAACTGTCATTCACATCTCAAATATCCCTATCGTGCATGAATGATAATTGAGTAATTGGACAGTGTCAGCTAGTATGCTAACTGAAACTCTGTATTGCCCTCAGGTATGTTGACCAGTATATGGACTTTAAGGGGCACTTTGAGTTGTTTCATGAATTTTAGTTAGTCTTCACAAACATATCACTTATATGTCTAGTGACTGATGAATTTTCAACTAAGAGAGTCCCATTATGAGTTACATGTAAATGACCACTAACGAGTGAATAGCTAATGATATAAATCGGTTTTGGAGATCTCGTGACCATTCACTTTTCCACATTAGTACCAATTCTTATACCCACAGTCAGTACAAACCAATAAGAAAAATGAGTAAAAATTAACAGTTTTCATAATTACTGGATGTGAATAGTGATGCTTATTATAAGCATTGTTATTTGGTAGGACCTGTCAAAATTTTTGCAACTTTAATTTATTGACAAAGATCAAACTTCTGCACTGTTGGGGCTCTAGTTTATGAAATTCTGAAAATTGTGCAGTCCTGCAGATTCTCTTGTACAATGTTGATGATTTGGTATAATGATAGTCAGTGGTATGTATGATTTGACATAATGATACATAAATGGTGTTGAGGTATGAGCTTCTGCACCACTGGTGCTCTAGTTTTACCTTCTGACTTCCTACTCACTCCACATTTTCTTGACACATGCACAAAATATCGTATGTAAACATTTAAAAGAACAGTCTAGCCACAAACCTTAGCTTTGATATGTTTAAATGTAAGGTGATCTAATCATTCTGGTGAAACTTCCATTCAGTTCAAATGTGTAATTCTTGAGATATTATCAATTGAAGTTACCCACTTTACTACCAGATGTGAACTGAGAGCAAGCAGAAGTGACATCATCTAGTCACATTGATAAAGAGTCTTTTGTTTTCTTCATTATTGAAGTTATTATTTTGACTGTGAAATCAATAGGTGGTCAGAGTAAGTGCTGGTTATGTTTAGGCCACAAAACTCTCATAGCACTCATACAATCACATTATGATTGCACTAGATATTGAAGTATGAAATTTGGTGTAAAGTTTAAAGAAAAACATAGAATGCTTTATCAATGTGGGGAGTTGACTTTCTTGCTTGCTCTAAGTTTTTACTTTCGCTAGAAAATGTAGCAATTTCAACTGGTCATATTTTGGGAACCACACATAAGAATTGAATGGAAGTTTCACTTTAATGGTAGGTTTACTTACTCTTCAACATATCAAAGCTATATTTGTGACTGGACCATCCTTTTAAGGCTGTAACATCTTTCCCAAGGCTTTCCCACCCTTCACTGTGTGCAGAAGTAAATAAAGAGTTCATGAATGGCATTCCGCTGAGCCAATTAGATGTCAGTATTTTCAGGCTAGGCCACGCATAGGTGCAGATGCGTGGACGATCAGTATGTCGCAGCGCTACAGCTTTGTGCACGAATCCACGTAACTGTACTGGTTGTACATACATGTTTGTGGACTTGTGTGTTGTATGTACATGGATGTCACTAGCCTAAGCTGAAGTCAGTACTGCTTCCCTAATATACTGCTAATTCAACTATACAGACTATGCTCATTTTATGCATTTTGTTTTTCAACTCATCCTTTGCAGAGAAAAGCTTTGTAAAAATTTGAAGAAAAAGAATTTTGCATCTTCATTAACCAGAATCAGGAAAAATTAATGTGAACATTGATCGCCACCACAAACTTGGAAAGGGTGTGTTCAGAAGCTAACGGGTTAGATAATCATGGATCTAGAAATCTGGGCTCCCGCAGTAATGCTCAAACTTTGGAGAACTTGTTTAATGAACATTCTATAGGTATTTTTGGTTGATGAAAAGAGTTAAAACAAATCTCCTCCGCATTGAAACTTACAATTTCATTAATTATGATGGCATGTAGCGAGTAGGATACACACCATGTCATAGTGAAATACCTACTTTAGGCTAGATTTTATGTATTACAATACACTGAAATAATGCTTATTGTGGTGTACACATGTTTTCAGACGATCTCGCGATATCGTTTGGCAATTTATGGAAAAGTGCTTGCAATATCAATGGCAAAAATCTCACATCGCAACAACACTAGTTGACACAATTTCTGGTATGCTCAGTCATTTGCATGCATGCTGTGTACCAACTCCTGCACTGTAGAGTATTTGGTGTGTTTTATGTTATGTCCTATTCAAGTTAAGATGTATGTTGATGCCTAGTTTCTTTTGCTTACACATCAATTATTTTCATCAGCGACCGACAACAAGACTTCTGCATCATCGAAACCACACAGCATTTTCTAATTTTTGTTGATTCCTTGCCGTAGGCAGGGGAATCTATGCAGTCCTGATGTCGTGTGTGGGTATGTGTGAGGGTGTGTGTGTGTGTGTGTGTGTGACGGTTGCTCGTAAACACTCTATCTCAAGAAGGGTAACTCTGAGTAATTTCATTTTTGGCATGTAGGTTGTCCATATTGAGTAGATGATCCCTATTGTTTTTGGTGTCCAAATCTTGCATATTAATGAGGTTATGGGGTAAACATAAAAAATTTTAAAACTGCCATAGTTCCTTATCCATGGGTCAGATTTGTTTTAAACTTGATAAGGTTGTCTGTTATTAACAGGTTCACGACCCTGTGAAATTTAATGCTTATCAATAGAGAGGAAGGGATTATTTTTCACTATAAAACAATAATAATAGCCTAAACACCATTATTGTGGTTATTATAAACTACCGTACAAATATATATTGATCTACATTGTGCAATAGCAGGTGTTTATTCTCTCGCACACAGTTAACTCAATGGGATTGCTCCCTACAGTACTGCATTTGTAACTTAGTGAGTAACTTCTAGTGTGGGGGGCTAATAATTTGTCCAGAGAGAGAGTCTTGGTATGGGAGGTCACGGGGTCAGATAGAAAAGCATGCAATGGAATGTTAATGGGTTTATGAAAAAATAAAGAAAATAAAAAACCATCTGTTCTGTCATTTATTTGGATAATATCAATATCTAGAGGAACAGCTGGTAGCAGAACAAGGTTTCTTAACAATCAAATGGGAGTGCTTTCACTCATATTTCACAATGTTGGAAAAGATGGAGGAAGCAAAAATATTGCCGAGGAATCATAACTTAGGGTCAACTTACCAGGACTTTGAGTGTGTTAAAAGCTACTTGTAACAAGGAAGAAATTATCCTGGTGGTTTACGAAGAATTTTGAGGTAAATATGGCAGACAAGCTGAGTTCAGATGAGGTAAAGTTGAGTTATTTGATTCAACTAACAACAGGCAAGACTAGAAGCAGCATTGATTACTTGTGTGTTTCTTGGAGTTCAGAGATAATGTTGACTGATTTCATGCCGTACTCATACTGTACTTGATGTGTGGGTTGTATGGCCTGGGTAGGTGATCCCTATTGCTTTTGGTGGACATCAAAGGTCGCAGTCGTTTTAGGTCACCAAAATAAAGGTCATTTTGGGTTAAAGGCTTGTGGTGTATCAAGAAAAATAACTGCAGTTGATCTTATACTTGTCATTTGAATAATTCATGTTTGTTGTAATATAACCATGTAGCAAGGAATCACAAAGCCTTTTGGCTTTCTGGTTTTATTATCTGGCACAGGCTAGTGTGATCTGCCAATGTCCACTGTATCAATGCAAGAGTCTGGAACTATCCTTAAAGGGAAATAGGGCGTTTAGAATACACCAACATGGCATACAAAAGAAATAGCTTTAGTCCATTGTTAAACCATTCAGTCGCATCAATAAACACCTGCCAAAGCTTCATCTCCTCAAAACATTATGGATGTGATGAGTAATGGAAGATGCATCATTTGAACTTTGAAAAGTTTGGGTGAACAAATTGGTGTTGAGCAACAAATAACTGAGTTTCTATCTGTGAGAAACTTATTTCTTGAAAAGAAGGGTACTGTCCTTCCTTATTTTGAATAATCTATCAGTCTGCGTCCACAAACATTGGTTTTAATAATATGGATGTTTTCTGTGAAACAAACGCCCTATTTCCCTTTAATTTTGTAATGATTCATGTAACTTACATTCACTGTTTTCTTGAGCAGTGGTGAGTATATCTTTAGATGTACGGTACATGTTTGGGGATGCATACAATATCACGCATAACAAGGCTAAACCAGCACAGCAGTTCAAGTCCATGCAGGTACAGTGCAGTAGTACAGCACCCTAAAAAACACTGATTGACTTATAACAAGGTTCTCAGGGAAGTTGCAGAAGGAGAAAGTTCCTCGTAGATTATGATCCATGTGACAAAAAACTAAGTGAACACTGAAATACTGTGTGATAATGATGAAAATTGAAAGAGCTGATTAGAAAGTATAGTGTTGAACCAAATAACTCTGTTCTAATTCTTACTAGGAGAAAATGGTCGTCTGGCTTACAACCAAGTCGTTTGATTGTGGAATGTCAATTATGGCATTGAATACATCTGACATAGCAAGAATGAACCTCACACAGACGGAAAAATAAGTGCAAAATAGTGCAGTGGCACCATGTCCATTTGTCTGGAGCATGATCACATACCAAGGCCTCTAAGATGAGCTACAGTACTCCATAATATTCAGTGCTCTCTGCATTTTTCTTTGCTTTCATTACAGAATCACCTAAGATAAGTGAAAGTCCATCTCCACGTATTGTTACCATATCTCCGTTACCTACAACATCACCTAAGATAAGTAGAACCCCTTTACAAAACCAACAACAGCAGCGTTGGAGAAGATCCACGTCCAGATCACCAGTTTCTCTACAACATGAAGAAAACAAAGAGGAACCTCAACAAAGTATGTCAAAAATATCCTCTATACAGACATAGATGTCCTCTGTGCAGACCTCTTGTATCCTCTCTACTTACCTAGATATCCTCAGCACAGATCTAGATGTCCTCTGTACAGACCTACTGTAAATATCCTCTGTACAGACAGACCTAAATATCCTCTGTACAGACAGACCTAAATATCCTCTGTACATACCTAACTATCCTTCTCACAGACCTAAATTTATTTTCTGTGGATGTCTTTTTGGTTTTGATGAAAATTGCAGTTGGATGGTGAGTCTTAAAGAATTTTAAATAAAGGCATCAAATTTGATTCCTACTGTATGCCCATTGCTCAAACAACACAAGATGTTTCCTAAGAATCTTAAAGTTGTTTTGCGACACACTCACTTTTGTACAGAAAGAAGTCCCAGAGCAGTACAAGGAGTTCACCTACTGTATTTCATACTTTTTGTCCTGTGTAAATGAATATCATGAAAGATAGAGCTATGAAGAAGGAACCATGAGGTTTTGTTTTGTTGTAGCTAAGAATCTTAAGCCACTCCAAATTGTTAGAGTATTGGATACTCTTGCAGTGTAGTTCTCATTCATCAGAGATCATTGTTTTGAACGGATATTAATACAGGCCAATGTGGTTGTAGTGTAGTATACACCTTCCTAGATGGTGTGGTTATGCAAAATAACTAGATTATGGGATGTAGAAATTATGGTGATGCAGTATATGAACACTATAGCAGCATCATTGACAGACTAGGTCATGAAAGTATTTTGAATTTTAAGTGATTTTAATGTTGAACATTTCGCCTTTTTATATAATAATAAATGTTGATGCAGTGACTTTCCTTTTACTTTTTCTAATTCAAGAATATTCAAATCCGTCACCAATGTCGGTGGCATCTGTGTCGGATCTCTCCTCGCCAGCACAGTCGTATCCATCCCCAGATAATAGCCTGTCTACTCCTTTATCCAACTTCTCATCGTCTAATCATCCTGTTGATAACCAAGTGGACAAGAAGATGGACATCAGTGAATCTAAGGAGGTTGAGCCACCAGATAAGGTCAACAACCTTAAACCAGAAGTAAAAGAAATGAAAGCAGATATTAGTCCTAAACAAGAAGCCACAGATGTAACTGCAAAGTAAGTTAAAAGAACAATTGATGATTAGTAATTAGTCATTGCTGTGACTAGAATAAAAGTCACAAAAACGTAAATCGGCCGAGATACTTGCTCAGAATTGGTACAAATGATGTAGGTGTTCAAACGACTGGGTCTACATCCTGAGATACATACATAGGGTATCTACACTAATATTTCAGATGTAGCTTAAGTGTGTGTCTCACATCAAGAAGAATTTAAGTGTTTTCTGTTACTAATACATTTTGGCTAAAGAGTGCAGCTCTGCTTAGACAGTTATCTAATAAGAAAGTTTGAGAGATGCAATTTTCTTACCACTTTGAGAAAATGCTGGCTCAGATTGTTATGTAGAGTCTTTGTTACCTAACTGCCTAGTCTCCTTAACCAGTTAAGTGTGTAGAACATTTATATCCATCCTGTGCTAACCGCATGCTGATGTGTAAGATGGATACATTTGTACGTCTTGTAATATATAAGCACAAAAAATGTCACTTAACCCCTCACCAATCAATAATATTCTCTTGAAAGATCGTCGCCTGTGCACTGCGAATGCTCTAGCCCTGTTACCTGTTTGCTATTGCCATAGGACAGGTATGTTTGTCTGCAAATTGCAGGTTGATCAATTAAGTAGAACTCTGAAGTCTCCTTGAGCTCACTGCATTGAATAAATTTCTCTCTGCAAGGAGCACATGAGTGAATTTTCTTTCTGATTTCAGTATTGCAATGGCCCCCTCCATTTCTTGAAAAGCAGACTTCCTGATCTATGTAACTTTGCAGGGTTTATTTGTCTAGAATTTTGAATCAGATAATGACTCAGAAAATGAGGAAGAGAAATGATTATTGAGTAGGACTTGTAATATGGAAAGAACCACTCCAAATAAAGATACTGTCTTTGGCACTTCGAAGAAGAAGAAGGAAAAGAATTCGATGACATATTTTGGTGTTGAATATTTGCAGTGTATAATTTTTAGCTCACACACATTACTGTGTGAGCTTATAGAGCCAGGCAGATGTTGTCAACTTTCTGGAAATGTTTCAGAGTTTTCATTTTTGAAGTATTTTGACTGAAACTTTGGTCATAGATTCTTTGTCAAATGGATATTTTTTGTATTATTTAGAACTGAAATATTCAAAATGGAAGTTGAATTATTTGCGATTTTCATGTTATTTTGACTTATTAGCTCACGCACCAAGTGTGACCATAGTTTACTTCAAACTAGAGCACAGCCAGTTTATCTCAAACCTAGAACAAATTACACTGTGATTTCTCCAAATTAGACAAGAAGTTTTGATACCTCCGTTTTTCTCTTTTTCTTTCACAGGAGAAGCAACGATGATTCTGTGAATTCATCAGTCGCAATGGAAGAGGTTGTAATCCCTCCTGTAACTAAACCTAAAGAGGAGGAACTGCAGTTTGACAATATTGTCTTTTCATCAGAAACTCATTCAAATTATTTTAGTGAAGATTTAATCAAGCATAAGATGAATTTGCCAGTTGAGCAATTAGAGAAACAGGTACAGTAGAATTTACTGTTAGTAATTTGCCAAACATTTGCATATTTGTAAATCCTTTTGTCATAGGTGGTGTCCATTATGTCTGTTAAGTGAGTGATTGACATGTGATCTCAACTTATTTTTTGGATCAATTTTTTGTTTTGTTTTTTTTAAGTTAGTTGCATTTGTTTCAAATTGATCAAACGTCAAATTTTCCATAACCAGTCTGTAGAACCCGCAAACTAAAACTGTTAGCACCTTTAAAGAATGAATGCATGTGTACCACTAACCAACACTGTATGGTCCCGCTAAGACCGTAGTGGTGTAGTATCACACACAGTACTTCTTTTGTACAGAGCTGACTGGGCCCTCTGCTGTCCCTCACTGATTCTACTTCACAGTAGGGTCTTGTACATTTGTTACCAACTATCTTAACTTTTTGTGTTATGTTTATGCATGTTTTCTTTGGGAGAACAACCATTCAGGGTGAACAATCAACAAGCACTTCGTTGTGACTGTGTGAGCATTCCGTACACAAGGGACTGTGTGATATGAATAAAGATAGTGTGTTTTGTATATAGGGTTACACCCCATTTTCAACAGATGTCCAAGACATTTGTATGGAACAGATCCTCAGATATGCATAACTCGGTTGAGTACAAAGCTTGCCTGTAAACAGCTGACGAAAAGGGTGTTGTTAGAGTAGCGGCGTGATGGGTATGTTAAATGCATTGCATGCGGAAATGCAAAAAAGAGGGAAAGTCACAAGCGTCTTGACTAAGACTAGCAGACTGTATTGATTCTTACCAGTGATTGCCTACAGTATGTAGTAGCAGTAAGGATACTGCTGCACTTAAAATTCCCGGAAACTAAAAGTGCGAACACCTTTAAAAAATGAATACCCGTGTACTACAAACCAAGACTGTATGGTCCACACTCATACAAACTACATGGATTCTTACCAGTGATTGCCTATGTAGGTAGTATCAGTATAGATACTACTGTAACAGCAATACAAGTCACAGGGTACAGTGTTACCATACAGTGTGACTGTTCTCATTTTGATTCCAGCTTTGTGCTGCTGCTACAAATGTAACAAATGACTGAAACTTTTACACTATGATGGACCATACCTGTTTGTTCTATATTATGCACGTGTAAGAGACAATCGATTTTGGCAATCTATGAACTATAGTATTTGTCTGTATGTTTGCACAGGATGTGTTGACACTAAGTTTAAAAGTGTATACAGAGATATATAAAACATATACTGTAAATAAGTGTAAAGGAGTGTTTAGCAGGTGTAATGGTGCCGCTATGGGAGTTAAACTAGAACTCTACCTCAATTTATGAGTACTTTTCACCGTCCATTGATGTCATGTAATGCCCATGTTATCAAGTTAGCTCATGGCCTCTGTAGAAACCTATATCATGAGACAGTTATGTAATTACTTGCCTGAAGTATTAGAAGTGCACACCCAGGTTGACAATTGTTCTGCTCTTATTGCTTCTCCCCGCCTATAACTTTGTGTGTGACAGCATCTCATATGTATATTACTTCAGATACACTCTGTTATCTGCCTCCATGCAACTGTTGCTTGCCCAGTGTAACAATCCCAGTGACCAGATTTCATCCTTTAAGTTGAATCCAAGATAAATGGGCTTCATGTAACATGACTCAATATTTATTGATAATTCCAGAGGCTTTATGAGACATTTGAATTTGTTTCTCATTTCTAGGCTCACCTTGTACAGAGAGATTATTACAGACTAGGATTTGAAAATTACTCACAGGTGATGATGGACCTTAAGTTTGCCAGGTCACTGGTCCGTACGACAGAAATACAGGCAAATGTACAAGCATCAAGGTAAGTCAATTTCATCCACATTTGGTTCACATGGTATTTAAATTACTATGGTATTTTATGCGAATGTGAGTAATTGTCATTAGCGAAATTCAAAGTGCTACCAATTACACAGATACGATGGTTACCACCCTCAAAATCCTGTTGTTTTTTATGAAATTGTTGCTTAAACTTTGCTTTGTAAATCCGTCATCTCAACTCACCATGAGTAATGCAAACTGAAATGCAAAAAAGACCTCTTTATTCCATCCTTATTTTCTGCAATTTGTGGGAGGATTTTAAAGCATGTTTGCTTGTTGAATATCAGTGTTACGTACATAACTACAGTTAACACTTTAGCCTGTACAAAACCTCATGTTACTGCACTAGAAACTCATGCACCGTGGACACAAAATGGAAGGGCAACCACTTAACCAGCCAGCAGTCATGAATGCACAATGTGATACTGACCACTATGATTGTCTTTGGAATGACAGTTAGGTTGAATTAATTTGTAATGCCTGATTTCTTGTTTTCACATATGTTTTTGGTAGTAGGCAGGCTATTTTATCCAAATCTGTATGCAAGCTTAGGTCGTTTGGAATGTCTGTCGGTTACGTTTTTATTTATTTAGGGAGCATTTGTTTTTCCTGAAATTCCTGAAAGAACTGATAGTGTTGATAAAGTACGCTGCACAAGAGCAGGACCCAATTTCTAAATGCACAGTAGGACAAGGTAAAGCCCACGGATTTTCCCAGAGCCTTAAGGAGGGTGCCGTACTGTGTCATTGTGATGTCATATTCCAGGGTCAATTGGTCTGATCAGATTGTTGAACCAATCCTGCTGTCTATTTTATTCTCAATTTTGTGCTTTTTGCATAACATATAGCATTACTGGTCGTACAAGAACACAACAATAACCACTCAGTAAACCATAACTCCAAAATGGTAGCCCAGGGAAAATCCAAACTCTTTAGAAAACCTCAGAAATTACATGAAAAAGAAAAATAACAAAGAACAGTCTTTCTTACTATCATTAATATTGCAAATTTTTGGGAGATGTCTATCTTCTTTAGTAAGCCACACTCACACGCTGGCAAGAACCAATCATGTCCAATGTTCAGGGTATTTTCTGTTACATCCAGTGGTTACCTTGGAATAAAACTACAGTGAAGCTTAAGGATGAAAAACATTTCAGTCTGACAAAAGTTTAGTCAGAAAAAATCATTGATATTACTTCAAAACTGTATGTTCCATGAACTGTTGAACATTTTATGTAAGACAAATTGTAAACCAAACCTATTTCATAAAATTTCTAATTTAGTGAGTTATATAGAAGTGTGAAAAAATTAGAAAAGATAATGTAAAACCCTAAAATTTACAAGAATCATACCATAATGTGGGGTTGTGTACATAGCACTGTAAATAGCCTTACGACCTTTGTGATTTAATATTTCATCATCCAAGTGGAACAGCCAAATTTTTACAAGTTGCAGTGTTAGGAAAAGAAATATTAATATATGTAATTGCTTACCAGTCTTAGTGGCATAAAACATTTACAGCACTTCAAGGTTTGTATTTATAGAAAGATGGTTTTGTTGGGGCCTTATGGGTTGTGAAACTATGATACCTATGTGTACTTTCCCTTCACTCCTTATGTTTTCATAGCTGGGTCACAGTAAGTGCTCATGTGGAACACTGGTTGAATACTGGCTCTGTCAGACTAGTCCTGTTAATCTGTGCCACTTTGATAAATTTCTGGAATTTTGGCAGTAATTTGTGACTCCCCAATTACTTTTACACTGGGGATAAAGTAACTGTCTGCATGTTGTATGGTCTGCACGGTACATACTCAACCGTTATGGTGCATAGTTCTAGTTTCATGAAGTGGATGAAGTTATCTGTAATTCCTATTGGCCCATTTATGAAATAAACTAATCATAATAATATTAAAAGATAATCAGTCAAACACTAATATTGAAATTGTAGTTGAAATGGATGAACTGATATTCAAAATCCTGTTTCATATGTATGATGAAGTGTGTCCTTGCTGTTCTCAAATCGAAGTTTTACTTCAAAGTTGACTTGTATGCCACCCTCTTGATGATTACACAATTATGGTGGTTCAAGCTCTGTAGATCTGTTGGCAAATCAAATTTTAGAAAGGAATGCAATTCCTCTAAAAGTATGGGCCCTTTGAGGCATACCGTAGGTTACATTCTTGAAACAGTCTGAGTTTCTATGGTGTAGCTGATGATAAGGAAATTTCAAAGTGACTCAGAATTGAAAATTTAAGGGTGTGGGTAAGGGGCATGTCTGGAACAGAGCAGCATAGTGGGGGGCAGGGAGTTGTTTGAGGGGGAAACTTCCTGGTTGGGAATCGTCCAGGACTCCACGTGGGAAGTGTTGGGGTGGGGCAAGGAGTTGTCCGGTCTCTCATGTAAACAGCCAATCCTCACATGATATTATGCATTTTGTATGAGATAACATTCTCTATATATCTCATCATATTGCATCATGCAGGAAACTTCACTTTGGACGTGATTTTAGTACAGAATGAAACTTGAGTGAGGATAACATGAAATTGAACATTTATGCATGCTCTGTGGTGTCTGTCTGTAATTTCCTCCTTTTCTCTTGTTCTTTCTGCAGGATTGTATTTTTACGACAGCAAGTTAAGGAGCTAGAGAAGTTAAAGAATGAAAATGCCTACATGACGTAGCGCCCTCTGTAACTCCTGCTAAGGAATCATTTTTAAACAGGGTGTGAAGGGATACACATTTTTGTCCATACCACCTTTTTTATACTGTAGTATCAGTTTGTTGTAAAACGATGGAACCAGCCTTGTTGGAAACGTATCGTTTTTTTTTTTTTTTTTTTGCCCTCTCAGCTAATCCTCTTATAAGTATGTGTGTTTGGGTAAAGTGACAGTGAGTAGTCCAGCTGAAAGAAATACCCATTGCTAGCATGGCAGCTCTTACATATAAGAACGTACAGCAACCTTTATTTGGAATTTGACCTATGATTTGATTATGGAAAAGAATGCAATAGAATAATTCTTTGTATGGAAGGAGTCTGACAAAGAAACTCTCTGTCATTCCTCACTTGGGTTTTGAAATGTAACTTGACAAAGACCAGGTCTTTTCATCAGTTAAGTAATAAGGTAGGGTGTTATTATTCAATGAGACATAGGAAGTGGTGGTGTTCTCAGGCATACTTCTCTGAAGTTATTTTTTTTGTGACAATAATTGAATTGAAAGCTGTCAACAAAGTGGCATGCCTCTTTGCATCTTTATCATTCCAATAAACTCTCTGTGTTTCTTGAAAGTAAATGGCTTGGTGACAAGTTTGTGGAAGCTAATGTGAAGGTTTTTGTTCCAAAAAAGTCTATTGTGGGCGTTTAATAGAATCATTTGAAATGTAGCAAACAAAGAAATGGTTTTCTCTAAGATTGGTAGATGTCTAGCTGAACATCTACTTTGGTTCTACAAGAATCTACTTTTTACTACTGCTGCTGCCAATGGAATGATGAATTATGCTGTTTAATTAGAGACATTTGCTCTTATACAGAAGTCACTGGCTGTTGTCTTGTTGTTTAACTTTTTTTTTATTTTTTTTTTGTTTGCTAATAGCTCATCACACTCTAGTTATCCCCAATCGATGTGACAATTGTAAATGTTTATTGTATTTGTCAGATTCTTTCAGATGACACTAGATTCTTCAATTTCACTTTTGTTGACATGGTTAACCTTCCTGCAGTCATACTCTTGTTGATCTCAAAACATGCTGCTTTAAGCATTAAGTCAATAGCAGTGTGCTCATGCTATACAATATGCTCCCCTTGTACAGAAAGCCTCTATCTACTATTTTCAAAATACTTAAAGTATTCGTGATGTAACAAATGCGATTCAACCCACATTTAAATAGCAGATCTGTAAGTCTTATGACAGTCTTGTTTGGTATGTTCCTTTTCAACTTTTAAGTTAGAATAACGTCACGTTTAAACAGTGTGATAATTAACAAATGAATTCTCTACTTTTCCTTTCTTTTTGTTTTATCAAAATTCCTGAATCATTTAAGGTCATTTGCAGTCTTGCGGTGATCCCCTTACTGCATTGTGGCGAAATTGTATTTGTGCCATCTTCCTTGGAATTTGACTTTCTTTTTTTGTATGTGTATTTTGTTTTTGTGAGGTTGTCAGTCCTCTCCAAGCCTTTGCTGCTCTGCTTGGCATGGAAAATTCAATTTGCTTGTGAAATATCAAGAGTATGGAGTCACCAGTTGTCTACATAAAAAGTTTTTATTTGTAAAAGTAAAGTTTTCCCTACTTCCTAGTCAAACTTGTTACATTATGTTTACCTCAAAGGAGGTTAGAAAAACGGTACCATGCCGATTTTTTAAGACACATACTTAAATCTTTGATCATTAAGTATCATTGGGAAAGAGGAGGTGTTTATTGTAAAGATATGACATTGACATGCCTTTCATGGCAACTCTCTTATTGCCTTTTGGCTAACATTTAACCAAAGTTTTGTAGCAGCAAATTTCGTGGCTGTTCCTCAAAGAGGAGGAGATATGCCAAACTGTTATGGTGTCCTGAAGTATGTTATTTAACTCGGTTTCTAGTCCTTTGTGTGACTTAATGAAATTATGGTATCTGAAGTATTAAACAGCTTTCTGTTCACCCATCATGTAGACTTGCCCCAAGTCTCTGATTGTCCTCTGCCCAGCAGAGGCAGCTAATGGGATGGTCCTCTCCTCCTTCCCCAGACTGTCCCTTCACAAGGAACACTCCCTGCTTTCTACAACGATGAGTGGTAATCTTGACACACTGCTACCATCATTAGAGGGCTGCCCAAGTGAGACTTATATCTTTTGCAATTTTTGACTTAATAGTTTGAGCCAGCGGTGTTCAACATATATATAATATTCAACAAAATATTCACCAATATGTTGCAGCCTATGAAAAGCTTTTAATTTGTAAACTGAAAGTCTTATCACCCTTTGTACAGTGCTAGCTAAAGGCAGTAGTGCTCATATTTGAGCCAAATTGCTTTAGATTGTCACACCATGTCACTGATTGAACCAAGTAAATCTGTGTGTATACAGGCACATAAAAATAGGAGAGACAGTATAGAGATTTTGCAAATGTTTCATTTCTTTTCAAGACTTCTTGTTTCGAAGATCAGAAAAATTCGCTAGGTTACCCACTAACATTACTGTGCAAGTAGTGACACTGTACATACGTGCTCGTACTGCAGTCATATGTGTGGTATACGTATACTCCTTTTGTGCTCAACGTTCATAGTACAAATAGTTTTCTTAATGAATGTCCAGCAAGAGTCATACAATATGGAACGCTTGTTGGGTGACAACAGCTAGTTATTTTCAAATATATTCATCCTTAATGTGGGATGAATAAAACAATAAAAGAGTGAAAAAGTATAGCGTCAACAGAAGCAAAAGATACAAGTCACTCCCATGTGGCAAGCCACTTCATTGAGCAGTCCTGTGTGTTTGTGCAAGGACCATTAGAAGCAAATGCTACAGTTCGGTAGCTGCACCTAGCACTGTAGGAACTGTAAGAATAGTGGTATATTCGGATGAAGTCTTGAGCATAGGCAAAAAACTTCATGGGAGGTTGTTAAGAGAGCATAACATGAGAGACATGGGACAAATCTACCCATTATGTTGTGATTGCTTTTGTCATGTATTGTCTTATATGGGTGCGTATCACAACAATATTAAGTTTCCGTTGTGGTGTATATCAAAGATGTGGTGACCGTAGAGTATGTATGATGTTACCTAATTCATATCATTTTTTTTGGACCAAGTATCATAGAGGTAGATACTGCATCGCATTATTACAGGGACCTACCATTTATGCTTCAGTTTTAGAATCGGTCGCTTCTGCGATTTGTTCTCGTAGTGTCTCTGTTATGCCATGTTTAGCCTCTTGGACATTAAACCCAATTACCAGTTTTCCTTGGCAACATTTCAGCCGGTAGTGGTAAAACTGGAGTACATTCAACTCTCGATTAGAGCCAGACTTGCACAGATATCTTCACCAAAGCAGCAGCAGCATAAGATACCTCTTGGGTTATGAAAGATCCTCACCAAATTAGTAGAGTGAGATCTTCAGGTTAAATCAAATGAGATACATGTTCAATTTTACTCAGAGATCATCACCAAGTTTGCTCACTTGTTGGCATTTGCGTGGACTGCAGAATCATTGCGTATTAGCCTGTATGTGTTCACAGTGCTTTGTCGAGGATTTCACAAGAATCAAATACAATTGCGGACTTAAATTGGATGTGCTTTTAGATGATCGTGATGTTGCAGAATTTGAACCATCCTCAACATGTCATAAACGAGTGCAAACACACCATTTTATTTAAATCCAACCAAATGCAAATGGCAGCTAGATGGAACAGAAACATTGTACATTTATGAAGGTAGAAAATGTCACAACCTTGCATAAAAAGTGATTTTGAATGGTTGTACTTTGTTTCCTCTTTTGAACTTTCAAGATGTGAAGGTGCAAGGAGTACCTAGTTTTGGTATCTTTCCTGTCCATGTTCAAAGTGTCTGCCCCCTCAAAAATGGACCTTTCAGAATCAGCTGATCTCTTGTATAGCAAACACTGCCCCTATGGTACTAGAAAATATGCATCAGTTCTTCGAATGCAATTCACAAGTTTGGTTTTGCTTAGCACTGAAATGAAATATATTGCATGGTCTATTTAAACGTTTGTTTGTTGGGTCAAAATTCAGCATACTTCAGAAATTATAGGAATCAACAGAAATTTCTGGTAGAGCATAATATTGACAATATCAGTCCCCTCTCCCAAAGTCTGTTGGGGTTAAAGACCACTGGCTCTTTTAATTTTCTCCAAGTCTACCTGACTGTACAATTAGTTCCATTTTTTTTTTCCCATTAGGGAAGGTGTGGTTGGTTTTTGATAAATTTGTAACTGTCTGCTACCCATTTCATTCTACTTTTCTAACGTCAAGTGTGAGGGACTTCCACACATGTCACGTCTTGTTTTAGTAGTGTCTACATTCTTTTAATTTGAGGACATGAACAGGTTGTATCACATTGTATTGTGTAAGGATCAGAATGTGTGAATAAGGTTCGTAAACAGATAACACAGAAGAATATAAATGTGTATTGGTTAGAAAATCTCCGCTGGCCATGTTGCATTTTTGTGAAAGAACCATTTTTTTGTGTAAATCTGTTCAGAGGAGTATATTATACAGAATGATCTAGTGAGCCAAAGTCTCACACTAGCACAGGAAAATAAGCTAACAACAAACAAGGATGTGACTATTGAAGTGATTAATATGTATAGTTTGAAAAAGAAATATCAGCAGTGTTGAACACCACAGAGAAAAAGTGCATTTTTGGTTCCCTCTAGAATTTGTTATTCTATTATCTGGCTGGTGGGGGTGTTCTGTTTTTGAAGGTCATTAGTGAAGGTTCATAAATTTCTCCCTGTCAGTCAGTGATATATAAAATAGTTAAATCATCATCACATCATTTTTTTGTTGTCTCAGACATTTCTATTTGTATATTTGGTCAACAGACAAACCCGTAAATGAATAATGAAGGTGAATTGTGGAGTATTTAAAAAGAAAGGGAAAAAGTGCCACCAAGATCTTTTTGCTTTCTGGATTTTTTTCTTTTTTGGCTAAATTTTGTTGGCAGTTCTAGCTTTTTGGATCAAATAGAAGAAAAAAAAATCAATGGAAAATATCTGTACAGTTTTTTGAAAGTTAGAAAAAACAATTGTTAGGGTAATGTGCCAAGCTTGATTGGCACTAAGAAAGAGTGGAACATATGACTTTGCATGGTGTAACATAAGGAGAAAGAAAGGAAATGTTCCATATAAAAAGAACTATTGACTTTGTTTAATCTTTTATTGTCTATTGTAATTTTGCTTCCTGGATGTACACCAGTCACCACGTAGTTGCAACCATTATTTCACCTTGTGGTAGGTGTGCACTGCAGCATACAGTGCACATTAAAAGTAGCTGAAGCTTGCACATTGTAATCAGAAATACATCATCCATCCCACAAGCAAGTAATGGAAGGCTTTTGGCCTAAAGAAAATGACTACACATCTTTCTCATCTACCATGGCCCGGAAGGGGTGTTTTGATGTTTTGACATTTTCGTTTCGATGTTTTGAGATTTCAATGTTTAAAGTTTTTCGTTTCAATGTTTCGAGATTTCAATGTTCCTGTTTCAACTTTTTGTGCGTGTTTCTCATGGCATGATAGGCAAAATGATCTTTTGTCATATGTTAGTATGAAGCAGAAAGTAATCCACAAACCTAGATAATTTTTTCTGAGCATGTGGGAAGTCCATGGGGTGGCCGGCAATTTTGGTCAGTGTGTAACGTACCTTCGGAAGGACATTAATTACCGGGGTTCGGATTTTGTGATTACTTGAGTAAGTTCATTATTTCATTCATTAAAACAACACAACATGGTCATGTGGCCAAGGCCATTGATTTTTAAGTAAATTCACCTCACAGCCACTCTCTTCCTGTCATTCGGCCTCCACTCCTCTGGCAGAATGCTGTCAGAGCAGGGAGTTGCTATTTGACAAACAGCAGCTAGCTCCCTGGTCCAGTCGGAGAACATACAAGCCCGTATGCGTGATATGTGTACGAGGGTGACGCGTGTAAAAAGGTGAGACATCAAAGGAAAAAGTTGAAATCTCAAAACCTCGAGATACCGTAACGAAGGTCATAACATTGAAATCTCGAAACAGAAAAGTCAGAATATCGAAATGAAAAAGTGGAAATCTTGAATTTCCTTTCAGGGC
This sequence comes from Stichopus chloronotus, assembly GCA_021234535.1. Lineage (NCBI taxonomy): Eukaryota > Metazoa > Echinodermata > Holothuroidea > Aspidochirotida > Stichopodidae > Stichopus > Stichopus chloronotus. The sequence continues at coordinate 897,718 of CM037848.1, read as the reverse complement.
CACAGTGCTCATACCCTGGTGATGTCTTTTTGTTAATACCCAAAGCCATGAAATAAAACAACAGATAACTTGCTGCAGTTGACCCTCAGTTTCCATTTATCACTTTAAATTACTTCCTTTTCAAATAGTGACTAATATCACCTTGATACTTTACCAATTAGCTCACACATTCATGCTGTTGTGTCCAGAGTTTTGGAAACGGAGCTGGTAGGAGATTTAACATTTTAACAAGACCCTGATGAGGCCTGTGGTTTCTTACATGAGTCATTTAGTCTTAACTAAGTGTAATCCATAATTTATCACATCCCAAATTCCAAATAGTTAAGACCCTATTTTGTCCTTAAGCAAGCTTATGAGCCAAACATACTCCACTACCATGAAACTTATCTGAACTCCTAGAAGGCAGCATGCAATGTCCATTATCAGACTGCTGAAAACAGAATGCTCAACCATATGGTATGTTGGTAACCATCAATTTGAACCTGTCTTTCCCTACTGTTGACCTATACTTTCAAGCTGTCCAGCACTGTCTGACTTGACTGACCCCGATGGTGGAAAGTGATTGATACAAGCACTGGTGGCTTGCTTATTGCAAACATAGTACTGTATGTCAAATATTGATTAGCTGCGGCAGTCTAGCCCCATTTGTCCCTAAGAATGCTGATCATCCAAACGCTCTGACTACCATAGCTCTAATGTAAAAAACCCTCAACATTGTAACATGTAAGTTGTAGAGAAACTATCACTTTGAACAATGTAGTAGTTTGTGACCCATGGAGCCCCTTCTGAAGTTGGACCAACAAATGTTGAACACTACAAAGGGTTCCACTACCACAATGCTACTTTCAGGAAACCTTTCACATTGTAAAGCAAAATATGCAGAAGAGAAATATTTTGCATGAATCCATGAAATGATCCATATGGCCTCTGTGGGACCAAGCATTTTGCATGACATCATCATAGGACCCATTTGGACCCGAACACCCTGGGTTCCACTACCACAATGCTAATTTGACAAAGCTTTCACACACTGTATTTAGCAAAATATGCAGAAAAGAAGCATCTGCATGATTGCCTAAAATAGCCCAACTAATAATCCTAAACAACCTGAAGGAACATCATCTGTACCTTAGTAGTATTGTGACACAATTTTAAGTTAATACCATACAATCTATATGAGAAAAGGCACACTGTGCTAATTTGAAAAAAATTTTCATTTTGTAAAGCAAAATATCCAGAAAAGCATGATTTCTTAAAAAAGGATTTCCCCAAGTATCCTGAGACAACCTTTGACCACCAAAAACAACAAGGCACACCTTAATATGGGAATAAACATACCAAAATTGAGTTTTATCTAACTTTCCCCTATTGAGTTAGTGTCAAAGAAACAGACTTTTCCCCCCAGTGTCCTGAGAGGACCTTTGAACTCCACCAGAAATAAAAGGGCACACCTTCTCAAATATGGCAAACATACATACCAAGTTTAACAAGTGCACCTGACTTTCCCCTATGGAGTGCACAGAAGCAAGTGTCAGAGGCACACATACACACACCCATCCTCACACACACACACACACTTACACACGCAGACCTGCCTGCATAATGTTATCAGCATCAAGGTCTGTCGTTTGTATTGTTATTCAGATTTCAATAAGACTTACACAGGTTTAGGAGGTAAATGCATTATTTTAGTTGTTTTCTGCTACAGTTGCAGTAAGACTGGGATGTTTTCTGCCCTGCCACAGCATCGCCACTTGGAACTCATCCAAAATACTATCCCAGTATGATGCTACAATACAGATAGTACACTGTAAGTTTTAAGACCTGGCATATGATCAGAGCACATAACCCAATAAGTTGTTACATTACAGAGAATACTGTAAGTTGTAAGACTTCATGGCCTATGATCAAAGCAGATATCCTGGTAAACTGTTACTGTACATTCGAAAGAGGACTTCCAGCCAAACAAACATCCCAGTAACCTGTTACATCACAGTGAGAATACTCTTAAGGTAGTGTGACCATTTCTAGCAATTCTGGAACCTCTCTATACTGTACATAGTTAATCACAACAATGTTGCCTTATATATGTCGATTCCTCTCACTGTATCTTTGTGTATCTTTCTGACATGGTAAAACTGACGGAGCATTTCCAGAAACCTCAGATCTCGATCATACCTGATCCTGCAGGATAAAAGCACAATAGCAGTTTCTTTTGATAGGTGTCTGATGGTGGCAAGCAACCTTCCAAAGGTATTTTCAATATAAATGATATCTGCTCCTAATATCAAGTCAAATGGCTCTTCAAACTTGCTTAAATTCTCTCCCCAGTCCAATGTTTGAATGTTTATACTGTCTCCAAAGGATGAAAGATCATCTCTGAAATTCGTTTGTTTGTTCTGCCGGAGGATATTGAGGGTGTCTTCTCTATCTGTACTCACTATCTTACCACCTGACAAAAGAGTGAATAAAGAAAACTCATCGACAGACTTATCAGCTATGGTTTATAGTTCTTGATTTATAGCAAGTTGCAAACACAAGTGAACACATTTGGAACAAAAGATGACCACAGTCCCTGTACATAGATCTTTCATAAATTAAACATGGATCTGCTGCATTGGCCCAAAGGTGGACCATTCACCAAAACAAAGCTTCCTCTGTGTAAATTGATGTCTCTCTAGTTAAGGATGAGGCTCTGTTCCTTGCTTCCAGTTCGAACACCTAAACACTTTGTGGCAAAAGCAATGTCAGATCAGCAGCTCACTGAGAGTAAGATAAATGAAGTTTAAGAGCAGACATATCATTGGTTGATTCCAGGGAAAAAGGCACTTGTTTTACAGAAAAGAATCAAATTTTTAAAAACCAATATTTGTGGACTAGAATGATTGAGTGACTGCTCAAACTAAGGAAGGACAGTGGTCCTCTTTTCAAGGAATAAGTTTCTTACAGATAGAAATTCAGTTGTTTGTTGCTGAACAATAATTTGTTCACCCAAACATTCAAATAAAAAAAAAAAACTTCAAATGATGCATCTTCCATTACTCATGTTATGCCTAATGTTTGAAGGAGATTAACATATTGCTGATGTTTATTGATGAGCCTGAATGGTGATTAAAGCTATTTTCTTTGTAGGCCATGCTGCTGCATTTTAAATGTCCAATTATCCATTAAGCCAGAAAATGCAAGATACTGTAGTCCTCATCACAGATCAACTAACAAAGTAACACATACCCAACAAGGCTGTTGCTATACTGACAAGTCCTGTTCCTGCACCCAATTCTATTAGCCTTTTGTTCTCTAACAACAGTTGACCAACAGACACTTCTCTCTCCAAGTATTCTGCCAATACAATTGCCTGTGAATGGAAACAAAAAAGCTGTTACAGTGTTAAACACCTTGTGAACGGACTCAAATGTAGAATAATCACAGAGATTTACAGACAAGCAAATGAGAATTGGAGGTCGATGAAATACATGGTAAGTTCAACACATTTTAAAATCTCAAATAATTATCTGTTTCAATTTGTCAATCAAAATCTGCACTTTAGTCAAAGCTGGACACAAATTGGCAAATTTGATTCAGTATCACGTCCATGTGGAATCTTCAAGGCAAAATTAGATCAACAAATCAATTATGAATACTTTGTTTAACTTATGAGGCCAAGTCTTTCATAGTCTAAGGGAAGTAAAAAAAATTAAATTTGATTTTAAGAAACTTCAACGTTTGAACCTACTGGCAGTTTGAAATCTGTCTTAAAGATTTACAGTACCATCCACCTTACACACTGAAACTCTCTTAAAATCACTGAAATTTTCTCACAAAAGTCTCAGGTTTCACAGATCCATAGGTTGACAGAGATGCTTGGAAGTTAATACAACACATACAACAAATACATATCTACCTTTTTATGGGTACCAAGAGTGGTGTCCACTTAAAGGTGACATGAAATTATATCTTGCATTATTGGTTGTATTACTCATTTAACATAGCCACAAATGTTATCAAAACGTGTCAAATACCATTTTAAAAACAAAACATCTTATGGCTTGGATGATGTTTCACACTTGCAACAGGAATAAACATTGACTACGCATATTTGTGATGTCAATGGATGGACTAATATGATATAGTTTATGATATATATGATATAGTTTATGTCAGCATTTGTTTTCTTAACATGAACAAAATATGATATGCCCCAAGGAACTTATTTTGGACTTGACTATTACCTTCTTTAAAAACATTACATCACTTATCAAATGCGATAATTAGAAGACAAGTAATTATGAAGCAAAGTATATAGGGTTAACCAAAGAAATGCTGATACTGTGCAAACATCAGATCATAATTTTTGCATATGTGGTCAAATCCATTAAAAAGGTGTACTGTATCTTGAAGGCAGTAACACATCACCCCAAGCTTTTTTTGTGGCTTCCAGATAGCAGAATTCACAACTAGTTCTACTCTTGGATTGACAGCAAATTCAGAGTAGCTCATATTACACGGCTAATACAAGGATCAATTATTTTGATTACACATGTGGAGAAATTTTAGACAGGCTGTGAGAGGGACTAGATGTAAGTGGTTGGGAGAATTGCGACTGTCTGGGGTGATGAGTTTTTGTCTTTGGTAGTAGACATATAAACAGTTCCAACAGATCAATCATCCAAGGTCCATTCCACAACTTCTTAGTGAAGTAAGCTGATTATTAATGGTTTCACATCAAACACTTTTAACGAAGAAACTAATGAGGAAAACTCATTTGATCCTTTGTTTCTGATAGATTTTCACCTTTCTGATGGATACAGTCCCTGGGCTGCAATGTACTCAATGTCCTCAACACATTGCTGTCATTCAGTGAAAACAGAACCTGACAATACACAAAAAGAATGCTGATGTAAGAAGGAACGCAAAAGTAACGGGCCCCTTAATAAAAAGAATTACTTACAGCATCCCACACAACAGCTGAAACTCCAAGCTCCTCCCACTTTTGATGAATATGTATAGTATGTCCAGCCACTGAGAAAGTTCTCTTTTCCTCATGAAAAGGCTTCAGGAGTGTAAGAGGTTCATATAACATAACTGCAGTGCTTGGATTGGTTGCGGGCATCATGCAAACTAGAGGCTTACCACTCTTCTGACAGTTGGATTCTTCAGTAGTATAATAGCTTTTTAGATAGTCTTTTTTGATACAGTCATGATCTGCAGTTACCATGAAACTGCTAAATAATAACAACAAACCAGCTGTCATGAGCATGGCCTCAGTGTTATTACGGAGACTCTATACAGGATACGAAGAAGCTCTTCTGCCATTCTTTCCAAAAACTGCACAGTACCTCTGTAAAAAAAAGGAAAAAGGAAAGTCAAACAATGAGGTTGACTTATTTTCACTTCATTGATGTACAGCACCACTCCATAATGTTTTGTCTAGGTTGTTGGCGTAGTTGCAGTTTTATTCCTTGTCTACTCCTTTTCTTCTTACACTCCTTGTACAGTCTTTTATTGTTGCTTACCTTAAGTTGTTCAATAAAGTTTTTCTACTTGGATAATCGTATGTGATATTTGTTGGATATTGTGTTCTTCGCAACTGGCACAGGTTAAAATGAGCAATATCAACAACCTAAATAGAAACAGCTTTGACAAAGCAGGTTCACCAGAAAAAAAAAACCAGAAAGTAAAATGACGTAGTGATTCCTTGCCGATATCTACTTTTTTCAGACACACACAATCACTTAACAACAAAAGCAACTCAGTGGAGAAGGGAAGGGACCATGTCAAAATGAAAAACAAAAGAAAGCCAAAAGACTTTGTGAATCCTTGCAACATGGTTATATTATAGCAAACATGAATTATCCACATGACAAGTTTGAGAGCAGTTTGACCTCTCATGACCTAAAATGACCTTTGATCTCCACCCAAAAACAATAAGAATCATCTACTCAATATGACCAACCAACACACCACGTATGACATCAGTCACAGTTACCTTTCTAGAGATAATGTGTTTACAAGGTTTTTACAGTTTGACCTTTGGTGACCTCAAATAACCTTTGACCTCCACCAAAAACAATAGGGATCATCTACACAATATGACCAACCCACACATTAAGTACGACATCAGTCACAGTTATGCTTCTGGAGATATTGTTTACAAGGTTTTCACAGTTTGATCTTTGGTGACCTCAAATGACCTTTGACCTCCACCACAAACAATAGGGATCATCTACTCAATATGACCAACCCACACATCAAGTATGACATCAGTCACAGTTACCCTTCTAGAGATATTGTATTTACAAGGTTTTTACAGTTTGACCTTTGGTGACCTCAAATGACCTTTGACCTCCACCACAAACAATAGGGATCATCTACTTAATATGACCAACCCACACACTAAGTATGAGATCATTCATGGTTACCCTTCTGGAGATATTGTGTTTACAAGGTTTTTACCATTTGACCTCTGGTGACCTCAAATGACCTTTGACCTCCACCACAAACAATAGGGATCATCTAATCAATGTGAACAACCAACACACCTTGTATGACATCAGTCACAGTTACCATTCTTGAGATATTGTGTTTACAAGGTTTTCACATTTTGACCTCTGGTGACTTCAAATGACCTTTGACCTTCACCAAAAACAATAGGGATCATCTACTCACTATGACCAACCCACACACCAAGTATGAGATCATTCATGGTTACCCTTCTTTAGATATCGTGTTTACAAGCAGCGTCACACACACACACGCACACCCTCCCGCACATACACACACACACACGACATCACCATAGATTCCTTCGGCCTTCGGCAAGGAATCAAAAAGGGAAAAAAAGCAAAGGGAAAAATGAAAAGAAACTCAACCTGCAAAATGCACAATACACAGTCAAGAACAAGGTGTTACCTCCAACCTAAATTGTGTCAAGTGTAAAAGAAACTACTCAATGTTTCTGAACCCAAGGGGTTGTAGGCTTGTAGCATATAATCATACAGAGGTCAATATATATGGAAGGCAGGGATAATTTTTTCCCAAATATTCAATTTTAGACCAAGCATGTTACCCAAACTTTTAAGCTCAGCTTTATTCTGGCTTCACTGGCATCACAATGGTTGTTTTCTATTGGCGGCCATCAGGGCAAAAAAGACAACAATTCGAAAAGGTAAAGACAAACCTCAAGGTAAAGATATCTGTGCGAAAAGGTGAAGCTAATTGTCAAAAGAAAAAGATAAACCTTGAAAGGAAAAAATAATTGTCTAAAGAAAAAGACAAACCTCAAAAAGAAAAGATAAACGTCAAAAGAAAAGGACAAAGGTCATAAGGTAAAGACACAAAGCCAAAAGGATAGCAAAGGGCGTACTACTACTAAGTCGGAAAGGTATATATATATATATATAGCGTTTCTATCTATGGAATAGCCGTAGATAGAGGTCTATGGCTCTGAATTCACCAACGACAATTTGATTCCCTGATGATGGCACTTGGTCATTTAATTGTGTCACTTCATTTACAAAACGAGACAACCTCCGGCTAGCTTCAAGTAAAAGGTCTATCACCCATCGGGATGTTTTTAATCTAACGCATCTCTACAGAGACCATCTAGTCGATACTCCTCGGAATATACTTGCTGAAAATCATGTTCAGATGGTTGGTCTTGTTAACGCAGTATTGCTGTCATCACTTATTCCGTCCTTCGAGACAGGTAGGAAATTACTGTATTGTGTACATGTTCTGCTTGTTGTCCAAGCACTAGGCCTACCTCGGCCCCAGGGCCTGGTTCAGGCTGTCGCGACTCAGCCATTTTGGAGTCTAATTCTAAAAGTACATCAGTGTGTACAGTACATGGTAATCAAATGGCCTGTGCGCTATGCTCGTGTATTGAACGTGTATTACACTTTGCAGCCCCAGCCCAGCTCTGTACTCAACATGGCTCGCACGCAGTGCGCAATGTCATTATGTCCTTGAATGACAGGACGCCCTCTGCAGTTACCTTTTGAGGTTTTGTCTTTACTTTTTGACGTTCATCTTTTCCTTGTGACGTTTTTCTTTTCCTTTAGACGTTTGTTTTTTTACCTTTTGAGGCTTGTCTTCTTCTTTTCACATTTGTCTTTTCCTTTTGAGATGTGTCTTTTCTTTGGAACAATTATCTTGTCCTTATGAGATTATTTGTTAACACCTACCTTTTCCTTTTGAGATTTTGTCTTTTTCTTTTGACAATTATCTTTTCCTTTTGGCGTTTGTCTTTTCCTTTTGACATTTATCTTTTGCTTTTGAGATTTGTCTTTTCTTTTAAACACTTATATTTTTCTCTTGAGATTTGTCCTTTCCCTTGGACAATTATCTTTTCCTTTTGAGATTTGTCTTTACCTTTTGACATTTATTTTAACCTTTTGAGGTTTGTTTTTACCTTTTCGCATTGTTGTCTCTTTTGCCCTGATGGCCGCCCATAGTTTTCTGGGGCTCAAGTTACAATGTGATCCCTAAATACAGTATCACTCTACCACAGTGAGGCACCTAGGATTTTAGAGAAGGAGATAAAAATTGTTGACGACTATGCAGAGATTGTTGGAAATTGGCCTACCATAATTCAAATTAATACCATATTTACAAAGACTGTTTCCCTCATTGATTGAGAAATTGCAGACATGAGGCTGGATGCATGCAGCCCAGGAAATAGTTGATTTCAGCTAGGCCTATCTGGGACAGGGGGTTGAACAGCCAATACAAAAGTTGTGAATCAAAAGAGTAAAACCAGCTGAGAATTTTGCTATCATCACAAGACAAAAGTACAGCTTGGGTGATGACTTACTGCATGTAACGTAGTTCCTAAGATAGCACTATTAGACTGAGCAAGAACTAAGAAGATACTGTAGGTAAATATTTAGGACTCCTAGTCCTAAGAAGGGCTGAATGGATAGGACGTATGTACTGTACTGCATTATTAATGATGTATTATGTATATATAATACTAATATAATGTACATAAATAATATTAGGCCTAGTTCTGCAATCAGGTTCCTGCGAATATTACGGTTTCATTTCTATAAACAAGATGCACCCAAGACAACTGGAATATGTAATGTATTTTTGAATACTTTTAAAATGATACGATACCCTACGAAATGAAGCAAATTCCTTTCCGTCTCCTTCGTTCCATAACTTCAGTCTTGATAGAATAATACGGTCATAATTTTGTCAAACACATGTACGTAAGGTTGCACGCCGCTGTTATTTTTTACATGTATCCCTTTCAATGAGGATAAACTTGCTGTCACACTGCACCAGCACCAAGACTGGCATCAAACCAACAAAAACCGTTCAATTCATCATTACACGTAAACCAAAAAAAAAAAAAAACCCGTCAGGACTAGGTTTAAAAAACGAACTGTTTACATTTATTCTAAAGTTGTCATAGTACCACCTAGAAAACTACGTCCGAATAGAGAGTGTGCCAAGATGTATTGCAGTGGGAGGGGTAGGAGCCATGTCTGAACAACAGAGACCTGCATTCCTGTCGATTACCTACTCGTTAGGCTACCTATATGACCACGTAGACGTCAAAAATACACACAATATGCTAAAATCATGTCTCGAAAAGTCCTTTTTCTGCATGATAGAACATGACCTGATATCCAGTTATACAAATGGTTAGGGTATGTTCCATTCGAGGAGGCATAAACATATAGGGTATGCTATCATGAGAGGAAGTTGGCTGATAGGACAGTTCAATTCAATTCAATTCATTTCTCATATGTACAACAATCATCAACAGAGGTATCATTTAACAAATGCTAAAAAACAAAGCACATATGACGGACACTAGAAAAACAATACAGTTTATCAAGGCTAGTGACCATACAAACATAGACAAAATGATGACAAAAAGAAAATAGAAAAACTTGACAGAGTAAAGAGAATTGAGACTAATAACTAGACCTTTGCTAATGGTAACTACTTATAAGGAAAGATTTCAAATTCCTTTGAAAAGAATGGAGTGAAGGGCTTGATCGAACACTAGGGGAAAGTTTGTGCCAAACATTATAGCAATAACTTTGGAGAACTAATTTGCAGTGTAAAGTTTTGATTGGTTACTGAAAAGAGGAAATTGGGGCGGGTCTGCATTGGGAACTGGGCAACATTAGGTGGCTTTATTACATTAGATAATACCTTCGGTAGCATATCATTACAATATTTAAAAACAATTACACCCATGCAATACGTGTGGATATCCTTGACTTTTAATATGTTATAATCAAAATACAACTGATATGTACTGAACCGTCTTGGTTTCTTTAAGAGAAGCTTAAGTATTCTATTTTGAAATGTCTGGAGAGGTTTAAGGACAGTAGCACAGGCTGTACCATAGACTTCAATAGCATAAGTAAGTCTAGAATAAATAAAAGAGTAGTAAATCTGAACTGCAGTATTAACTGGAAGAATGTCACTAATACGATAAAAAATACCAATACATTTAAGGAGGGAATTGCGTAAGTCATTCACATGCTGCTTCCATGTTAAATTTTCGTCAATAACTAAACCTAAATTCTTTGTAAAATTCGATTTCCTAATCCTGGTACTATTGAAGCAAAAGCTATCAATGCATGCATGATTACAGTTTTTTCTCGAATGTAAGATTGTAAAGGAGGTTTTATCGACATGGAGGGTAAGTTTATTTGACTCAAACCATATTTTTAATTGACTCAGTGTATCGGTAGCCATTTCAATCAAATGTGAACAGTCTTTACTGGCTAGAAAAACGTTTGTATCGTCGGCAAAAAGACGAGTTGATATATGGGGGCAGCATGGTGAATATCATTAACATAAATGAGAAAAAGTAGTGGCCCTAAAACAGAACCTTGGGGTACTCCAGTGGTAATATCTGCATAGTGTGAATAGGAAATATTAACAAAAGCACATTGCTTTCTATTCAATAAGTAACTAGAGAGAATATCGTAAGCTTTGCCACCAAAACCGTAGTGTAGGAGTTTTTGCAATAGTAGTACGTGGTCAACAGTGTCAAACGCTTTCTTAAAGACTAAAACTCATCACCCCAGACAGTTTCAATTCTCCCAACCACCTACCTCTAGTCCCTCCCTCAGCCTGTCTTAAATTCCTCTACATGTGTAATCATGACAATGGATCCCTGTGTATGCTGTGTAATACGAGCTGCTCTGCATCTTTCGAATTTGCTGTCAATCTAGGAGTACTGTAACTTAGAACCAGTTGAGAAATTTGCTTCCCGGGAGGTAAAAATATAGCTTAGGGTGATGCAATACAGACTTTAAGGTGGTGGTTCCTTAACTTTCTCTATTATGTTCCCACGAATACGATCTTGTTTCACGTGGAATTATTTTTTAACTTAGGTACATTAACTTAGGTCCAGACTAGAAAAGATTACTTTCTCTCGTTCTTTCTTCATTGTGAATAATTGTGTTCTTTTCTTTTCCATGTATAGATATTGAAGTAAAATTCTTTTATTTTGTGTAAATTATAATTTCTCTGTCTTGTCAAAGTTCTGTAAAATTTCCTCTTCTCATTTCATTGAACAGATATAGAAATTTAATAGAGGTCCAACATAACAAGCCTGCAGGACACATTCAGTGCTATCTAGGCAACGCTCCGTTGGCGCAGATCATACAAATTTTGGCTTTACTATAGCCCCAAAATGTCCGGAAACGCCGCTCTTCCAGCCTTTGAAAAAAGAGATCTTTTGCCTTCAATTTCTCAATTAAATGAAAAAAAGAAAAAAAAATCTATGAAAATGGTAATACATATCAGATTGGTTGAGATAATATACGAATCAGGAGTGGTTCATCCTCGTTCATTTATTATTTTGCTGATTTTTCCTTTTTTTTTCATTGGACCTTACCACCAAGTCAAAGCCCCAATTTTCTTCTGCAACTGGTGTTCGTACTGGGCGTATCAGAAAATGTTTGAATAAAAGTAGCCCCCTAGATCGCCAGAAATCGTCTTTTCAGGCTCCAAAGTAGCCCTTTACACTCTTGCCACGTCCCCCAAACACCTGTCATGACTCCCTTGCCCGGTCCAAACAGCTCGATGCCGGTTTTGCAAATAAAAGTGTACAATTGCATAAATTCAGTCTACAAAACACAATTTTTCCTTAAAAATTCAGCAAAACAATATTTTGGTCCACCTTTGGGAATGGACCCGCCCTCTTCCCCCTCCCCTTCGACAGGAGAGGCACCAGGGGGCATGGGGGAAAATTCCCCCGTCAGAGCCCCCCCCTCCCCCCAGTTTCCCCCTCCCGTTCAGCTCCTGAAGTATGTCCTTAACGGAGTTTTCAAGGCAAAATAATTGATTTGGAATATAATTGAATATAATTGTCCTTTCAGGAGTTTTAATGAACATAAGTTGCTTTGGATGATGCATTATGGACCAACATACATGTATCCTGAGACTTAATTTTTTACCAAGAGATTTGCTAAGACCTCAGAACTTCTACGGGCTTCGCGCCCTGGACCCCCACCGCGGCTTTGCCCCTGGAACCCACCAGGAGCCCTAAGGTCGGCCCCTGGACTCCACCCGGTGAGTCTTGAGGTTTCGCGGGCCATTTCGCGATGCGCGCCAAAAGCTTTTGCCCCTCCCTCAACATTTTCTTTTGCCCTCTTCCCCCCCCCCCCCCCCCCCACTTTTAAAATCCTGGTGCCCTTTGGATTCCGCCAGACTGCCGGGAAACCGATATTACTGGAAGATGATTGTATCTTCTAAGCTCGTCACTGAACATCTTGACTGGGCGACTAATCGCGGTGCGACTGTCAAAATAGAAAATAGTCTGTCAGAACAGAAGACTATATGTCGTAGTTTGCTTTTATTTGCAACAACAGGCCTGCAATAGGTCCAAAGACGTCAGCAAATTGAGAGAATGACCTTGTATTATTTGACCTGGTGGTGATTTCATACTGTGATTTTGAAGTGAAATAAACACCGATCTATTGTAACTTAAAATTGGCTTTTATCCCCATCACTCGAGCAAGCTATAAACGAAGAGAATAACTTCATGAATAATAGCGAAACTTCTTTACCTACTCTTTCTTGTTTTTGTCAAGGGTGTCATAAAATTTGTCTAATAATGCATTTGACCATTCCTCCTGTTTTCAGAAGTTCACCTTGTTGAAGTTCACCTTGCTGGGAAAGGACTGTTCTTTCAAGTCATGCAAATAATCTTCGGTTCGGGCGGGTTGCAAAAACCTTTGACATACCCACTGGGTAAGATGACTGGAGGAGGGTACAGGTCTGTGTACCACGATTAACCTATAATACCGTCACATCACTCAATTAAATCTTACGGCAGGCCAATTGGTTGATAAGCAGCGGATGCATTGCTGACATCATAGAGATAGTTATAGGATGTTTTGGAAAGAGGTTACAGTTTGAGCAAAACCAAAAATTTCGTAGAAGTTTCTGCTTATGACGCCATTCCATTAGGCTACTCAGTGGCGTAACGATGAGGCTTGGGGCCTCTGGGTCCAGCGAAGGAAGGGCCCCTGGTTGCTGCGGAGACTCAACCTATGTGCGCGAAGCGCACATCACGAGCGCAAGCGCGAAGTCCCAAGACGTGGGTCCAGCGCCCACCTTAGGGCCCTGAAGCTCTGGGGTTCTACAAGGTTTCTGGTGCAATCTAAGCCGTATATGGAACATTTCATGGTGATTTTATCGGCTAAGATTTGGGGTGCAATTTGTGTTCATAGACATTTGAATATGTACCAGCGTAGCTTATCAAATTCCAATGTGTACTTCAGGCTCTTGAGTCAGTTGTGCGGAAAAGGTACAAGATTAGCAGTTGCAGGGGCATATGATTTATGACGAACGTACAGAAAAATATGTCCATTGTCTCGTTAATAGTTTCTTTTCCCATCGAAAACGTGCCGTTTCAGAGCAAAAAAAAAATACCCTTCTTCTAAGTTCTGCACATCTTTTGTTCGGGGCCCCTGGGTTTGCCCCGTCCGAGCCCATGGGCGTTACGTCGCTGAGGCTACTACTTCTGGTGGATACGGAAGAGCGTCTACGACTGTCATGATTTATCTCTGACAAAAATTATGTTGCTCCTGGTAAAAAAGGAGGAAGTGGGCGGTCCCGATTCCTCAGTTGCACGTCTTATTTCGGGAAAAGGGGGTCCGGACTACATGGTTCCCTACCCCTGTATCAGCCCTTGGTATTAGCAGCGATCTGGGAGGTGTTTTTAGCCCATGTTTTGCTGTTACTCTTCCCGCTCATCTTTGGTAGTATATGCATGCGACCGTGAAATATTTTGTTCACGCCGACCTTAAGATTTTTAAAGATTACCACGCTAGAGGAGCCAAAGCGATTTAGTAAATTGAAATATTCTCGATGAAAGCAATTTAGGTTATTACCGTATTTAGAAAGACTGATGCTTTTCTCACTGATTGAGATATTGCAGACAGGAGGTCTCTGTACCAAGCATGGGTACATGCAACACAGGGCATCCCGAAGGCATAGACGTTAATCCAAACTGAAATGTTGGGCGGGGACATGTTTGAGTAAGTGACAGATTTAAATGATTAAAGCTGACCCGACAGGGGTCTTCGCACTGCACTTCTTACGGCTTTGGGTATACTGGACAGGTCCAATAGGTTTTCCCCTGCAGTCTGGGGTAACGTCCATTAACGTGATCCCCCCCCCCCCCCCGAAAAAAAAAAACAGGAAGCTTTGAGGTATTTACAGAATTGTAAGCTTTGGAGTGAAGGGTTTCTTGCTATATCTTTGAATGGTATTGAACGGGCAAAACTGGTCAGACATTGCATATTTTGAGACGAATTAAACGATATATTTGATGATTGACATGGTGTGTGCCACGCAGGGTCTAGTGATTGAAGACACATACTGTCAAAAATCTATGAAAGGACAATGATGAAGGCGCGTGTCCAGGGTTTTTAACCGTTGACGTAGGTTGGCCTGAGAACATGTGTGGCAGGACTACATTTAAGCGGAGGGCCACATTGGTTGGAGCGGAGCAAACAAGAAAATTTTGGACTTTTCAAACCTCCCAGATGGCGGGAAATGTCATAAGCTGCATATACAGAGCATTGAAATAGGGATATCATGTCTGCAATTTCTAAATTCATATAAAATAATCTATGAAAAATGGTACGGTAATACATATCAGAAGGGGGGGGGGGGGTGAGATGATACAAGAATCATAATGAATTTTGCATACTCTTTCATTTTCTTTTTTCTTTGAGTACTTTGAAAATATTTGGGAGGGGGGTGGGCACCGTGGCATGGGGACTCCTGGATTTTTTAGGGGGGGAGAGATTTTTGCCCGAGTATGTTTGTTACTTATTACTGAGCAGAATTATTACGGTAGGCTATCTAAGGGGAAGGTCACAATGAATATTACCTGACAATTATGACAAATTAAAACTCATATATATACATATATATATATTTTGCTAACGTAGGTCTACTAGTACAGGCTGAGCGGAGCTCCAAATCTTGTGCGGTGGTTTTTCCAAGCCACCTGAGGCCTCCCCCCCCCCCCTCCCTCCTTTCCCGATACTGGCCTGGCTCTGATAATTTCTGTTTCATTCTGTTCACATTTACCTTCTGTGTAATGGACCAATGCAATTCCTTTCAAAATTCCGCAGAGGATTTCGAGGAATGTATTATCATTGTTCATTGACTGTTTTCAAATTGCAGACATGATATACCCCTGTTTTAAGGCTGGGTACAAGAGTAATAAGGTACCAAACAGTAAAACTTATTAAAAGTATCATTTTGCTCAGTTCACGAGAGTGTATGCTTGTGGGCGCTGGGGATATGCCATTTACCCCCCTCCTCCTCGGTAGCTATGCCACTGTCATTTTTACTTTGCTAGTGGTACGTTAGAAGGGGAAGTTACGGGAGTTGGCATCGCTAGTATCTCCCTTTGTGGAGCCGACGAAACTTATGACGGTATTTTTATCACTCTTTCGTACTCCACTACCCCCCCCCCCCCCCAACTATCCCCTTCTGTCTTCATGCACAACCTGTGACGTAGCTAGGGTTTTTTCTCAAGGGGGCATAGATATGAATTGTACCTACTTTTTTTCAAGGTTACATGGGTCTGACTTGGTTTTGGACGTGACAGTGGCATGGACGGGGTATAGTACGCTGGTTAGAACCAGTATATAAGTGTGCAGTTGCGATATGATCTATAATCTGACGACACTTTGCCATACTGGGGTATAAGGTGGACTAGATGCAAAATACTAAATTAGAACTGAATAAATATATCCTGGAATTCCTAGATATTTTCAGTTCAAATCTAGCATCAAATAGAGCACCCTTTTTAGTCCGCCCTAAATAATCAACTTTTTTCAAAGAACCATCCCCCGGAATTAAGCAGTAATTAGATTCATCATATCACAATTTCACACTTATGCAGGCTCAGACAGTGGCGTAGGTAAGAGGGGAGGGGGAGGATGGGATACATTATCCAACTCAGGTTGCCAGGCTAACAAAAATTTAAAGAAAAATTGTACTGGATAGGGGCGCGGATCAGTCCGTCACGATAAGTTTCACACCAGGTAAACATCCAAACCCAGCAGCCATGATTGCTGACCCCCCACACCCCCCCCCCCCCCGCCCCATGCTAACACTATTTAGCCTGCAGTAGTGCGGACTGGGAAATTTCGCGATAAAATAAAAATAGATAGAAAATAAAAATAAAATCTGGGAATCTTTTTCGTTAAATCTCAACTTGCAGAGTGCAAAAGACATAAAAGCTCATTTTCCTATAATTAGCTTGGTAATTTAGATTAGGCTACCTTTACGTGGTACTCCTGGTTATATTCTGATCATTTTGCATTGCTCTTTTTTTATTTGAAATACAACATTTTATTGTTATTTATTTAAACGAAAGTGCAAAGTAATGACTGCTAAGATTCTACTTATAAGCCATTTCCGGCTGTCTGAAAGGTTATGTTTTTCAAAATTTTCTGTACGCTTCGCGACAACTGATGGTGGCGCTCCACTTAGATAGTCTCCACAGCCATATACATGGCTCTGATAGTCTCCAGGAGAAATCTCACTCCACGCACTCACTCACAATTAACAACCATGTAAAAATCCTGCGTACGCTACGGGGCTCAGAACAGCTTCTGTCCCATCCGTGCCGCACTCACCTTCAAGATCAAGCCAGACTCATGTAACCTTGAAAAAAATTGGGGAATATTTTCGTGTCTTTGCACCCCCTCTCGGCCGTTGAAAAAAATCCGAACCACGCCACTGCCCATGTTTCTCGAATTATCCCAAATTTCCCCAAAGAAGTTTTTCTTCGGGGAAGCCCCCCTCCCCCCAAGTAACTACGTCTCTGTGCAAAACCTGCAAATCACTGTGACGTGGGAGATAAAGATTTGTTCAAAACAGATTTCTCCTGATTAGGATGAGTTATTCGTCAACTAATCTAATAACCTGGTGACTGGAACAAATGAAAAAAATAAATGAAAGATGAGACTGTCAGATGATAGACATTAAACACACGAATAAACATTAAAATCATTAAAAATCATACTAACACAAAATCTTAGATCTCCTAGACTGCTACTCGAACAACTGCCAACTTGCAACTGACACAGAACCGAAGAAAACAATTTTGAAACAATAAAACTCAGACGCACATACACACATACCCGTTAAGGGCGCCTATTGGGGTCATGGACTTTTCCTCACGTAAACGGTGATATCCCCACTTTGCACATGATGTCCCCACTTTACTGATATAAGACTTGTATGGATCCCCGATTCACGCCCAAAACGGAATTGTGTGTATAATTTTTCACACACATACACCCCTATACACAGGAATAAATCCATATAACAGGTAATTGGGGAAAACGTCAGATTGAGCTATAAACTTTAGGGCGCATATCTTAAACCCCAATTTGCATTATGTTAAAATATCCAGAAAAGGGGATATCCCCGTCTTTTAGCATATCCCCGGTTGCAAGCCAAATTTCTCGTGTGTGTCCCCCATAGTGGAAAGTATATATTAACTATGGTGTCCCCAATCGGCGCCCATTATACAAACCCACGCACACACACGCACACCCAAACGCACGCACGCCTAGAGCATTAAGTACTGAGGAAACGCCTTGAGCACCTTTACACCAACGTCCATCCAAATTTCCTGTTTTTAGTGCACTGAGGTAAATATTATACTACCTCAATGGTTTAGTGTCATACCGACCATGATCGTAGAGTTCGGGAGGGATACTGCAACGTTACTAAAAAAGTGAACGACTGAACACCAAAGACTATACTATCACCATGGGTTGTTATAGAGACGCCTGTAAATAGTGTACCCTACAGCTAACCTACCTTCCGAATAAGAACGATTTGCAGTTTTGCCTCCTCTGTTCCAGTCGTTTGAATTAAATGGTTTGATACCCACGTTGAATTTGACTCAATCGCATTGTTTAATTATACCTCCATGGCTGGTAACAGTGGTACACAAGGTGAGTCTCTTGACATGTAAGGCTTAGCTGGGCAAAGCCTGATTGTGTGAATTGATGTATCACGTATGTAGCCAAGCCGGGTCTGGGGCCTAGCCGGCACTAACTACGTTACTCAATACTCTTACTAATAGTAGGCCTAGGCCTATATTAATTTAATGATATTAGGCTAGTTTTGGATAAACAGACCTTGGTATGGTAGTTTCTATAGCTTTTACTACTGCAACCAGTACTTGGTGTGCTTTTGAAAGTGCAGGAATAACAGCACATCCTGATTAACGTGATGTTTCAAGTAGAATAACTGTTGCCTAATTGATCTCATAGTCATACTTGTCATTTAGGTGATTCATGTTTGTTCACTGTATACACTGACATATGGTTTGTATATTGCATGCATTGTAATGTATACTCCTCAAACAATATCAAAACAATAATTTGCCTTATTATTTTTTATGTCCAAAGCAAATATGTTACTATGCCAATATTTTTAAGCTTCTGCTTAAGTGTGAACCAAAAATTTGCAAGCATTACCAAATTTTGTGATCAAAATGTCTTTGATGAGGTTTTCATAGTACAATTTTAGAAAGAAAAGACAGTAGGTATACCAGTTCTGAGGTGTGATAGTTCTGCGTGTTCATTGACTAATTTCCGTTCAAAAATCCAAATACATGATTATATTCACTAACCCTTTAGCCTATGTATAGGAAATTACTTGCAGTACTTCACTGAAAAAAATTGTACTAAAAATTCATTCACACAGGGGTTTCGTTGTTGGTTGTTTTCACGAAGTGCCATACATTCACCACAGGGTCCAGTTCCGCTAACTGTTTAGCCCCCCCAAAATAAAAAAAAATAAATCACCCTTCTTTTAACCATAGTTGGCACTGTAATGGATGAAATTTCTCCTGAAAGAAACGTGACATAGGAGTTGTTTTCTAGAGTAGTATCCAATGGATGAGAAAGAGAAGATTAACAACAAAGGCTATTTTTTCACATGCAGACAGCACATCCATCGTTAATAAGCATTGCCCTTCAACATATTGTGACCTAAAATGACCCTGACCTTACAGTGCTCATAAAATAGTGGGTGCAAAACTTGATAGAAATCTTCTCTTCAATATGGACATTTGAAATCCCACACAGTTACCCTTTGTAGATCAAGTTTATGCAAGATTTTGACTTGTAGTGACTTTAGATGACCTTTGGCC
This sequence comes from Stichopus chloronotus, assembly GCA_021234535.1. NCBI lineage: Eukaryota > Metazoa > Echinodermata > Holothuroidea > Aspidochirotida > Stichopodidae > Stichopus > Stichopus chloronotus. Next base: position 878,034 of record CM037848.1, on the reverse strand, counting down.
TTCACAAAAGCCAACAACAATAATGCAATCTACTGAATATAAGGAATGGACATGCAAAGTATGAGACCCTTCACACTTTCTCTTCTTGAGATATATTCATTTACATGGTTTTGACCTTTTTAATTCATATGACCCCAAATGACCTTTGACCTCCACCATAAACAATAAGGATCATGATGTACAATGTACATGCTGTTTCTATGATGATTCCAAAAGTTACTGTACCCTTTGTTAGATATAGGCTATAGTGTTCTCAAGGATTTCATAGTTTGGTCTCTGGTGACCTCAGATGACCTTCACCAAAAACAATAGGGATCATCTACTCAGTATGACCAAGTTTGAGAGTAGTGAAGGTTACCATCTTGAGATGTGTTTACAAGCAAAACATGACATGTATGTTTATGCACACACGCGTACACATACTCACACAATGTCACCATCGCATCCTTCCGCCTTCGTAAGGAATTAAAGAATATAGGACCTTACCGTTGAGCATTAGAATCATGTAATTCCATCATGTGATACTCTTCTTTTCTTATATTTCAAGACTGGTTCTATCATGCCCCAGCAAAGCATGATAACAAAAAGCCCGTAGATTATCCAGCTGCATCTCAAATTCCTCTCATCGGTGGAGAAATGATCATTGCTGCTGACCGAGATGATGATGGGATGAAGAGGGGATGGTTGAGAGACACTGATTCTAAATATGTTAGATTAGCTAAAATGGGAGGAAGAAAGGGTAAAGTAGAATCACTATTTACTTCTTTTTTATTCTGCAACATTGTACTCATGTGCTTCCACTGTGTAGTGTAGGTAACATACAAATATGACGTGTTTAATCCATGCAACCACACTACTGAACTTGTGTTGATTGAAGACTGATCCAGATACTGTATTGTTGGCTTTGTGCCAGTGTGTCATCTCGTATCAGAGGAAAAACAGTCTCTAATTGCCTTCCCTGTATGAATTCTTCATCGAAGTTGAGCCTGTATGATCAGAAGTTTGTTTCAACCAAATTAGTGTTTTTGGAAAGTTTAGAGCTTCCTTTAATTGTTAAAAAAAGAAATGAGAAAACATTTTTAAGTTTGCAGTTTGATGTCATTAATGACAGAACATTTTTTAGACCTTTTTACAGTACTGTAGATTATGATTACTAATCCTGTCATTCTATTTGCTGCAGATTTGTTGACAATGAGGTCCCCACCTCCTAAACCAGATGAACCAAAATCCTATCCAAGGGTGGACTGGTTTGACCATCAAGTAGAGGAGAACTCAGTTAACACCAGGTACTTTAACATCTTTATTTTTAAATGCATTAATAGTTGACCATATCTTGATTCCTTTTCTATTACAGTGTCTGATTTTCACATCATTCAATAGTTCAATGTGAACAGTGTTCATGTGTTTTTTTTTTTAATTCTCATCTATTGTGAATTTCTTAAGTAAGGTTCCATGATTTTTGGTTTCTTTTTGTAATCTACTATAGCCCACGTAAGGTATATCTGCCAGACTACATGGTTCATGAAGAATATGACCCTATGAACCCTGTAGATGACTCTATGGGGAATAGCCGGCCGCCTGTTCGCAGACCTCCCTTTTCACTTCAGGACAGTGTTAGCGCCTTTAAAAGAGATGGAGACATTGTGACAGACAAAACAGTAAAACTGACAGAGGATCTGCCTCATAGTAAGAGGTTTGCCAAGAAAGACAAGAAAAGTGACATTCAGCAAATGAACAAGGCTCTTGCTGCCAGGAGAGAAAGTCTCACACAGAAGCAGAATAATGTAATGTAAGATCCTCCATGTCTTTTCGTATTTCTTCACATTGGTGATTTCAAATGGTATTATATATAGCTAGCTTTTCTTTGTTGCTTTTCTTGGTGATGGTTTTTCTTCCTAGTTGGTTGGATATTCAAACATGTTTTCAGCAACAACCGTTGAAATTGTTTTACCACTTTTAGGAAGTTACCAGACGAACCTGTGATATTCAGCAAGCTGCTGAGCATGGGCTACCAACATGACTGGAATGAACAAAGGGAGAAATATTACGACCAACAGAAGAAGCTACAGGACATGCAACCCTCTTACAAGGTGCAGGCTGATGCTAGCAAAAATAAGGAACCTGTCACCACGGAGTACAGAGAAGAAATAAACAAAACAGGAAAACAGATCCATGCCACTAAAGCTTCAAAAAGGTCAGAAAAGAATGGTAACTTAGGAACAAACACTCAGCAAGACAAAAGGTTGGTCCCAAAGTACTCTGTGCTTAGCAGCAACTTTCCTCATGAAATTCCATATCCAGCACGTAGCACCCACAGATCCCTTTTAATCACTTCCCATTAAATTTGATCACAGACCCATTGCAAAATTTCATTCTAACAATGTCAGTTTTGCCAATGCATGTCATAATAGAAGCCATCTTTGTCCTTCACTCAAATACTGTTTCCCATTTTCTCTCCCACCCCCCTCTTGTCCCCAATAATTCTCTGCTATTTTCACATTAGAGCTTCAAAATATGAAAATATTTTTATATACGTGACCAGCATTAGAAGAGAAAGTACAATTTGTATTCATAAAGTTGTATTTGTGGACCCTCTTAACTCACAGCATTGATAGGCAATATCATTTACCCATGGTAGTTTGCCTTTTTACCATCATGTAGTTGACCCCAAAGTTACTTTTTAAGATGTTCTTTATTTATGATGTGCTTTTGTATGATATCCAAGTCCATTAAATAGATATAGCTAAATAACTGTCTACTGTACTCATTCAATTTCAGTGCAAGTGTTTACATTGTACCAAACAGCTTTTAAAACTTTAAAGATTGTTCCTAACCACTCCAAGAAACTGAAACATAGAAACTCAGAGAAAAATGTCAGCAGTTGTTATAATTGCCTTTTCTTCTCTTTTTACCTGGTGGGTAAAGTGAATCCATTTTGCGTTCAATTTCAGTTCTTGAGGTACATGCTCATTTAGGCCTTCTGGATTTTTGTGCAGAATTTCAGAAAAGCATATCACGTAAGATAAAGATGGTGATTTGTCTCTCCTCAGATTGTTCCTGTACCGTCTTTGATGTGCCTGATTCTGTTTCTTCATTTTACATGTCATTCATCATTAAATTTGTATCTTTCTTCTGCGCTCCATTTCTTCTTTTTCTGAACATTAAAATAACATGATTTTTTTTTTCACTCCTTGAAACTAATTAGCATTCCACTCCACTGTACTACTAATTGTTTGTGTCCTTAAATTTTGTATTCTGAAATACTGATTATAATCATGGGCTCTAAAAGCAAATTATTCTCTCCACTGTCAAAAATATACAATGACACTTTTTTATGGATGGGCTTCTTAACCAAAAGCCCATCTACAAAGTTAGAGCAAATTGCATCAAAATATTCAGAACTGTTGTAGAACTTTGTATACATCACTCAAAGCAGAGGGAAAGGTGTCCTTCACGAAGTGCTGGGATTATGACATTGTTTCAATGACTGTATGTTAGTATAGTCTTGTTTAATGGAACAGATCAATTCATGCTGTGCTTCTTTTGGTCCTACAGTTTTCATCAAACTCTGCCAAACAGTAAAATCTTTTGAAAGTGAAACGTAGTCAATTTGCTTTTCTTATCGCAGGCTCTTACCAGCAGTGAAAGAAAAGTATTTTTTTTTTTAGTTTGGAGGGAAAGGGGTTTGGTGGGTGGGTAAGTAAAGTTTCTTGCAACAAACATAAGCAATACTTCAGTACTTTATGTTATAGTCCTATCAATGAGGGTAAACTACATCAAAGATACATTTCCATTGTGTTTGTAGTTCTTTCAAATTTATCTTCACCCCTAAACATAAATTTTTGATTTTTAATTCCTTGCCAATGGCGTTCAATGAATCTATGTGATGGGGATGGCAGCATGATATGAGTGCGTGTGTGCGTGCCCTTGTTTTCGGGTGGGATCGAGGACCGAAACATTAGATTTTAGGTCCTCTGTAGAAAATTCAATAGATTTCTCCGGTACCCTCAAGATTACCAATAGGCAGTCTATTGTTAAGATTAGGGTTGAGGAAGAAACAACAAAAGAAAGCACAATGAGGTCCTCAGAATGAATGGAAAACAAAGTTGCGTGTGTGTATGTGATGCCTTGGCGTGTTAACACAAAATCTCAAGAAGGGAGAGTTGCTTGAACTTCAAAGTTGGTGTGTATGTAGTTCATTGTGAGTAAATGATTCTTATTGTTTTTCAGGTAGGACAAAGGTCATTTGAGGTCACCAGAGGGAAAAGTCTAATAAGTTATTTAGGGAGATATCTCAGCAACTGAAAGTTGCTGGAACTTCACACTCTGACAATTGGTAGCACTTGATATATAGATGATCACTGGAAAGTCTTGAAGATTTCGAAGGTCACATGAGATCAGTAGAGGTCATAGTTTGAACAATTTTTAAAAAGGGTATGTCAATGAGGGAAAGTCACTGGAACTTCAAAGGTCACATAAGGTCAGCCAAAATCACAGTTTGGAAAGCCTGGTAGAAATGGTATCTCGACAAGGCTAAGATGATTGAACTTGTTAGACCTACATTGGTTGTCCTTGTTTCGATAAATATTGGCAAGGAATCACAAAGTCCTTTCACTTTCTAGTTTAGGAACAAGTATCTCCACATATATTCAAAACAACTTGTTAAAATACATGTAAAGAAAAAAAAAATGATTAGAGCACCTCAGTGTCTCCTTCAGTATATTTGATGCTTGTGAATGAGATGCTGAATGGCAAAAGGTAACCACAAGGTTAAATCGGCGCTACAAAAGAGAATGCATTACCAATAATCTTGATGTGATGTTTAGCCCAGAACTGTGTTTCCATCATTTCCACTTATCAATTTGTAGTTCCCATAGTGTCTTTTCTCTATTTCTCTGGCTTTCTTTTCTTTACTATTTCTGGTTCTGGTCAAGATTAACAAATTTTGTTTGCTACTTGTAAGTCATATTGCACATGCAAACAGCTCTAGAAGATTGATGTTCATCTTAATTTCATGTATAAAAATTATCAGCACCAGAAGTCTGCTGATGTCTTAGAACCAAGTTATAAAGTTTGTAATTCATGTCCAGTTGTGGGTTCACAAAGCAAAATAAAACAAATTGTTCATTGTGAGTAGATTATTGTATAAATCCTTTAAGTGAGTGAGTGTGAAATGAATTTATTATTTCCTTGCATGCATTTTATATGATGTTTAGTAACCATCATTTTGCATGACATTTGTTAGTTGATGAAGATCTTCAGAAGGATGGAGATCATGTGAGGTTTACTTCATCGTAATCATTTAGAGACAGTATTCAATACTACTGTCATCTATTGATCTTGTCTCAGAGCAGTGCAGCCTACAATGTTCATTCAAATAACACCAGCCATAGGAGTTTGCAGTATGCCAAAATAGCCATAAAGTTGTGACAATTGAAGATGTCTAGCATGGGTGATAAATTGACACACTGGACTGCTCTGAAGATCTTACAAATTGTCTTTGATAGCAAAAGTTTGAATTGAACAAGCATTTAATACTCCCTCCTAAACTTAGGGCACAATCTTGTCACAAGCCAACACCTGATGTACTGTATTCTCTTTACTGGAATAATTTCATTTATAATGTCACCAATTTTCAGGTACGGCACAGTTACCGCCAGAATCGATAGTCACAGGCCCAGTCAGCAAAGGTCTAGAGATACTTACAAGATACAGTTGGAGATGACCAAAGTGGAGATATGAAAAACTCTACCGGTACGTAGAACGAAGAAGATACCAGAATGTGAAAGAAATGCCCTGCCGTCGTGGGCTAGCATTATTTGCAAGAGGCTTGAGGAATGAAATCAGCTGTACACTTGAATGCCTGTTATTTAGCTGCCTATACTGTACAATAGGTATTTCCTGAGACTACACCTATGCATGCATTGGGAGCATTAGTGAACAACTGGAAGCCAGCATGAAGATTTTATGTGCATAAACCCTAAACTAAACCATTAGTCCGGTGCATGCTTTTGGTTGAGGTGTGTCACTCATTGGTAAAGGCTAGCAAGTTGTATTACGTGCAGACTGGTGTCCATAAATTACTGGAAAATCATATCAGATTGGGTGATTCTAACAAAGGCAAGTGATACACAATCAAGATAAAATTCCTTGTTGGGTAAGGTCTCCCACAAGCAAGACCAATGCATGTCCTAGGAAAGCCATATATCCGGGTATTGTGCCATTTGCTTCAATAACTTTAGAGCTGATCAGGGTGAAATGGATATCACTCTAATAAGCCATTCATATAACCTTATGAACAACTTATAAATATTACGTACTGTAAATAATATTTAATGTCTCTTGAAGCATACTAGAAAATGAAAGCATATTGTTCACAATGTAAGGCAGTGTTTGATAGACAGGCTGTTAGTTGTGCCTGACCAGATCACAAAATTGCTTGTTCCACTTTTGCCATGACTTCCATTAATACCAGTGTTGTCTGTGAATATCAGGTCTATCTAATGTGAGTGGAATTTGTTCCTCCCTTCCTGATTTCCCTAATTTACTTAATTTCTCAGTGACACCCAGACCTGTCATACTCTGATCAACTGGTATTGTTACTAAATGTACTGGTATTCAGTCTAAACACATTCTAGCTACTGAACACCTGGTGGTACAATGGAGGTGAAGAATATTTAAATCTGTGACTCATGCAGAATGTATGGTGCTGAACAGTGTGGGCCAAGTTGATGTAAGAGGTGATATCCTGACTTTATCAAATAATATCATTGATGGAGTGTGCAAAACTTGATTGATTGCAGAAAGAGCTATTACACTCCATCAGGTTTGCCTATGACCATGGACTACATAATATTGTGGAAAAAGGGCTATGTCTATGTTCCCAAGGTTTAATGTTCCCAAAGCTCAATGTTCTTGAGGTTCAATTTTCCCAAGGTTCGATGTTCCTGAGGTTCCATTTTCCCAAGGTTCAATGAATCAGAGGCTAGTGTTCCAAATTCCTTTTGCAAATGGAACATCGGAATATGGGACCAAGGAAAATCAAACCCCAGGAACATCATGGAACAGTAACATTTCTGGGGAACATTAAACCATGGGAATAACAGAACCTTGTAATCATCTACAACCATTGAAGAAGTACAAAAACGGGGAACATGGAATTGCTGGGAAGATTGAACCCCGTGACCATCGGGTAAACCCTGTGGAAACCAATGTACATAAGTTTGAAAAAAGTGAGTGAAGAGGGCACTGTTACTATTACCAGGCTTGAGACAATCTACAGTACATATTATTGTTTTATTGCAGTGTTTTATTCCAATTGGAAAAACAATGAATTTTACAGTATGTACTTTTTTTCTGTCTTTGTTTCAATTTAAGTTTCCTTGCTGCCCAGGACATGAAAAATATTGTTTAATTACAAAAATTACTTTGCTTTCTGTGAAAGCTCAATACATCAGTATTATCACATCGATAAGTACGAACGTGAACATACAGGAGAATGTTGTCTATTTTCTACATTCTGAAGTGTTGTCACGAGGAGTATTCTCATCACCAAAAGTGCTATGTAATGCTTAGGTGCAGTCATTTATGTGATCATCAAGCTCTTCCCTAACTGGTGCAAGAGTGGAAGTATCACTTAAGTGTTTTTGGCATTTCAAGTTTAAAGTTCCCTTACTGATATGCAAATTTGTAAGTTACTTTATAAATGCAGCAGGTCTGCATATATTTGTGTCAATGAAATGTTCTTCCTTGTTAGCGTTATACACATGATCATTCTGTGGCCGGGATTTTCCCCATTGTTTGCTGTAGCTTTAAAATAGTAACTTTGGACAATGGTCACTTAAAAGAATTCACCTCATATTACCATCAGTACTGGTATTTCTCATAAATGTAGGCCTATTTGTGTACAAGGCCCTGATTGCATGTGGCTGAGACTGCAATCTGTGTGGCCAGTGCCAACTAGTGCTGTGGCAGTTTCTGCTGGTGGCATATGTTTTGAATTTGTCAGGGCAATGCCGCAATGCAGTGGTCTGAATAGATAAATGTGTATGTTTGTATCAATTCAGTTCACAAGATAGAAAGCCCGCTATTTCATGCATTTAGCACAGGTTCAAAGTGACAGCACACAGTACTACACTGTAACAAATACTAGCAATGACACCATACTACACTAGCAATGACATGACAGCATACTACACTAGCAATGACACAACAGCATACTACACTAGCAATGACACATACTACACTAGCAATGACACATACTACACTAGCAATGACACATACTACACTACTGTAGCAATGACATGACAGCATACTACACTAGCAATGACACAACAGCAATCTACACTAGCAATGACACATACCACACTAGCAATGACATGACAGCATACTACACTAGCAATGACACATACTACACTAGCAATGACATGACAGCATACTACACTAGCAGTGACACATACCACACTAGCAATGACATGACAGCATACTTAACTAGTGATGACAGCATGCTGTGCTGTAACAGTTTATATTTCTGTGAGTCATTGATATCACATGCTCCACATTTGACCAATGAATTTGGACTACATGGCAAACCAAGTGCTGAAACCTAGGGCACAATGTTGCCCTAAGATGTTAACAGAGCAGATAGCTTGCACAAGCAGTATATGCTTGCTTGTAGAGCCTAGACCATGGCAGACCAATTATGAAATCAGGAAGCATTCCTAGCAATAGCGTACCATAATTGAAACCAGTACAGTACACCATTATGATATCATGAAAAGCCGGTGAGATTTCACCCTTGGTTGCCCCAGTAACTGTGGCTTTGAACCTTAATTAGTTTCCATGTTTGACGGCTCAGCACACTAAAAACTGCATAACGGTCAAAAAGTCATACAAGAATACGTTTTCATGCTGTGAGATTGAAGAGACCACAAGAGTGAGATCTGTGTATTTAATGAGTCAAAGATTGTTACCAGCTACTCAGTAAGATATTTGGTAAACTGGAGTCCTACAATATGTAATAAGTGGAACTTTACAGTACTGTACATATGTGGTAGCAACACAGCAACATGCGAGATTCGACATCAGAATGTGTTGATGTTTCGAGGAGGTTTTAACTTCTGCTTACTTAACAATTTGGTAGGATGTTTTCTTAGTCTAGCTCTGCATCTTGTATGTCATCATAGTGACCATACACTAAATTACTGAAATGTTTCATGGTATTAAACTGCAATGTCTCTTACTCCATCACCAATTTCCAGTGTAAAGGTATGAAAACTTGTTATTAAAAGGCAATCTGCACTCTGTAGTGAAACTAAATATTGATGTTTGGGTTAGTAGTTACATTTTTCCTTTTTCTGTTTCACTAGTCCAAGTTCGCTACAATAAGGAGGGTTCTCCCATAAGTGCCACAGATGATCACATGTAGCCAGATTGTTAGGGTTTTTTTCTTTGCTTCTTTACAAATATTATTATTGGAATGTGCAGATTTTTTTCTGGTTTACACCAGTCTTCTCAATGCTATATATACATATATTTGAAAATGTTCAAGACAATTTCTGATTTTAATACTTCAAATGAAAAATAAATAGAAAGTTTTATTGGTATACCTATTCTCCCTAATTTGTGTCAATTTTACGATTTGTTTTCAGTTTCATCATATTCCTTTTCTTTCTTTTTTTCAAGTTTTCATGTAGTTTACCCCTTTTTGGTTTCAGTGATAATTGTAACCTGTGCAGTCACGTTGGTGTGTGTGTGTGTGTTTGTGGTGCCTGCTTGTGCATATTTTATGTCATGAACAGAAATTAAGCCTGACCTCATTTAGCGTACTTGAATATATTACAGCCAATTTTTTATCCAAATAAGAACAAAAGACTGAGAATATTGTTATGAAATATGAAGCAGACGTATTTGAAAAAACATCCTCCAACACATCCTCTAAGAGTCTCATTCAGATATGTTGTTTCCCTTTCAAGTTATACTGAAATTCAGTGAAGAGTGATCTCATTTTGGCCTCACTTTAATGTAAAAGGATGTACGTTGAATTATGTCGTCACATACTGTACAGTAGCGCCTGTTGACTGAAATGTGTTTCATCTTATTTTTCATAAATGCTTGTACAATTAGCATGCTTTGTGTTGATTTACTGAGGTGTATCATGTAACTTTGATTTGAATCAATGCACAACTGTTAATAACTTGACAATTAATTAAAAAAAATCTTTTTGATTACAAGTTGTCAGAATTAAGACATTACAACCTCAAAAATGGCAGCTTCCTGGTTGATTTTTATGAACTTTCAATAGCTTGAAAACTAAATAACATCTGTTGATGAGATTTGATGATGTTGTTCACCAAATATTCGTCTCTCATTGAACAGTAATATTTCATTGTTAAAAGTTCTGACTTCTCAGTTAAATCTGCAAATTAGAAATCAAAAGAAAGTTTTATTGGTAATAGTTATCCTCCCCTACCGAGTGTTGGTTGGAGTGTTGAATATCTTCCCTTCTGAATTACTTGTTTTTATCAGTGGCATCCCCTGCTGCCATGATATAACAGCTCAAGAGAATCCAGTATTTAATGTCACATTGGCCTTATTATGATTGCTACCTGAATGGGATAGAATCCCCCCCCCCCCCCTTTGAGGTGACCTAAGGTGATGAGGCTAGAAACATGAACACACTTACCTTTTGTCTTAGTGTGATGTGAAAAATAGGGTTTTTAGTTGCTTTGATTCAGCATGGATCAAATGGATCAAGTCAAAACCATGTGAACATTATATCTCAAACAGGAAATTGAACTGACTTAATAACCAAAAGGTTGATGAACCACATTGATTGAAACATGCCTGTTGTCTCTTATGAAGGTCAAAGGTCACTTTGAGGCCAGCATGTGGTAATCTGGAAAACCCATGAGTTCAAGAAGACAGCATGGACAGTGTTGCTCCACATCACACTAAATTAAAACTCTGGCCAAATTATTGAAATCACAGTCTTATTTTTGATCTAGTCATTTAGATGTTCCTTAATTTCAAGTATGCATTACTGCAATTTGAGACCATTTACATATGCAACTGAGTCAATGGGTGGATGGGGGGGGGGGGGGGAGATGGGGTAAAATTGTGGGAGGCAAGCATACAAGTGCAATGAAATGTCTTCTCTTAGACCATTACTTGTACTGTCATATAAAACATAAGTTTCTCCCCTCATTTCAGGCATCTGCATTGACTGATGTATGTTACACTGGTGGAGCCCATGTTGACAAAATGTACCTCAACTGCAAAGCCTTTGGTAGACCAAAGGGTTTGAAGAAAGGTACCGAAGAAAGTGCTTTACTCAAACATACAGGCAACAGGGAGATACTATGGCACAGTGTCTGTCTATGACTCTAGGGGAAGGATTTTCCTTGACCTGGCAGTGGATACCTGTTATCTGAATCTGCTGTCACCCTCATCAGAAGGTTTGAAGGAAATATATGGCTACATCTACAAAATGCCAACAAGAATTAAACAAGATATGACCAAGGCTGCAATTCATGAATGTTTTATTGAATTCTCTACAATTACAAAATTTGAAAACAGCATTAGTGAGCAGCTTTTAGGCGGGTTGAAAATACTTCAAAAAGTTGACTGCAAAACAGTAAAACTTCTTGTCACATGTTTGCATTTGCATGAATGTCAGCCATAATTACTAAAAGAATACATTGAAAATATTCCACTGATACTACAATACGAAAATAACTGTCCTGTTAATGAAATGCTTCCATGAGTATCACCTCAAAAACAAGAAATGCAGTAAGGAATAGCATGCAGTACTAAACAAGATGGGAGTATCACCCTTACTTATTTAATGACTGATAATGTTAGCACCTTCTGACTTACAAAGAAAATTGAGCTTTTAACCTGAACACATTAACAAGATGAGCAGTCACACTGGGGATAATCACATTGTGGCTGTTGTTTACATCCATTGATAGGTGTAGCAGATTCAACAAGCTGTCTTGTTACAAAGCAGGGCAAGTATCAAGCAGCAATTCACAAGTCCCTTTCAATAAAGCACAGGAACAACTTCAAGACCATGCTTTCAGGCTTCTCCTCCACGGGGAAAATAAGCAACTTCCCACAATGAGCAACTGAGGACTAACTAGATTTAAGAGTAAGATAGCTATGCTATGCTATTATATGCAGATCAAAGAAGCAAGCCCTTGCTGTACATGTTTTGCCCTACTGGAGTGTAATTATTTAGCAGTCAACGTATGAACTGAACAGCCTATATCAAAGACAAGGTTGTTAATCTGGTAACCCTTTCTCTTGTAGTTTTATAGTCATCTTACTGTGATTATTTAGCAGATTATACAAAGTACACACAATGCAACGTGACTTGCTGGGACTATGAATGTTTCTTTGCAGTGAGCAACTACTGGGGACTAAGTGGTTCTAAGAGAAAGGTGTCCACTATGCAACTGGTCGCAGCTAGATTAAAGACCCAATACTTTGCTGTACATCTTTTGCCCTACTGTGATTATTTAGTATTCCACAAATGTAAACTGTACAGCCTACATCACAAACACAGATCTGTTCACCCTTTCTTATGTAGCCTAGTTAATACAAGCAAGCTCACAAGCCTTTGCCATTCAGTTTGCCCTAAATCCTACTAATTACCCAGTACATACCTTCTACAACATACACACACTCGGTGCATGTGTAATGTTCACCTGCTAATGGCTTTGCAATAAATATGTTCACTAGCAATCAGTCAATGATGAAATCTGGACTATCTCCGTCAATACTGTACAATGGTTGTAAAATTTCTGCTTGAATACTCTTGATGTGTTACGTCAAAGAGACAGAATACTTTCTTCATATTAGATTAACTGATCTTCACAGGCTTTATTCCAGAGATCTGATATTGTGATCAATTGCACAGTTTGATCTAATGTGACCATGTTGGGTCAGATGAGACTGGGGTGTGTGACTGATTGCAACTTACTGCAAAGACTTCCAGTTTGCAGTATGTCTGATTGAGTTTGTTGCAAGCAGTTGTGTGTTACTCCAGTGTAGAAGGGACTTGACATTCAGCATATAGGGTAACTAAACCAACAAATATATTTAAACTGGTTGAAATAAAACTGGTTCATAAAAATAAATGAGGGTGTTAGGAGAGAATTCTATAAAACATTCTAAGATAGTAAACTCATTTAAATAACATCCCATATAAAGAAATAAATTTGAAAGCCAAAATACAGACTGCAGAGTACAGCTATTGTAACAAGTGTTATATATCCCACATCAAGGAAAAATATATCAAGTATAAATATACGAGAATTTGCAAGTATGGTTGGATGTTAACTAACTTGAAACCATTGTAATTATCTGCTTTCATTTTTCAATCATTTTGTTGAGTTTTAGTAACTTTGAATTTTAATACTGTTTTTCACTCCCACAATCAATTAAAGAATCATTTCCAAATGCAACTACCACCAAACAATTTTCTCCTTCTTATACAACTTAAGCCAATTATGAGTAAGATCTGGACTTTCTCTCCTAGCAATGAAGTTGTAATGATGACTTGAATATTTTAATTTTATGTGGTAAGAACTGCTTGTCCAACAAGGGGAAGCATATCTAAAAAATTGACAGGCAAAAGAAAGTGGGGTCCAGAATACCATATATGGCAATACAGTTATGACTTTGGTCTTAATTGCTATTGCCTCATAAGATATTAAATTCTTTGGAGATATGCAAGACCAGATAGCAATTTTAAAATTAGCAGTTGTACATCATGAAACTCTGGTTACTCCAAACTTGGAAGAGCAATGTGGGAAATGTTACCAACAGTCTGCCATTCTGAAACAACTTTGAATTACAACCACATTTTCAAGATTTAAAGTAAGTATTCTTCTATTGGACATTAACTGAAAGGAAATTTTGCTTGTCATCAAATTTTTAATTGCTGACAGCACAAGAGGTCAGATTTTCTAATTTCTTTTCAAAACAAAACAGGTCATCATACATTCCTGAATGTTTCATATGCCTTTGACAGTTATCCGAAGTAGTGTACACAATAACTGAGAAGGGAAAGGTCAAGTAGTAGATATGAGGTACTTATATTATTGTATTCAGCAAACCACTGTGGATGGGATTATTACTAATTCATTCATAGGAATATCAAAGCTAGCAGAATAATTAGAAAACCAAAAGCAACTCTCTATAAGGACTACAATGGAACATCAAACAGAGGAAAATACAAAACATGATAACATGGAAAATAATGACAGGGAAAAAAAGAAAATCCACACACAAGGAAAAAATCTTGCCAACTGACATTGACTAGTCAGGTAGAGTAAGGGGGAGGGGTGGTGAAGATCATGGGAAGGAGAAAGAAGTGATTTAACTCTTCTAGCAGAGATGGCAATTCTTAGGTTTCAATGCATTCCTTTTTTATGTTTACAAAAGCGGTTTACTGTGTCCAGCCAGTTATACCTGAGTGCCAATATTTTTCTTTTTTTTTTTTGCCTTTCTTTCACCAGCTACTGCAAAAGCTGCTTGCACTGCTTACAAGATCTTCTTCAGGATCACGTTGCAAACGTCAAAACTCTCTTCGTCTTCAAGGACAATGTCATACTTAGATTTGTAAACTTCTAGGTTCTCAGATATCTGGTGAATGACATGGAGGAACAAAAAACTCTGAGACAATATTCTTATTTTCTACATAACTTGAGAAGACAAAAATTTAAAGTATAATTATTATCTAGTTCATTATGGTATCCATGAAACTGAACACAGTACACGTAACATAGAACACATGACACAGTGCACATGACACTGTAGACACATCACAGCACACACATGCCACAGTACACATATCACTTTACACACGACACTGTGCATGACACATCATCTATTCAATGTCCACATGATACAATACAGAGTGGCACACCATAGCATGCCATGCTGTGAAACACTACTAAGTGCTTCACCACATCATATTAAACTGCTCTGAGCCATACCATATTGTACATACCATACTGTACATACCATGACATATCATACTAAGTCATACCACACAGTATATATCACAGTAATGCATACTGTAGCATGTCCTGCCATATCAAACTTAGCCATACCATACTGTACATACCATAACAAACCAAACAAGATACCATACTGTTCCAACAATCAAAGTAGGTTAAAAATGAAGCTTGGGTTTTTGTCAATTTCGGATTTTTTTTTACCATAGCCAGGTATTTTTGGCACCTTCTCACACCAATACTGCAAAAGATGATGATACATAAATTCAGAAGCTGTTCTTAGCCTTCCTGTGCCCACTAACAAAGCAGTTCCACAGGATTTGTGGGGTTCTACAGAAACCAAGATATTATTAAGTGTTTATTTCATCTCCTTTGTGATTTAAAATATCATTTGAGAGATTATGATTCTGGTCTATAGTTGCCAATTTGTCACCAGGATAGAGTTTTGCATTTTACATAACAGCAGTTCAAAGCATTAGCTGAAAGCTAGTGGATAGATTTTAGTTCAAAATTATCTAATCAAGATTAACTCTTTCTTAGCTATGCTGGATTGATGAATAATGAGATAGACTTCTTGGCATAGAGGAGGAGTTGATTGGTCAGCGTGTCTAGTGCATGGAATGCAGGCTGAGTAAAAAATGGATTACAAACAACAGTTTCAGTGAGCTGCTGTATCTGAACAAGATCTCAGTATTAATAGAATGTCATGTCTCACAATAAAATGGTGCTTTCAAGAAAGATCATCTTTCAAGAGATCATACTTCCCTTTACCATTTTGTATCACTGCCATGCATCCTGATTGGTTTCCCTGATATTAACACTAACACAACACTGCTGTCCATGGGGACATTTCTCTTTTTTGTTTTGCGTTGTTTATGTGATATCCTCTCCAGCTCACACAGAGCAATAGAACATTCAAAACCATAAATATCACAGGAAACAATGTGCAATTAACAATTCAAAATGCACTGATAAAAGTAAACACAAAATCGAAGAAAGCAGATGGTTACAATTTACTCAATACTTACATGGTCGTTCAAAAATCCTATGGTTAAGAGGTTTTCTTTGTAAGGCATGCCGTCTACCATCGTCAAATCTCCGAGGGTGTCTCCCAGTAGGATGATATTGGTCCGTTTCTTGTTTCTGTCAAATATCTCCGGGTGATGAACAGCTACTTCGTGCTTGTTAAAAGTGTGAATGAGTTCTCCTTTGAAGCCGATCAATTTCTCCTAGATTTTGTGTTGCCAAGGAAAAGAAAACAAAAACAATTCAGATGTACATTTTAAGATTTGGTTCGTCAGAGCTAACTACAAGAAGTGTTCTAAAATACCACAAGAAAGCACTTATAGAGAGAAAGAGCAATTATTGATCACAAAATCCTTTGGAAGTTTCGAAGTTCCACCTTCATTGATGTAAAGAGTCATATACTTCACACAATGTATAAAGATACCTAAAGCTGTCAGGGATAACTAACCACTGTATTCCTTATGTCAGATGTTCTGCATGATATAAATGAATTTGTCTTGCTCCTCTGTCCAAATCCAACAATTTGAAAACAGAGACACTTTATCAGACTTACTTCCAGCCAATTTATTTGACTAGCTTTTGAAAGCTACAAACCTACATTTTCAGTCACAATTTTCTGGAATATGAAAGCTAGATTTTGAATGCTACTGTAGCATAAGTATCAACTGAAGCAGCTTTCTGCCTCTAGGCATTCCAACAATTTGTCTTAGACTTTCCATTATTATGTTCTCTAAGGGAAGACTGCATTGGGTGCAGGTAAGACTGCATTGGGTGCAGGTAAGACTGCAGGGAAAACTGCAGTGACTGCAACTAAGATTGCATTGACTTCAGGGATGACTGCAGGGATGACTGCAGGGATGACTGCAGTGGCTGCAGATGAGACTGCATTGACTGCAGGGATGACTGCAGTGGCTGCAGGGATGACTGCAGTGGCTGCAGGGAAAACTGCATTGACTGCAGTAATGATTGCAGTGCTCCATAAAATGAAGCTTTAATCATCCGGGTCAGGGAATCCTCTGATGTAACTCCTATCACAGCATGGATAACGATGGGACCATTAGGCATGTAACATTACCAGTTGTTGAGCTACATAGTCAATGCACACTCTGGTGCCAACACAATGCCAGGAGGGTATTCGCTGCCAGGAGGTTAGTCGCTGCCAGGAGGCTAGTCGCTGCCAGGAGGCTATTCGCTGCCAGGAGGCTAGTCGCTGCCAGGAGGCTATTCGCTGCCAGGAGGATATTCGCTGCCAGGAGGCTAGTCGCTGCCAGGAGGCTAGTCGCTGCCAGGAGGATATTCGCTGCCAGGAGGCTATTCGCTGCCAGGAGGCTAGTCGCTGCCAGGAGGCTAGTCGCTGCCAGGAGGCTAGTCGCTGCCAGGAGGCTATTCGCTGCCAGGAGGCTATTCGCTGCCAGGAGGCTAGTCGCTGCCAGGAGGCTATTCGCTGCCAGGAGGCTAGTCGCTGCCAGGAGGCTAGTCGCTGCCAGGAGGCTAGTCGCTGCCAGGAGGCTATTCGCTGCCAGGAGGCTAGTCGCTGCCAGGAGGCTAGTCGCTGCCAGGAGGCTAGTCGCTGCCAGGAGGCTAGTCGCTGCCAGGAGGCTAGTCGCTGCCAGGAGGCTATTCGCTGCCAGGAGGATATTCGCTGCCAGGAGGATATTCCCTGCCAGGAGGATATTCCCTGCCAGGAGGATATTCACTGTCTGGAGGCTATTCACTGTCAGGAGGCTATTCACTGCCAGGTGGCTATTCACTGCCAGGAGGATATTCACTGCCAGGAGGACATTCACTGCCAGGAGAATATTCACTCTCAGGATGTAACTGTTCTATGCAGTTCAATACAACCCTGACATGAATGATCATGATTTGTGCTGCACACTGCAAAGGGCAGGAATATCAATGCCCAAATCTATGCCCTTGAATGAAATATCAAGAGTATGCCACAGAAGGCACAGAGAACGTATCAGAGAATAAAGCACCGTTTGGTTTGTCTTTCTTCCTAACAAGCGACCAGAGGAAAGACCGATGTGTACTTCCTTGCCTCTAATAGCAAATTGTTACACATCACATTGTAATATGTCTGTTCTTCAGGTTGCAGGATCACTTGCAGAATTTTCTCTCAGAAGGAGTTACAAGGGGAATGCAAATATTTTCTTCAAACAATGTTCTACAAGGGAAATAGAATATCCCACTCTTGCTTAAAACAACATTTGACCTTTGCCAAAACTAATTTAGGCCTACTACTTTTGTGGGACCATACACAAAGAGTCTGTTCCGTTGGTGGTTTTGCATTTTAAGAATTCAATACCTTGTCATCCCAAACCATGAAAAAGAAGCCTACGTTGAGTTATTCCAATGCAACCATCCCTGGCATCAAGAACATCAATGAAGAAATGATCACACCTAGAAAATATTGATTTGCTTAGGGAAAAAAGTAAGAAGTAACTATTGTACCTCCTCATCAAAATCCATGAAGTTTGAGATGACATGAATGTTACTGTACATGTGAGCTCTCTGTTTAATAGCTTCCTTCAAAATGTCACCAACGCCAGCTGAGAATATTAACAATGGCACATTGTTTTCATGGAGCACTTCCAAGGTCTGGTTCACACCATCTCTATTATATGAAAAAAAACGCAAAGATCATCAGCTGTTTTAAATTACAATTGCTATTCCACTTAGAAATGTGAATGCATGTGAACATGTTCACATGCTGCTTAGGCTGGCAACAAGGCCAGATGATATTAATTTAAACACTCTTGTCAAGACACAATTTAAACATGGTCATATCTTCCTTGCATCATGTGCAGCATAGTAGTGTGACATCTGCAAATCTTTTATATGATTAAAATGAAATGGAACTTGATGTAATGTCATGCATTATGCTAACAGATCCTCAAAAAGACCCTCCAATGGGTTTTTCATGGTCCATACAATCTGTGTCACTGTATGATGTCAAAGGAAAGTGCTTCACAAGTGCCAGATAATGCTCTACAATAACATACTCAGTGGTGTCTCTTGCCAAAATACCATCATCTAGCTCTGTGACTACAGACCATATATGAAAACTGGTTAATGATGTTGTGAACAACCAAAGACCTGTGGGATGTCTACAACTTTATACACTTTCAGCTTGATAAAATTGATCATTTTCAAAGCTCATTTTATGGAGAATGTCAAATTTCCAGATTGCTTTCAGAGTCTGAAAAGAATGCAAGAGAGAACTGAAAGGTTCAGCGAAGAATTTCACCATAGTGGCAACGACACTGAAGTACAAATCCAAAGATGACCATAATTAGATATCTAGCAGACTACAGTCCACAGTTTAGCGAGATATACTCACCTGAGACGAATCTCACTCTTCTCTACAATCTTGGCTACCGTGGCTTTGGTTATTTCACAGGCGACTAAAAGGCTATGAGCTGTGGTCCACCTTCAAAGGAAAATAAAGCAAAAGTGACACAATAAATCTCATATCAATGTCACAACGAATCATAACAACACCAAATGCATAGTTTTGTTTAGTTAGGTTTTGCATTTATGTCTCAAGACCTGTATATCATGCCTGACAGACCTGACAAGGTAAGGTTATGGTCAGAGACATTAGGAAGCTAAGGGGATTACAAATCTCTAAGACTTGTCAAAATGTATAATATCATGTTACAGATTGCATGATAACAGCAACATGACTATGAATATTCATGATATCAAACATGTTATGCAACTAATCTGTATACATGTAAACACTAGGCTAATGTAGGAAATTTTAACGTTGTCTTCATCTGTTTCCCAAACACTGAGATTGATGACATCACTCCTGTCTTTTTGTCATGACATTAACACTGTGTAAGTGTCATGACATTACTCCTGTCTTATTATTATGACGTTACCCGTCACATCATGGTCACTCCTGCTTATCATCATGACATCACTTTTGTCTTACTGTCATGATGTTATTCCTGTCTTGTTATCATGACGTTACTCCTGTCTTGTTATCATGATGTTACTCCTGTCTTGTTATCATGACGTTACTCCTGTCTTGTTATCATGACGTTACTCATGTCTTGTTATCATGACGTTACTCCTGTCTTGTTATCATGACGTTACTCATGTCTTGTTACCATGACGTTACTCCTGTCTTGTCATCATGACGTTACTCCTGTCTTGTCATCATGACGTTACTCCTGTCTTGTCATCATGACGTTACTCCTGTCTTGTCATCATGACGTTACTCCTGTCTTGTCATCATGACGTTACTCCTGTCTTGTCATCATGACGTTACTCCTGTCTTGTCATCATGACGTTACTCCTGTCTTGTCATCATGACGTTACTCCTGTCTTGTCATCATGACGTTACTCCTGTCTTGTCATCATGACGTTACTCCTGTCTTGTCATCATGACGTTACTCCTGTCTTGTCATCATGACGTTACTCCTGTCTTGTCATCATGACGTTACTCCTGTCTTGTCATCATGACGTTACTCCTGTCTTGTCATCATGACGTCTTGTCATCATGACGTTACTCCTGTCTTGTCATCATGACGTTACTCCTGTCTTGTCATCATGACGTTACTCCTGTCTTGTCATCATGACGTTACTCCTGTCTTGTCATCATGACGTTACTCCTGTCTTGTCATCATGACGTTACTCCTGTCTTGTCATCATGACGTTACTCCTGTCTTGTCATCATGACGTTACTCCTGTCTTGTCATCATGACGTTACTCCTGTCTTGTCATCATGACGTTATTCCTGTCTTGTCATCATGACGTTATTCCTGTCTTGTTATCATGACGTTATTCCTGTCTTGTTATCATGACGTTACTCCTGTCTTGTTATCATGACGTTACTCCTGTCTTGTTATCATGACGTTACTCCTGTCTTGTTATCATGATGTTACTCCTGTCTTCTTATCATGACCTTACTCCCGTTTTCTTATTATCTTACCCGTCTTATTATCATGACGTCAATCCTGTCTTGTTATCATGACGTTACTCCTGTCTTGTTATCATGACGTTATTCCTGTCTTGTTATCATGACGTTGCTCCTGTCTTGTTATCATGACGTTACTCATGACGTTACTCCTGTCTTGTTATCATGACGTTACTCCTGTCTTCTTATCATGACGTTACTCCTGTCTTGTTATCACGACGTTCCTCCTGTCTTGTGATCATGACCTTACTCCCGTTTTCTTATTATCTTACCCGTCTTATTATCATGACCTCAATCCTGTCTTATTACCATGATGTTACTCATCATGACTTTACTCCTGCCTTATTATGACATTACTCCTGCCTTATTATGACATAACTCCTGTCTTATTATGACATAAAGTGTCATGTGATTCATCTTTGTCACTAACAATGATTTGAGTAATAATTCTACAGACAATTGAGACCATCATTGCTGATGTCACTATTTCCACTAATCTTTGTGATTTGCTTACATTTAATACTTTCATCCATTTCAGTGAATTTCATGAAGATGGCTGACACTTAGTCTTGTGATAACTTTGATACTCCAATAATTCATGCAAAATTTTGTTTCCTACTTTCATTTCTTTTTAGTATGTTGCCTGAAGATAACTGAGCCCAGGTTTGATTGTTATTTCATGAAATGTCATGAAAACCATAAACCATATCATTTCAACAAACCATATGTTTTTCTTTGCAATTGAAGTACTTGATACCATAAGTATTGTGATGAATTGTGCACCAATATACAACTGACTGCCTGTAAGTTAAGCATACGAAGCCTCCATGAAACTGAACAATGGAATTCTCAGATAGAAGTTCTCACAAGTCTCCTACCAGTTTATCATGGCTTCTGTCTTTTCCTTCAACCCCACGGTGGCAGACATCTCTATCGGGTAGTATTTATCTCGTAACTTGATTGCTTCCTCTCGGTAAGATTCTGGAAGATATTCACTGGTGTCTAGCACTCCTATTTAAGAGAAATGAAAAAAAAATAAAAAATAAAACGAGTGAGCCAAATTGCTTAATGATTTGCCAAAGAAAAGTGGATGTTTCACATTACGTTACAACACTGACCATTGATATATACATATGCAACAGGACTAATGAGTATTGGAGACATCATGTAAAAAAGACGATTCAGACTTGGCATTCGCTTTTACTGTCTCATTGCCAAAACCTTCACAGGTTAACTGCAACAAAAATGGAAGTGGATTTAGGACAAAAATGCTAAAACAAAAAAGTCAAAGCAATTATTGGCTTTGTGTGATCATACAATGTTGTCATGGCTACAAGGTTTTCATGGCTTCCTAAACTGATAGGACCTTTAAGAAGGACATGATAAATCATTGCTACATAGTCCCAATCATTTTTCAGCAACATAAATCACAAAACCTTGTTTGCAATGGATCAGCATCAGTCTCGTCTGATTGGATGCATTGGCACACTTACTTCAGTAAGTTTCCACTTTGTCAAGTGGAGGAAGTGTTTTGTTAGAGTGCGTGTTCCATGGAGACTAAAAATGCATGTATGCTAGCATCCATCATCTAACTATCAAACTGTACTTGAACTATTTATTTAAATGCTTATTTATGTTGCTTTTATGGAATGGTTAAGGTGAGTTGAATGAAAAATGTGTCAAAACTACACAAAGTAGTGATCAAAAGAAAACCACTGGCAAATTCACTGTTTGCTTTCTGTCATTTCATGACTTGCAGATTTTGAGTTTTACATAGACTTTCCAGAATTGTGAAAAAACAGTGACCCTGTTAAATAGAGAGCTATAAAACAAATTTTATTTTATTGATATTAAAAATATTGACAAAAGCAATTTATCAAACAAACAGGTGTCTCTGTAGCGATATTATCAGATTTCAATCACAATAGCACTGACTATAGCAACACCAATGATGTAAGATATGCTCAAATGGTGGCTGTAAATCCTTGAAAACCTGAAAAATATTCATAGGTATCCATGACATGTAATTGCAATACTTAATGATTTGTACAAAACAGAAAACATAATAGCTAAATCTACTTCTTTAGTTAGCAGACGACCAACATACTGCAGTCCTGCCACTAGCTGGCAAGCACCTTATCTCACTAACATGTTTTATCATTGCAAGATATGTTTTATCATTGCATAATATGCTCATCTTTTTGCAAGAGGAGAGCAAGAATTCTTCTTACCATGGCAGGATGGAACTCTTTTGCCATTGTAAGTGTGTCTAGAGATGGTCTTATCAAAATCAGAGACAATCTGTAAGGAAAGGAAATAAATCAAGAAATCGACAATTGTAAGTGTGTCTAGAGATGGTCTTATCAAATTCAGAGACAATCTGTTAGGAGAGGAAATAAATCAAGAAATCAACAATTGTAAGCGTGTCTAGAGATGGTCTTACCAAAATCAGAGACAATCTGCTAGGAGAGGAAATACAGTAAATCAAGAAATCAACAAAATGTTTAAATGTAAAGGCCAAACAATAGGATAAAACAAAGATTAAGGTCTTATGTATCATTTGAAAATTTTGTAACAAACCGCTGACAGCCAACGACACAATGATCCCATGTGATCTGTATTGACCAATCAACAACAGCAAATACCTCCATCAAATCCAATTGTGGTTCCATGACACATCTACATTAACGTTAATTCTGTTATGTACACAAGAAGCCATGCAGTGAGTAGGCCTGGATCAGACAGTACTGGCTCTACTGGTCTTTCCCTCAATGTCAGTATTAAACGACAGCATAGGAACAGAAACAACAATGAAGGGTAATCAGCAGCTGCCAGTGAAGGAGATTAATCTAGTTTATTTGAGCCCTTGAAGAGTCTTCATCAAATCTGAAAAATCATTTCATACAGTATCTCATTTGAACAATCTTAAATAATATTCCTTAATTAATGAAACAATGAAAACATGATCTGATGCAGTCTGCTAAAGTTTGTGATATGATGTCATTCTTTTTATTTGTAATGACTGAAAGTCAATACCTGCAGCTTATCGTTTCCTCCCTCTACTAAACTTGATATGATACTCTCCACCTTTTGGGGATCCTTTATGTGAACTTTGCTACCTTTCAGTTCTTCCATCTGAAGACAAAATAAAGAAATAGGTCAGAGAAGTAAATGCTCTGGAACAGTTTAGCTAAATACTGCAGCAAGCTGTCCTACATTTCTCCTTGATCACCAGAGTGCTGTTAGATTAGTGAACATACACTAGCTTTAGTCAACAGTATCACTTAGGATAGTCAAAAGAGGCACTAAAGGCGAGACTTTAGCTTGCCTATTTCTTGGCACTTTTCTCTTTACCACATACCTAACATTAATAACTATATCTTGTTTTGCATAATAATAAAAAAAGGGAACTGCTACCTCCAGTAGATACTCAACAACAAACTGAACTGTTGACTTCTTGAGAAGAGTATAAACACTGGAAGCTTCCATCAAAAAGAAATCAAGTAACTATATACTAAAGAGTACAATAGCATTTTCACAGGTAACCAGGGAAATTGCAGGGTATTTTATCACCTGGTTCCAAACTTTCTACATGGTTTCTTCATAAAACGAAAAAAAAAGACAAACTTGCTGTGTAAACATGCTGTGTTAGATTGTCAGATTTCACCTACTACTGTATACACAGTGAATGGTTCAAAAGCAAACTTTTTCTTCAAGAAAATCAGTGGTCCTATTAATGAGTAGGTATAGGCAGGTACATGTAGCACACTGGTAAGATTCCTCCACACAAGTGCGATGTATGATGCCGTGGAAATGCCTAGGTTAACGATACAGCTTACATTTTGGTTGGGTACCCGAGTACCCAGTGAGTATAAGAATGACCCTGTTCCAACTTTTAGGAATCGATGAAAACACAAAAAGACAAGTAACACCACTTTGACGTCTAAAGCTAATAACATGCCAAACGATTGAAAAAAGGTTAAGTGCAAAATATACTACTCAAATTATCATCAAGTAATAATAAGTTATTCTGACTAATATCAATGGATAATGGCTGTATAATCTCCCTATAGATATCCAATATTAATACACAATAGTTACCAGTTATAGATATAATATACATTTTAGCCTGAGATGTTGCAATATCATAGCAAAAAATGAAGAAAGGAAAGACCATTAATTAACAGACTTAGAAAAAGAATCTAAGTGGAATACAAAAATCTACATTCACATGTTATCGTATTGCATAATTTAGATAAGTCTACTGTACATTTACAGTTTCAACAGTGTACAGAACAACTTTCTCTGGTAGTTAATGACAGGGGAGGATATCAGATAAACTGATGTCCTTTACAGTTAAACTGTTCTTCTAAGTTCTGAAATGAAAATATATCATAAATGTACAGGACAGGTATTACCAACCCACCCTGACTCACTCCAAGATTTTTTTTCAAAATTATGTTTAATTTACAGTACTATAGACTTACCTTCAGTGACTGTTCACGTCACACACCGCAAGATCTAGGACTATTGCTAGCAGATAAGACATCAAATGACTAGAATACTGATTTATGGACAGTTATTACTGATCCAAGATGGCTGCTATTGTCTGTAATAACTCAGTAAAGATGTATCCATTACTGTATATACAAGTCTACCTGCATATTTACAGAACCTGAGGGACAATTTACTATACTATACCTGTTCATATATCATGCAATTATTTTTTTGTCATAATAATTACTGACTGTATTCACTTGCACAATCGAAGTTAATTACCGTGTCTGTTGCTGTAGCAGACACTTTTTTATTTGCCATCCGCTTTGTCAGAGTAAAGACTGCAACTGCACCAACTGCCACCAGACCAGCACTGATCAATATCTTTGTATTGGGAGATGAAGACAACATCGATGCTAGTTAGGTCAGAGTGCAGGTGAGGGCTCAGAAGTAGCAACACTGCACGACTCTGGTTGAAAAAGAAGAGATGAGAAGGAAAGGCAAAAATTTGTGGAATTTTACTTCACTGTACACTTAATGACAGTCATTACCACCAATGAAACAGATGCATCATTTTATGTTCAGCAACTTTATGCCACAAGAGTGAGGATGAAAACTACAGCAGCTGGCCAAATCATACCTAAGATGCTGCTGAGCAGTGTCAGATAAGCCTAAACATCTAGTCAACCGAAAGTTTTGTAGAACACATCTGGAACTGGTTTACAAAGCCTACTATTTTACAATATAAGACACTAGGACTATGATCCAACCACATCACAGAAAAGAGCTATGAATCTGATACTGTAGGAATGTCTTTAGCCTTGAGCTAAAGATACAAAAGAATTGTAAGCATCTTTAACTGTCCTTGTTTTCCTGAAAATATTCAGCTAATAGTAATTTGGCACTCAACAGGGCACTGCAGTCCACTCTAAGATATTTGGTCTTGTAGCCAGCAGACCTTTGCAGTGGTCTGCAGTAACTGGTCTAGCAGATCTTAAGTCTTTCTGACTTCTGGTCATGGGAAGTATTTCCTCATCAACAGCATGTATGATTGTGTGAATATATAGCATTGTATAGTGTGCATGTGCTTCCATGAAACTGCTAAATGTAAACAAAAAACACAAATCATCCATTTCCTCTATTGTGCTGATAGGCACAGTATAGTCTGCAATCACACTTCACAAATGCACTACGTCCAGTTCTTTCAAAGAACCATTTGTCTGTTTTGCATGAAAGGTGCACAACCAAATCCAACAGTAAAACCAACTATACATGCAGGAAATTGTGAGATGATAGCAGCATAAACTTCCACTTAGCATATATGTTAAAGCAACAATAATCATTTTAACAACATTGGAATTGTAAGTATATACAGCGCATACATGATCATGAAAGGAAAGGTATGATACCATGTACTGTTGGCATACACACTAATGTCACATGGATCAACAGTCAATGTGAGTCTATTTAAACGGTAAAAGAGGTCACTAATTCTGTCAGTATGGTGTCCTAATAGTTTTAAATAATGAGCCAAAGATGCAGGAAATACAGGTCATCTGTTAGATCTGCATATCCCCTCCCCCCCCCCCCCCCCCCCACTATGAACAAACATGTCTATATCATTACCTATGTGAGTATGTCTTTGACATAACTGTAACTCAAGCTTTCATGATACAGTATTCAAAGGACAACCGCTATAATGGTATGCCTAATAATCGTACTTCAGTTAAAACCATTATTTCCCGAACACGCTTTGCATACATAATAAGTTGAAATTGGCCAACAGTTAAGAACACAATTTAACATTCTGACCATGCAAGTGACTTGTTTTAGTAATGAAATCAATTGATTTTAGAGGACATCATACAACTAACATTTTTTTTTTTCCATTGTGTGTGTTTCCTTTTCAGGCTTCAATGCAACATCTTTTTCCACAATATCACAAATTACTGCCTGCAAGATGAGCAGCAATCTTATTATCTCACATAATGCATCTATGGATACTTAAATGTGATCTATCCCAGAAGTAATTAATAAAGCTGTAGCTAAGCAAAGTGAAATCTTTATGTGTCATGGCAAACATTTCTCTTGTTGAGTAATTTATATTCAGAGCTTACATGCATGACTACGTAAGGACTTCGCTGAAGTCAAGACAAAGTTCACTATTTGAAAAGACTTGCAGATGGACCTGCACTTGGGGGGGTCCCAGCTGCAGTCCCAGTCGGACCACAACTTTTTCCAAGCGAGGGGAGCACTAGGTGGGTAGTTAGAACTTTCAATGAAGGCCAGGGTTACACCTTTTGATGAGGAGAGAAGTATGAGCTCAAGTCTCAGTTTGGTGGAAATAGTGGGCAGTGATTTAAGAGACAGTTGCGGTTGCCAGGCCCTATAGAATAGATACCAGGGCTGTTCATTTTTTTTTTATAAAATCATGATTTAAATCAGTGATTTAAATCAAATAAATCAATTTAAATCATGGTTTTTTTCTAATAACCAGAAAGCCAAAAGGCTTTGTGATTCCTTGCTACATGGTTATATTACAACAAACATGAACTATTCACATGACAAGTATGAGATCAACTGCAGTTATTTTTCTTGATACACCACAAGCCTTTAACCCAAAATGACCTTTATTTTGGTGACCTAAAATGACCGCGACATTTGAAGTCCACCAAAAGCAATAGGGATCACCTACCCAGGTCATACAACCCACACATCAAGTACAGTATGAGTATGACATCAGTCAACATTATCTCTGAGCTCCAAGAAACACACAGTAATCAGTGCTGCTTCTAGTTTTGCCTGTTGTTAGTTGAATCAAATAACTCAACCTTACCTCATCTGAACTCAGCTTGTCTGCCATATTTACCTCAAAATTCTTCATAAACGACCAGAATGTTCTTGGGTCTCCATCGTATGGTGGAATTTCTGCCTAAGGTAATTCCACCGCTAATTTTAAACTCAATTTCCTCCTTTAACTTCTTCAATGCTTCCTCCCTCTCCTCAGTATAATGCTTTTTGCATTCCAACATCCAGCTTTCTGCTTGCTCAAATCCTTCATCAGACAACAGCCCAGCCAGATCAGCATGAACCTCTTCCATTGCTTCAAATTGGTGCTCTGCCTTTTGCAAATTTTCCTTTATCGACTCTGCGATAATTTCTTCCTTGTTACAAGTAGCTTTTAACACACTCAAAGTCCTCGTAAGTTGACCCTAAGTTATGATTCCTCCTCAATATTTTTGCTTCCTCCATCCTTTCTGACATTGTGAAATATGATTGAAAGCACTCCAATTTGATTGTTAAGAAACCTTGTTCTGCTACCAGCTGTTCCTCTAGATATTGATATTATCCAAATAAATGACAGAACAGATGGTTTTTTTATTTTCATTTTTTTTATAAACCCATTAACATTCCAATGCATGGGGTCTATCTGACCCCATGACCCCCCATACCAAGACTATCTCTCTGGACAACTTATCATCGAGGCCCCTCACACTAGAAGTTACTTACTAAGTTACAAATGCAGTACTGTAGGGAGCAATCCCATTGAGTTAACTGTGTGCAACAGAATCAAAAACTGCCATTGCACAATGTAGACCAATATATGCATTTGTACGGTAGTTT
The DNA here is from genome assembly GCA_021234535.1 of Stichopus chloronotus. NCBI lineage: Eukaryota > Metazoa > Echinodermata > Holothuroidea > Aspidochirotida > Stichopodidae > Stichopus > Stichopus chloronotus. Next base: position 848,934 of record CM037848.1, on the reverse strand, counting down.
ATAATAACCACAATAATGGTGTTTAGGCTATTATTATTGTTTCATAGTGAAAAATTATCCCTTCCTCTCTATTAATAAGCATTAAATTTCACAGGGTCGTGAACCTGTTAATAACAGACAACCTTATCGAGTTTAAAACAAATCTGATGCACGGATAAGGAACTATGGCAGTTTTAACACTTTTTATGTTTTACCCCATAACCTCATTAATATGCAAGATTTGGACACCAAAAACAATAGAGATCATCTACTCAATATGGGCAACCTACATGCCAAAAATGAAATTACTCAGAGTTACCCTTCTTGAGATAGAGTGTTTACAAGCAAACGTCACACACACACACATACACACACACGACATCAGGACTGCATAGATTACCCTGCCTACGGCAAGGAATCAAAAATGATTTAAATCATGATTTTAATCAGCTTGATTTAAATCAAACAACCCGTACAGATACACCCTGAGCTTGGATCAAGGGACACGACTAAGCTATGTTTAATTTAGTAGAACACTTCAATTTTTAGCTTTTGAAAGATTTCTGTCAAGAACATCTACATGGAAAATCATTCGATTAGCAATGACAATCTCATTTCTGAACTGGCTTGTTATGCTATGTCATCTATAGAATGGCTGCAAAATGTACAGCATCTTTTCCACAACATTCTACCCGTTAGGGATAAAATGATTGTCAGCACACAATAGGACTGGCCATCTGAACTTTTAAAGTTAATGGTGAAATAATAAATTGTATATTACTTGAAGCAAGATTTTTCATGTACCTAATCCATTTGTTCTGTCCAGCACATATGCTGCATTTGGAAACCTAGAAACAGTGTACAATTCTAATTTTCCATTGAAGTATAGTAAAAATCTGGTCTGACTGGATTTTATCTGGCCAGATTCCGACTAAGATCCTGACAAATCTGGTCTAGAGGTCTTGAAATTAAAATCCGGTACATCTCTAACGACAGGAAAATCTAGACCAATTATTTTGGTAGTTTTGCTTAAAAAGTGTTACAGTACCATTTTTCTGTGGGCAGTTTAAGTGCTATTTAACAAAATTTCGAAAATGGAAAGGGACACCACCTCCTCAGGGTTCTAGCCAGCCCATTTTAACCCGGCAGTCCGCCCGGTTTGAAAGTTTTCCACCCAGTTTGAAAAGTTGTGCACCTAGTTTAAATTTTAATCAATTCTAAAGCATTACCAGAACAAGCGGACTTCATTAAAACCAAAACAAACCAACACAACATAATCACAAAAACTTGAGATTAATTTCGCTCACACCAGCCCGATTTCAACCGAAACAGAATTACTTTTCTTTTGGCCCAACTCATGTCTGACGGCTAGCATTTCTTGTAAACAGTGCCTAGCCTACACCTACGTACGACTGTACTTTACTCAAAGTAGTTTGGACACAATGCAACGCACGAGGCCGATTTTTTTGTTCTTAGATTTTTTTGTGATCGAACTTTTGTGTTTTGACCGGATACATGCTTGAGGAGTTGAAATTTAGCATGGGTTTCAAATGATTCGGACACGTCTAAAAACGTTAAAATCGCTGAGTTTCCAGGTGATTTGCACCCTGGATCCCTAAAGGGATTGTCCATGACACCACAAGGGACCCTATGGTGGGCCCATCGACCCCCACGCTGGTATGACAATCGCTTCGCTATCGAATGACTCCTACGGTGCCATGTTAGGTCTGGCGGGAAATCCGACTATATTGTAATTAGCCTCCCGGAACATTTACACTTTTTCCAGCCTGAGTACATCTTCAAAAGTGTTCTAATCCAGTCTGTGTAGCGTTATTCTGATATTTATGGAGTAGGTATTCAATACGGCGAATGAATTCTAGGCCGCTGGCAATTTATTTATCCTTTTAGTGGGTTGTATAAGAATCACTGATTTATGGACAGTGCTTCAGTCTTATTTACAGTGTAGCCTACACTACTATACTGACGATACGTATATCCTCCAAAATATACTGTTACAGTAGGGAGCGACATGCGTTATAGCGGTAGTTGTGTACTAAGAGTCAGTCACGTACGGTCACACACAAGAATCTTTATGTGTCAAAATTATTCGCAAAAGAGCGTGAATTTGAAGCAGTTTACAGCTCTTAAAAAACGTAGACTCGCGGAGCTTCCGGGGGCTTCGCCCACTGGGCCCATACCAGGGGCTTTGCCCCTGGACCCCACAAGAGGCCCTAGGGTGGGCCCCTTGACCCCACGCCGAATTGGCGATCGCTTTGCGATCGTGTCGATGCCTTCGACATCGATTAGGATAGCTTTATCGATGTCCGCCCGGTTTGGCAAAAGACCTGGCTAGAACCCTGCTCCTGTGAGACCACTTCATATCTTGCATCTCTGAGCTTGAGAGCTATGCCAAAGGGGGTCCTTATGTAGGCAAAACACCTAATATTGCATCTATGGGTGTGAAGCCTTTACTCCATCATACCTCAAGGTAACATTACTTTCTGACCTAATTGTTCCTCTTCTTGCATACATTGTTATAATTTGAAGATTATTACTCTGTGAAAATGCAGTTTAGCTCACCTTAATCTTACCTGTAAATTTGACTTATAACTAAAATGTTGTCGGTGGCATAAGGCCCATTAGTCTCTGTTCGTCTCTCAGACCTGCCAAGTCTCACAGGATTTGTGTGAGTCTCACACATTTGAAGCAAAATTCAGACATTCCTGCAATCCCTGTGTTTTCTCACAGAAACATGCCAACGTTTTACTTGGTCATAACAACCAATACCCCGTTACATAAAGATTTAAAAGTCATGCAGTTACAATTAAAACTAGTAAGCTTCGTCATTTTCACCTTGAAAAAACAGTTGAAAATGCATCATTACAATTGGGTGCAACAAGCTCATGTTTTACCCAAGCACTTCCACTTAAAAAATTCCGGTCTCTTTCTGCATCGCTTTGTTGCATTTAGTCAGCATTTAGCCGCCTACCACCCACCCCCTTCCACCCATACTTTCATTAAGTTACACGGGTATCTAGGCCTAGGTGACATGGCCTGATACAAGTAGTAACATAGGCCTATAACTTAGCCTAAAGGTATTTTTAACATCAGTTTTCTTTGTATGCTCTGTGCCAAATTAAATAGTAATGCTTTGCTTAGAAGTTAGTATCATATCATCACAAATTCTGAAACTCAAGCAAGGTGAGACAATTCCCAAACAAACAAACAAACAAACAAACTATACCCAAACCCCCAGCAAACTCCTACAGCACCCTTGGCATGTCCATGCCTAGAGTGACAATTTAAACAAAAATTTTCCAAAGTTCTGTGTTTCTATCCCTGATGTGTTTACTTAAGCCTAAACTTCAGGTACTGTGCACTGATCTACCAGTCCATTACTGTAGCCTGATTCCGTTTAGGCCAAGTTCATTACCGTATTGCCCATAGGCCTAGGCTCCATATTCGGAATCAAACGTAGCCTCGCGGGATAACACAAAATACGTCTCCAGCGGCAGTTACTGGCTGGTGGGTTGAAAAAGTTTGGGTAGGAGCTTCTTCATCAAAAATTGGAATAACCATTTTTGTCAATGACTCTTTGTAAAGAGTGGTGTTATCCTCACGACCTCAGTCAAAATTAGCTTGCACTCGTCGCACTGTGACTAGCACTAGCAGCACTAGCACTGCTGCACTTCTACTACTTAGTCACTACAGTCCTACTCCTAGATACAGTAGTACGCCAGCTGGCCTGGTAAGCGATCAGTTCAGTTGTAGCCTATCGTTACGTAACTAAACTACGTTTGCCTGAAAATGGATAACAACAGTACCGGTAGGATATAGCATACACTAACCGAACGTTAGAATGTTACGTGCTACGTAGTAATAACAGTGTACAACTGTGAAATAAGTGTTAGGCGTATTGCGGTGTTTTGTAAGCTTGGCCTCTGCCTGTGACTCATCTAGCTATTGTGACGAGAAAGAAAAAAAGATATGATAAAAAAATGTTACAACTTCATTGATCAGACCCCTTTCGTTCATCATAATCATATACTAAAAACGCAGGGTGATAATAATCGGTTTTTGGGCTTACATATTTATTGACAGGTAGGGTTCCCTCGCATCAAAAGTGTCTTCGGATCTACAAAGGGTTGGCCAGTTCCTAACGTGTAGAAATTGCTACGTTATCAACGAAGAAATCTGCTATGCTTTACCCGAGTCAAAACGGATGGTGGCTACGTCGGATTTGCCGAACACTATGCTGAGACATGATGAAAGCCAGTGTTAGAACTACTTGTTATCTCGACAAAATGGGACTTGCTATCCCTGTGACTGTTACCTATTGTAACAGAAATTCCTTTTGAATATAATGCAAAAAGGGTCTGTAATCAAAGCGTTCATCGCTAAAGGTGCATGTCTTTTACTTTCTTCATACTTTTAAGTTTTCATGTTATTCTTTTTATTCGTTTCCTTGTTGTTTTTATATGTAGCTATGTCTGTTTTCATGTTGATTTGTTTCAGTTTATGTAGCTTGTTAGTTATGTCGGTCTTTTGGTAGATAGCAACAGAATGCTTACCTTTCGGTAACTTTCGGTAGCTTCTTTACGTAGTCTTTGCTTGTTATGTTTTCATTTTTCTGTAGTTTGTCATGTAGCTATGTTGGATTTCATGTTCCTTGTTTTTGTAGATTTTGTTTTACGTACTGTATATTTTTACATAATCATTCTTTTACCTCGTACTTTGTTGGCAATGTGTCTTTTTATTCTTTTACACTTTTAGTGTTTCATTCTGTGCGAGTACTCGAATTTCCCTCTAGGAGCAATAACGTGAGTCTATTTGTCCGTCTTTCTGTCTAAATGCCAAGTTTGCTTTTTGTCCAGATACCGGCTTACCCTAACTCGACTTGTCGAAAAAATATGTCAATTTGTCAAGCTCACTGTGTCAGAAATAACCAGTGTTGGTGAATCGAGTCAGTGACTCCAGTCCACTCGAGTCGCCAAGTTCTTAATGACTCGAATTGAACTTGAGTCACTAGCATAAATGACTCAAACTTGGACTCGAGTCAGCGACCTCAGTGACTTGACTTAAATTTTTAGTATTTGACCCTAGTCAAATTTTCAGCTCGTCGCTTTCTTTTCCTTCTCGTTGTTTGCAACATTAACCATTGTAACCCGTAAGTTAAACTACAAAGCTGACGAGTAGGTATCCGTAGACTGAACAAAACTATCGGTATGCCACCCAAGTTAGAAGTATTTTCATATTCTGGTGATTGCACCAGACCTAGATTACACCAGAAGAACTTTTTGCAAAAAAACTTTTAAACGTAATCACAGACATTGGCATTAAGATATTCATACATGCTTGTATTGGTGCAATTTTTAATTTTTCCGGAACAGCTAACCCCACATTAATTTGAGATTTCGCTGCTTAATACTCTTGCTTTAGCATTTTGCCGATGGGTCTCTAACTATTCTTTTTTTTTAACTTGAAACTGATTTTGTCAAGGATAACTACTGACACGAAAAGACTTGTCCACTTATTTTTGTCTTGACTCGACTTGACTAAGATGGAGCACTGATTTGATTTGAAGTTGACTCGACAACTAGTGCTGACTCGATTTGACTTGACTCGATTGATGTATGTGGATGACTCGACTTGTGACTTGAGTTCAAGTTGACTCGTTACAACTCTGGGAATAAACTGCCACAAAATCTTGCTTTTTGTCCAGAGATGACCGACAAAAAAGTTTGTTCAAGGTGCACCTGCAGGTGATTGAAAATTTCTCAAAAGATAAAAAAACATAACAATGGAAAGTAAAAACTGTTGAATGAATTAACTTATCTTTAAATTGAGATGGCTCAAATATTCTAAGCAATAGCAATCCAAATCCCTACCATTTTTCTTAACACCGTGTTTTTCTCATTAATCGAGAAAGAAACTTGGCGCGGATCCAGGACTTTGAATAAAGAGGTGTACACCTTCGGCTGAAGGAGCGGATCCGGGGGAGGAGGGCGAGAGCGTGCGTCTCCACCTGGATCCTCACCTAGGAGAGACATGGGATCCGTATTCGCTTGATATATACAGGACCATGACACTCGAGAAGTGCCGTTTTCGGCAATCTGGGCTGTTTGTAATTGCCAAAAATTTTGGGGTACCCTTCACACCAACTGATGATGGCGCTGAGCTTAGACAGTCAATAATAAATCATCTTTTTTTTTCACATTTTTATATTTTTTATTTGTATATTTTTGCTGAGAATTTTGATCCACTCTCCTTGAGACGTTTCGGTAAAAATTTCCTTACATGTATTTTTCACGTTTCATAGGTGTTTTTCAAATTCAGACACGTTCTCCTATTTTAAGACTGGAACACTCGGGGAAACGCCTTCTCCGGTTTTCTCAGGATTTTGTAAAGCCCATTAAGTTTCTTGTTTGCTACGCGTAAATTATGGTGGCGCTCAGCTTAGATAGTAGTCCCGCTAGTTAGCGACAAACAAAATTCCACAAAAAATCCCTGCCCCAAAAATGTTTGGCGTCCGTATGCCTATGTGTTCAGCCCCAAAATATTTACCAAACACTCAAAGAGAAATGAAAGATGGCGCGTTTTATGATTCTTGTACCACCTCGATCTACCTGATATATATTACCATTTTTCATGAATTTGTCATGAATTTCTGTGCATGGACTGAGGAAATGCAGACATGTTGTCCCTATTTTAACTTGGTTGGTTACATTCAGCTCAAGTACCGTTCACGCGGGAAACGTCGTTTCCAGCATGCCATCTGAGCGATTTGGAAAGTCAAATTTTGTTCTTGTGCGCTCTGCGCGAACCAATGGTGGCACTCCGCTTTTTCGTCATGCCGGATTGTGCCCTTTCGGTGAAGACCCCCTTTTTATAAATTCTGGGTCCCCGTCTGATATAATGTATTCGTATTAGTGTCCGAAGCTATCCCCGCAGGGTCGCCCCTCAATTTGGAAAAACACCTAGCCAGTCCGAAATTTTAACCTTTTACCCGCCGTTCCTCCCAAAAATATGATCATAGCTATGGTCCTGGCTGCAGTACACGGAAATGCACCCACACCAGTCATCTTATCCACTGAGTATTTTGAAGGTTTCACCAGCTAATTACCAAAGATTATTTGCCCCTTTTTTTGTTTTGTTTTTGTTTTTTGGGGGTTTATTTATCCGTCACTCTTTGTCGCCATGCAGATCTTCAGTGACCAGTTCATTAGATCCAGTCCTCGACCATTAGTATCGCAACACTTAAAAATAACGGTTTCACGTTCACTTGAGGACTAACAAAAGTCGAAGAATCCCAGCTGGATCAAAAGAGGGAGGGAAGGGACAAGAGGACTACGGGGTGATTCCTACGCAATAACAATGTCCTTGTGACAGATTGTGGATATGCGCCACATTCTCATAACATCACCAGAAACAAAGCTATGGCCAAACGGTAAAGGCTTGCGGGCTGGAGACTGAGATCATGAGTTTGATCCTGCCGTCGCCGTATGAGTCCCTAAAGCACGAAACTGTTCCTGACGTGGATTTTTCTGTTGTCCGTTCAATTATTATTTAAAGTTCATTGTCTGTCATCTCAGGCATTCATTAATTTCATCTATAATTTGGCCTTCCCTACATAACAAAATATTTTTAAGTTTTAAGGCCATATGAGTCCCAAAAAGGACGAACCGGTGGTGACGTAGATTGTCTGGTGTCGTTCAAATATAATTTAACTTTCATTGTCTGCTGTCTCAAACTTTAATTGATTTCATATACGTATTCATGAATACATACATATAGGTAGTCTGAAGGTTTCCATGTATTAGTATATTACGAATAGTAATGCAAAGAAGAAAACCTGCTGAGGAATGCCATTAAAATCCTGTTTCATTAAATAATATAAGTAACATTCCAAAATATTTGGAAAGACATTCTTTTTTCATCGGTTGAGATCGCGACAGTGATCGCTTCGGGGATACCTCAAGGATTAACTGAAGTCAGTGGCTGAGTAACGATGAGAAAGGAATGCAATGTCTGGGTTTAAGCCTTCTCTGTGAGATCGGATTTTGTGGATATACTTGACTTCGCCTAAATTTCTTGATTTATCGAGGCTCCGGTAGTTCTGCTAAGAAGAGCAAATCTGATACCAGCAACTGAATGTCAAAGGGAGTTAAAATAACCGGTAGTTCAAGTGAATTACAAATACTGCTTTTGCGATTACTAATGCCAACCGAAAAGTTGTTTAGGTTTCCCCAATGTAATTGCTAAAAGGAGATTTGCTACAAGTAAGAAAATATACTAAGTTAGATATGTTGCAGTTGTATCAACCTGGATAAAGTTTAACGTTGGCGAACCACGAACCTAAAATAATGCTAGAAGTCAGCGTGTATTTTCACAAGAGGCACCCGGTATCAAGCGCCACAGGGTTTGTTCCCCTTTGAAAAGTCACTCCAATCGTTCAGTAGTGTGCTGTGGACTAGCTGCTAGCAGAGATAGGTTAGGGGCGGTTGCCGACGGAAGGGCAAGGATCGGGGGGGGGGGGGTTGACAAACTTCTTGATGTGTGTGGTGAGTTCATAAAGTTTTCCAAAAGGTTTTAAATTGGTTAAAAAAAAACGTGGGATCCTTGGGTCGTATATGAGGTCACAAAACGGATTCTGTTCAATTGGGATTCAAGTTTGTATAATAAAAGCTCTTGACGTCTCTTGAGTTTGGCTGTATATTGAAGCAATTGTGAATGAGCTGAGGAGGGTAACCTCTTTCAAAAAATGTCTGTAATTGTAAAAGTTTGTTTTGAAAATCGGATGAATCTGAACATATGCGCTTGTAGCGAAGAGCTTGACTGCAGAAGTTTTGATCTTATAAGAATAGAAGCTTTAGAACGACAGATATGCAGATCTGAAGGCGTATATATCTGTGGGTTTGGAATAACCCGTTGTGTGGAGTTTGTTATCCTTCATAGAAACCAGAGCATCGAGGAAAGGCAACTAGTCATGCTGAGCTGTCAGATGTTAATTTGATGGAGGGATCTAAATGAGCTTTTGCCTTACCTTCAAACTCAACAAAATTGATTTGTGCCATCATGATTTGGAGGAATTCAATAGCCGTGTTCTCCTAACTGAACGGTTTGCTGAAAACCTACTCAAAGTAGAAATTAGGATTCCCACCCATGCAGGAGCCAGTCGAAGAAGTCAAATTGGATACCGCAGAAACTAGGGATTTTTTTTTTAAGATGTCAATTCCATTAATCAACAAGGCCTTTTAGATTTAAAGTGGCCATGTTTACCATTTGATGTAAAAACTATGTTTCCTTATACCTCAGCATCGAGGATGCTAGGAGAGCGTTGAATACTACTACAACTCCTTCAACTGAAAATTTAGTATTTGTCTTGAGGAAATTCAGTTCGTCGAATTTGACAACGAGTTTTATAGTCAAATCTACGGCACGTTTTTAGGGCCTAAAATTGCAACAACATATGCTTCCGTTGGGCTTGGTTGAGGAGAAATTCTGGGAGAAAGTACAGAGAAACCAACTGAGTGGTGGCGCTCCATTGATCATATGGGTTCTTTGGCCTCATGGTAAAGATTCATTTATCTCTTTAATGCAAGTGCTTACTAAAATTTATTCCCAGAGAATTGGAATTCACTTACGATTTTGATACTTTTCTAGGTGTCTTTATCAAACGAACAGCACAAGGTTACCTAGATACTGATCTGCAAAAATTTGTATCCACAGTATGATTCCTATCATAACAAACATATACATAGGACAATATAGAGTACGACCCGGCTTTACGTATTAAATCTATTTGCTCACGGGAAGAGGATCGTCAAAGAAATTTAGAGATTCTAAGTAGAACATAATCTTAGTTAGCGTGGTTAGATTCCTTTACCTTCTCCTCTTTTATTGGTTATATGTCCCAAAGGTCCAAAAAGTCTAGTTGCTCCACTTTAGTTATAAAGGGATGTCCCTTAAGTAAAAAGTTACGGTTAAATCATAAACACGGTATGGACACAATCAGGATACAGTGTGGATCAGAATTGCAAAATTGCTTACTTGCTTTACGAATAAACTTTTAGATACCTTTTGCTTCATAGATTGTGTTTATGTTCCTCCCACGTGAGCATTAAGTCAACAAATACCCTTAAAACTCTTTCAGTACTACCAAAACTTTACAGTAACCCGTATATTGAACTTGAAAGCTGGTTATCTTGTATCATATAGTTTTTCTTTCTTTCTTTCTTTCTTTCTTTCTTTCTTTCTTTTTGTTTTAATATGACTACCTCAAACCAGATGCTCTGCTTATCTAAGTAGTTCATGTGGGGAAGTCCGATTTACATCCCTGGTTCAAGGTTCACCACTTCACAGAGTGCCAATTTTAGTTTAAGTCATTTGGTGTCAACAGAGGTCAAGTTAGCACTAACATATTGTGCACTAACCTTCCCATTGGGTGTTGGCATGTACCCTTTTTTTCAACGTACATAACCGAAACACCTGCGGAAGATTAGAGATTTGTCTCATCTAAGATTCAAGGTCTCTATATTTATGAGTTTTTCTTGACTTCTGATTGGCTAGACAGAGGAATATGCCCTAAGCATTATGGCATATCTGGATATCACCTCACGGTTTTATCATGCATAAATGATCTTCTCGAGAGATGATGTTAGCACATTATGTTTATTTTGTGAGAGCTAGGTGTCCCAGACGCCTATTCTGAAGGGACGCAACCACCACTTGCCCCCTCTTTCTTCTATGACCAAGACTTTTTTACCAAAATGATGAAATAGATACTTCCCAGATGCTGGGAAATCGTATCTAAGCGTATCTAGAATTCAAATTTTCTTGGGGGAGGACCCCTAATCTCCTCACCGTGGTTTAATGCCTTCGACGCTCGCCAGTGGGCCTTCGGCCGACGATGCATGCGCCAGCCCCGCACCTGTGTACCGTAGTACGTCACGGTGCAAATAGATTGCGCCTGCCCGGCATTCACAAACTTTTGTGATCCAGGGAAAGAACTAGATATCTATGGACCCTTGTTACACTATGTTACACTTGGCGTTCATTAGATTGTGAGAGAGTGTTTACTCCATAAGCAAACACAGGGTTGTTGGGAACGCCGAAATGAAAGAATTTACGGTAGCCTATAGTACTGCCGACAAGAGTAAAAAAGAGATCCGCATTGGAAGTTACTTGCGATACGCAAATCGCACACACTTGTTTGAAAACTGCATCAAAATACCTGTGATCGAGGAGAACGCTTTTGTATTTCTTCAAGCAGCTAATCTGATCATGATGCATGGAGCTAGCACAGTTTAACCGTAGATAGGCGAGAAACCGTGGTTGCAGGTAGGACTAGAGTTAAGGTATGGTTCAGGTACGTTTAGGCTAGGCTGACCTGTGTAGCCTGTAGGTTTTTTGTATATGAACTATGATGTGTGTCTTTAGGTTTTGTGCTTGCATTATTGTAGGTCTAACCATCAACCTAGGGCTAGGCCTAGGTTAAATGTGAATAGACGTTAGGCCAATTGTGTTTGAATGATTTTGACGGCTGTGCCTGGCCTAAAAATATAGGCTCCATGGTCACATCTGAAGTGTTATTATTTCCTATCGCAGCCTTGCCAAAAGCTCTGTAAATGAAGACGTTATTTTTTAATTGAATTTGAAGAATGGAACATTCAAACATTGAAACAGTTAATATCATACCTAGGCTACAGAGGGTCTAGCCTAAGGGAAACAGTAAGGCCTAAGTCTAACTCAACTGTTAGGCCTACACTACAGTAGACTATGGGTGAAAAATTCTAGCCTAGGTCCAAACTTTCCAAAGTTAGAGCCAGGCTATGCAGTTCTGTAGCCTAACTTTATCTTTAGTGTCATTGATGTGTGGTACATTACAAAACCGATGTCACTGAAGGCTGTGCCAAAAAAGTTCTTTCAAGAGGACATCTAATTGTATATTTATTGCTTTGCAATTTCCAAAGAAGTGTAGACCCTAATCAGTAAAACTTTCAACATGATGAATTGGTTGACACAGTAGGCTAGCCTTAAAATCAGGGGCGGATCCCAACATTTTGCAAATCGAGGCTGCACTTACATTTCAAAGTGAAAGCTAGGGTGCAGGAAATTGTGGAATGACCTTTTGCTGATTGAAAGCAGAGTACCACCTTAGGTTTGTGCGGAGCGCACCAGAAAATTTGCGATAAAAATTGCTTCCTAATGACATTACTAATGATTGCCGGGAATTGCCCTTCTCAGGCTCTGCAATTAAGCTCCACGAAATGATTCTGTCAGTATTTTCTTTCATGTAATACTCCTCTTCTTAAACATCATGTGAAGTTTTTTGCTCTTCAGTGTGATTAAATTTGTACATTTTCTGATTTCAAAGACTCCGGTTGTGAAAGGTGCTTTAAGTTAACTTCATCTTCTCTTTCCTTTTCTCTTTGAATCTTGAGCCTACTTTTCTTTTGCCACCTAGACCTACCTTCATTTCCCCTCTGTTCTATAAGGCTTTCTCAATTGTTCTGCCACCATTTGGAACTCTTGAAAACTGAACCAGTTTGCTTTATGCTTTTCTTAAATTGTTATTCTATGTGCTGTATGTTGGTAAGTTTGGTACCATCTGTGTTCAAAGTTTCATGTTTGCAGGTGCCAGCTGTCTTAGAATGAGCTTTGAAAAATCTTGTACAGGCTGTTAATCTTGCATATTTCTACTTTCTACCCCTTTTACCTATGACAATATTCTATTATGATATCATTTAAATACATTGGCCACTGAACAAAACTGAAAAGTTAGAAATATTTTTCTCCATTCAGTGGTGAAAACGTGTCGTAATACTATGTTCTGTTTGGACGTTTTCAAGAAACTTAAAAAAAAGGACTTTTTAAGGACATATCTGTGAATAAATTTCAAAATGGTACATTTCATCGTGGGAAACTTGATGTTACCAAGCACAACCACTTGAATATCCTAAGTTGTATTTCTTTATAATTTTTACTGCCTTTATAATCTTCTATAATCTGTCTTGGAAGAAGGAGTATGATGGTTCAAGAGATGTGACCTTAATATTTACATGTACAGTAGCACTTTGCATATTTTCTTCCAAATTGGGTATGCAAATTTTGTTAACAAATTTGTACTAAAAAATGATCTGCTAATGCAAATTTAGTCAAATATTGCCCCAGTGGACAGAGAAAAGCTGCTAACTTTTTTATTTTTCTTATGTTGATGTCACATAGATAATATTGAGATATGTGTTTTATCTCACTTTCTGTAGCTTTGTGGATTCACATAATTGTTGTTGGTTAAAGGTTATCAAAAAGTTTGGTTATCAAAAGGTTTGCAAAGTTCACTTACAGTATACATTGATGATTTTCCACCAGTCCTGCTTTAAGGTAAATCTACAATATAACTAATCCACATTTTCACTGGTGTCAAATTTCAATGGTAAATAGAGGCTTCAGTTCTCTCAATAAAAAAAATATGAAAAAAACAGAGATTTTTTGAAAAATTTGCCATTGCGTCATGGAATTTTTGTTACCTTGAGATGGTGTGATATCTTTCTTGAATAGTCTTCTCCAGACATCACTATCTTGTGTTAGGAACAAGATATTGGTATGGGGTCTGAAATGTCTATATAGTGAAAAATGTCTTACCAACTTACCATCTTCTTCGTACAACTCTAAGCACAGTCCAACTATTAAAAACCATTGAGCTCATGCTGCCTCTTGGCCTATATTTTCTTCCATGTTTGTGAATGGATTTATTGTTGTGGAATGTATGTAAACTTACTCTGAAGCTGTGTAGCACTAACCATAGTGAGGCACTAACATAGACTACCTTTATAATTTCAGGTCTGTCATGTCACTCTTCAAAGCCAGGGACTGGTGGAGTGTCTCTGTAGGATCACAAGAAATCTTTGATCAGTCAAGTCTCTGTGTGGCAAACATAGACAATGCCAGTAGCCACTTGGGTAAGTCAAAGATTAAACTTTGCTGATTGGTCTGCCACTCTCAGAATGATTTCCCTCATCCTTTCCCTAGGACAGGAAATGGCCATGCATCGTGTTCAGATAAAACACTTCCAACGTAACTTTCAGCATTATGTAACAAGAATACTTTTCAGACTGCCATCTCTCCTGGTTTTACTGAGAGACTCACAGTCATTATCCATATTTCCCAGCCTCTTGACATGTGCTATTCAATTGGTTTTTGATTCCTTTTGGAAGGTCGTAGGGATCTATTCCATGGTTATTGTGTGCAAATATATGTGTCTGTTTGTGATGCGTTGGCTTGTAGACATGATACATCAAGTTAAAGGGAAGTATGTTTGTACTTGCTGTGTTGGTAATCCATTGTGATTAGGTAATCCATATGTATCCTAGGAACGTCAAAGGTCATTTGAGGTCAGAGAAAGTGACAGTCGTGAAACCTTTGAAGCAAGATATATCAAAAAGTGAACATATTGCTGGAGTGAAACTTTAAATTGAAATTTGTAGCACCTGATGAGTTGATAATCTTTGTCATTTTATGGAGGTCAGAGGTCACATGAAGTCAGTAGAGATCATAACTTCCTAGGCTATTGTTTTGATGGAGGTCAAAGGTCATTTGAGCTTCAAAGGTTTAATTCTGAAAAACTTTTGAGCTTTTCAAGAAGTGAATGTTGGTTGAACTTCAAATTTAATATTTGTTAGTCCAGATCTCTGTCATTTTTCTATGGAGGTCAAAGGTCACTTGAGATCAGTGGAGGTCATTGTTTTTAAACATAGTAAACATGGTATAAGTCCACTGATTTACTCATGATGACTGAAATTGTCACAGAAAAATCACAGAATTTACCAAACTTGGAGAACGTTTTTAAAGTCAGATTTATACTGAAAGAGTAAAACATAAGAAATATTACATCTGTCTACTTTTTGTTTAATACAGTAAGAGTTAATTGTTAGGTTGGTATCTTGTGTTCTCAAGCTAGCATTAATGGGGTGTAGTGAATCATTTCTTCACATTAATTTTATCAAGATCAATGATTTTTAAGGTTCAGTGAAATCCCCAATACTTTTACTGGTTGTTCGTTGACCATAACAGCCTACTAAACCTGTAATAATTAATGTTTCAGTCAGTATTTTCATTTCTATTCTGTTAGTGGAAAGAAATGACAGTAAACTTCTGCAAACTAATATATAATTAAGCCTTCTGTGTCACTCTGTAAATACTGTATGCATTCATTGCATTCTGTATGTGTTTATATCAAGAAGAACTCAGTCAAATACATAACCTGTGACATAATGTAAACTTGAGAAAAGAACGTTTTCAACTGTAGATGTTCAATTTTTCTCAGATAAAGTCATTGTCGGGAGTTATCAGGGCATCCTTAGGATTTACAGCCCTCAGTCAGGAAAAGGAGCCAATCTACAAGCAGAAGATGTCCTCTTAGAACAACAGCTGCTCTTACCCATCCTCCAAGTCAGTGCTGGCAGATTTGTGTCGTAAGTGATCATCTCATTTGAGGTGGTGGCAGATGCCAAATGAAATGATTTGATTCAACTAGCAGGAAATGATTTCTGTTTACTGCTAGAGATACATGCTCCATAGCCTTCAAATATGTTTACTCTGAAAGGTGATTTCAGTGAGATGCAAGACTGAAATTTACATGTAAATGTAGCTCAGTAAAGTATGATCATGGATCACTTTTCAGGTGTAATGTGTACTGTGCTGTACAGTAATGTGTACTGTAGCTAATAATGCTGTCATGTGTACTGTAGCTAATACTAATGTAATGTGTACTGTAGCTAATACTGCTGTCATATGTACTGTTAATGCTGATGTAATGTGTACTGTAGGTAATACTGATGTAATGTGTACTGTAGCTAATATGTATTTACTGTGTACTGTTAATCTCTTGTCCTCTGACCTCAATACTTATGGATGTACAAATAATAAAGGCGGTACTGTTTAGCATTAATGAATATGCCTTGGAGTGTGCATATCATAGTATTTTAGAGCATACTGTAATAAGTAACCTTTCTGTCCCTTTCAGTACCCTTTTAATCTGTTTGAAGAGAAAATAGTCAAGCAGAAGCATAATATTTTGCATTGATATCCTTCAATCTGATTTTCAGGGTTTCTGATGCTCTTCATCTGGCCATCCTCCACCCACGGAAGTTAGTGGTCTACTCCATAAGCAGTGAGTAAATTAGTGTTGTCTTGTATTTATTTAGAGGTCTGGTGCGGATTGTATCAATTTTGTAGACCAATGTTCCAAAAACTAGAGTTGTTGGTCCCTATTTTTAGCTGCACATTATTTTCTGGTGGATGGAAAAGTTTCCATTGGATATCTTGTGTACAATGCATACATGTCTGTTGTATAGGTGTGGCTCTTGTAATGTGTTCCATGATCTGTGTTGGATTCTGTGTAGAATGTTGCCAGGCCTCTGTTGCAACCATCAAGAAACAATGCCTTGAAGTGCTTGCTTATCAGTATCACTAATTTTTTTAGCAACGTCTATTCAGTATGAATGCCTTCAAGTGGTAGTACATCACAGACAATTTTGGTCAGTTTGTGATATTTTTCATGTCCAGTTTATATGTCACTGGTTAAAACTGTGGCTTTGTCAATATCAGATGTGGAAATTTTGCAGGGTTTCCACTGTCATGGAAAACCTGGGAAAGTCATGAAAATTTGGGAAATTATTTCAAGGCCCTTATAAGTTCTGAAATTCAGGGAATTTGTTTGACCCCCTATTGTTTTTTATGGAGGTCCAAGTCACATGGATCAACAGAGGTGAAATAATGAAAACCTTGTAAATGCACTATACAGTATGTTAAGAAGGAACTTAGAACAGATCTCATATTCAGTATCTAGATGAACCACATTGAGTTTATAAACCCTATTATTTTATGAAGGTCAAAGGTCATTCGGGCTCAAATGTTAAAAATCTTGTAAGAAAGAGAAAGGAAGCACAGATCTTATATTTTCCATGTAGATACACCAACATTCATTAACATATCCTATTATTTTTAGGAGATCAAAGATCGATGGTGGTCAACAGTGTTCAAATAGTTGAAACCTTGTTAACAGTTTGTCTAAAGAAAGGAAAGAAAGGAAGCTTTTTCTCATCTCATATTTGTTATTCAAATGTAGCGGTGTACCATATTGAGTGCTAAAGCTTACTTTGTTTGGTGGCAGCCGTTTGGGTCGTGATGGTCAGTTTGTTAAAATTTGATGGGTACACATGGATCTCAAGGCAAAAAGCTTGGATATATTTATTAAGTAATGCCTAGCAGTCGTAATCTTAGGGTCTACAGATATCATGTAATGGTTGTTACATCTCAATTGCTGACAGAATAAATTACTTCAATAATACAAAGACCAAGCATGTTACACATGCTCACCTTGCACAATATGACAGATTCAGAAACAAATACTCCTAATTTGCAACATCTAAACCACAATTCATTTGTGCATTCTGGTTACTATTTTTTCCTTTTACTGCATATCATATTGAAAAGGTGAGGGCCTCCTTACCATTGAGGAATAAATGGGGTGATGTAAACTTAGTTGTCGTGGATTTGGACACATACAGTACTAGTATTTGATTCTTGCCGAAGGCGGGCAAGGAATCTGTGTGATGGTGATGGCATGTGTATGTGTGTATGTGATGCCTTGGCCTGTAAACTGGATATCTCAAGAAGGGAATGGTGCCGGAACTTCAAAGTTGGTGTGTTGGTAATCCATCATGAGTAGATGACCCCTATTGTTTTTCATGTAGGTCTAAGGTCATTTGAGGTCATCAGAGCTTAAAGTGCAAAAATCTTTCAAGGTAGATATCACAACAACGGAATGTTGCTAGAATTTCAAACTCACATCATTAGTAGCAACTGACAAGATGATGTCTGCCATTTTTATGAGGGGTCAAAGGTCATGTGAGATCAGTAGAGGACATTGTTTGAAAACTTTGTAAATGTGGTACCTCAAGAAGGAAAAGGTGCTCGAACTTCAAACTTGGTGTGTTGGTAGTCCATTGTGACTAAATGATCCCTATTGTTTTTTATGGGGGTTAAAGGCCATTTGAGGTCACCAGAGCTTAAAGTGAGAAAACCTACTGTATTAAGGGAGATAGCTCAGTAACTAAATGTTGCTGGAAGTTCAAACTCTTATTTTTGGTAGCACCTAGTAAGTAGATGATGTCTGTCATTTTTCATGGAGCTCAAAGGTCATGTGAGGTCTATAGAGAACATAGTGTGAAAACCTTGTAGACACAGTATCTTGAGAAAGGGAAAGGACTTGAACTTTAAACTTGGTGTGTTGGTAGTCAAGTGTGAGGACATGATCTCTATTGTTTTTCATTGAGTTCAAATGTCATTTGAAGTCTCCAGAGCATAAAGTATGAAAACCTATAAAGGAAGATATCTCTGCAACTGAATTCAGCTAGAACTTCAAAGTGTCAACATTGTTAGCACTTGATGACCAGATGATGTTTGCCATTTGAGTTGCCCCTTGGGAGACTTGTCATCACTGTCATATGACATGGAATGAATATAATAAGTTCTATCTTTCCAAAGATCTGTCCTGGGTTCAAAAGCCCATCATATGATACTTAGAAAGTTTTACATGTCCTGAATGCAAACATACAAAGAGGTACAGTACATGTCACTCACATTAAGAAAGTAAATTTCTTCCCTTCTGAAAACTTGCCAACATGTGCAGTAGATCTATCTTGCTAGATAGACTTTGGTCTCATTTTCTTTCAGTTTGTGGAACATTTAAAGTCATTTTCTAGCCCCTCTCCAAACAACTTCTTTACACAGCTCTTTTGATCTTTTGTAAGCCTTCAGAGAATTTCCTAGTTGCCAGCAAGTGGCTGTCAAGATTTATGTAGTACTTGCATGTTTTAGTTACAGTAAACACTCACCTTGGGAGGCAAGATGTATTCCAGGTTGCCTCTGATGACTCCACAATTATAACCACCATTTGGTGTCAGGAACTTTGTATCAACTTGTGAAATAACTTGGTAAAGACCCATCCTTCTTGACCACAATTGTCATCAATGCTAAGTGATTGAGATTACTCATTCATATCAGTACTTGGTAACATCAAACCCATAAGTGATACAGAATGTGGTTGTCATTCTTGAATTTTGTTTTTCATATTAATATTCTGCCTTCCCTTCTCCTCTGGTTACTTTTGTTTGTGAGTGATTATGTGGGAATAAAAACAAATGAGACATTGGCAAGGAATCACAAGATCCTCAGACTTTCTGGTTCATTATTCTTGTCAGGTTCATCTGCCTCTGTTGAACATGGCGTACAGTATCAAATGAAGATGGTTTATGAACACAATTTGCAAAGGTCAGCGTACAACTTGGTGGTGGGACCATTTGGATCTGTTAGAGGTAAGAACATGAATTTGAAATCTAGTCAATACTCCAACAACTCTATCAAGGACCACAGCTGGCTGAACTGGATACTGGGTTCATGCCGGACCTGGAAAACCTTGAAAGAATTTAAACCTGTCATTTTCAAGGCCTTGAACTTTCCTCTTTTGCACCAAAGTTCTTGAAAAGTGCTTGAATTTAAGTGGTTTGAAATATTACTGTACATTTTTGCCTAATTATTATCTGCAACAAATGTTTGGTCCAGATTATGTAGCAAAATATGATGAAAATGAATAAAATTGCAAACATCATGATGTCCAGAACAGTGATTTCCAAACTCTTTTGCTGGCATCCCATCTGAAGTGACCCATCTGTACCACTTGGTTTGCTGAATTTAATCTCCAGAGAAGAAACTTCACCCAATGTTGAATCTAATTTAGCTTTTCATGGAGTAAACTGCAACTCAATGGCACTTCACCAAATCATTTGCTTATAATTATCCTCATGAAATTTTGTTAAATTACAGATTGAATTTACCTTAGTATAACCCAAACCCTCAAGATGTTAGCAAAATGTCCAATGTCATTTTTTTTTGTTTACTTTACCAGGTAAAGATTTCCTTTGTGTGCAGTCTCTTGATGGTGCTGTGTCAATCTTTGAGCAGGAAAGCTTTGCCTTCTCCCGTTTCCTGCCGAATTTCTTGTTGCCTGGTCCAATCTGCTATGTTCCCAGGACAGACTCATTTGTGACTGTCTCGTCAAGTTGGCAGTTGGAGAGCTACAAGTACCAAGTCCTAGCCGTGGCTCACGATGCAGACTCAAAAGAAGAATCTCAGAAAGTCGCAGTCGGAAAGAAAATATCGGTATGAAATAAGAGATGTCAGAATTTGTAATCAGTTCCATGTAATATAGCACACTGTAGATCCATCAGGCAAAATAAGTTGACATTCCTTGAATATTGAACTGATCCCATACCATGCATATCAGTAGAGTTCATTTAAAGTTCATGGCATTTTTAGATGAAAGGTTTTGAATATGGTTTTTCTGTCCCTTGAAAGTATCCTCATGATAGAGACTTACTGTTGCAAAGAATGAACCCTCTTTTTACAACAAGTAAGTGAACTTTTTTCTTTGATAAATTCTTGTTGAAACTCTTAAGTTCAGGCAATCAATATGATTGTGGGAAGTTTCTTCAGAAGTACATTCATTCTGTATAAATAACATCTGTGGGATGGTCATCAGGTGGCAAATGTTATAGACATCTAGAATTTAAAAAAAAATGACAAATATATATTTGCTTGACATTTTCTGGTGTGTTGTATACTTTTGTAATTTAGGGGCAGATTAAAGATTTGTAACTTCCTCTTGTTAAGTTTGATGATTTAAGAAGTCTTTTGTTTTGATCTTGTTAGGTGGATTGGACGTTTAACTTAGGTGAACCTATTCTGGACATGACTTTAGCTCCTGTTCATAATGCTTCTCCTGTAATACTCATCTTAGGTGAGTTCTGTCGGAAATCAAACAGTATCTCCATCACAGTAAGCTATCTTAAGCTCCCCCCCCCCCTGCCATCCATCTATCATTTATGAATTGTTTTATTGTGAATCTTATTCATTGAAAAAGAAGGTGTAACCTGGCTTTATCTCAGAAAACTACTTTAGTATATGATATGTGATTCCTTATTAGTTCTAGTCTGCACATGTAGTTCATACTGTAGGTATGGAGACGTGTGCATGAGAGTTTTACAAAGATAGAGGTAATTGTTTTCAATGACCCTATGAATTGGACATCAGTATTTTATGGCAATAAATTCCCCTTCTATGACCAACTCTCCTCCATTCCCATCTCTTTCTCCTCCTCCTCCATATCTCCTTCTCTCCTCAGTACAGATACCCAGAGAAATCCAGCATGTTGTATTGTGGTTGCTGGTATTACAGTCATATTTTATATTACCTGTGTACGTCGTTAAGCTGTTGTAGCATGTGTGCCTTTGTCATTACCTATAAGAAGTGAACATCACGTCACAAATAAACTGTCAGAAACTCGAAGTAACAAAACTTTAACCATTTGTTTTGCAGGAGAGAGGTCAATCTACTGTTTGAAAGACAATGGAACCTTTAAGTTTATGAAAAAGCTGGAATACAACCCTGTGTGTTTTCATCCCTATGCTTCATGTAAGTCATTAACAGTGTGTCCTTTAGGATTATTATAAATTTAGCTGTTTTGGTGGTGGCTGTTAATGCAGGTCGGTAAAAAAGGTTAGGTTGAATGAATGGTGGCTATATTAAATGTTAGGCTGTGTTTGTGCTGGCTATAGTAAAGGTAGTCATTATGTGTGGTAGCCATAGTAAATGATAGGCTGTATGTGTGATGGCTGTCATGAAGAATAGGCTTTGTGGGTGATTGCAGCTGTATTAAGGGTGAGATTTTTGATGGTGACTATAATCATGGAGGTAATGATATATATCTGGTGACTATAATGAAGGTAATAATGTATTTGGGATGACCATGAAGGTTAGGCTGTATGTGTATTGGTCATATAATGATAGGCCGTATGACTGTGACAATAGTAAAGGGAAGACACTGTGGGTAGTGATAATGGTATGGATGGTGGCTATGTAAAATTTAGGCTGTATGGATGGTGGCTGTAATATAGGTTAAGCTGTATGGGTGGATGGGTTGAGGATTAACAGGAGGCTGGATTTGGAGTGAGGACAATCATGCTTAAGATGGTGTCAAAAAATTGCAATAAAATGTTTATAGCATGCATACTATGTAATGATCATGTTTCACTGCAGTATTTCTAGTTTTTGCAGTGATAAGTTTGTGGGCTGTGTGTATGGATGCTGTAATACCTAGGTTAGGCTGTATGGGTGGATGGGTTGAGGGTCAAGAGGAGGCTGGATCTGGAGCAAGGACAATCACTCTTAATTTGATGCCAAAAAAATGTAATCAAACATCAACTGCATGCATACTATGTAACAATCAAGTTTCTCACTGGTATTTCTAATCTCTCCAGTCTTTCTTATATGTCCAGTGATAAGTTTGGATGACATTTTCCAGTCAAAGAAATTTGCTTTTGTGTTAGAAAGAATAGATTCACCAAATGTTACTTGAATTCTTTCATGCTCCTTTGGTTTGCTTTTAAATAATCTTATCATATTTAGTTTCAGAAGACCAAATTCTTTACTTGGTGGGGACTCATACCAGTCAACTTATGGTCTACAATGGGGTTACTTTGAAGTGGGTTGCTAAGTTACAGTATATACCAGTATCATTGGAAGTTGGACAGTTCAGGTGAGTAATCCATACAGGCTGATTCAAAATGGTTAACAGCTGTAAAAGGTTCTAAACTTCTTGTTTTGGTCTAATTCAATTGAATCTTTTACAGCTGTGTAATTCAAGTGAATTTCTGTCTTGTTTTGGTGTGATTCAAGTGAATGTATGTTAATATAATTATTAGAGTGAAGCAAAGAAAAAGTGCTTAATGTTAAAACTGTGAATTAATGAGTTATTTGCTTGTATTTAAAGCAACAATATGAAATTAAAAATAACTTTCACAAATTGTGGTAGAAAGCACTTCACTGTAGAAATCACTGACAGAATTGTAGTGTGTTTCCATGAGAGACCATTTTAAGATTTTGTATTACTTGGGGACAACATTTTTATTCCCTTTTGTCTTTTAAATCAAATGTGATGTAAAAATAGTTCATTTCTGCCACATCTGTTACCTGCTACATAATTAGTGTGATTTGTGGAAGTGAGACAGTCTTTGTTCTGTCATCAAAAATTGGCAAGTTGTTTGACAGGATTTCAGTGTCACAATTGCATTATTTTGATTGATTTAGATGTGTTATTCAAAATTTGACACCATTAAGTGGTCACATTTCTAAATTCAAGGGATCTGAAAGGCGTAGTGACCAGCCTGGATGCCGATGGACATCTCTCGTGCTCCTATTTGGGAACAGATCCGTCTCTGTTCGTGGTGCCGACTCCAGAGTCTCGAGAGATAAATTACGATGAGCAGGACGAGGAGATGAAGCTGTTACAGCAAACGATTCGAGAATCATCTCAATCAGCAGGTATAAAAAGAGAGAGCAAATTACAATTCTGTTTTGCTCAATTCTCTTGGAGTTTTTAGATATTGCATAGTTTTCATAGTTATTAGCACAGTAGTTGATCTGGTACCAGAGATATCTGGCGACAAGTTGTGTAGCTTGCAATACTATGAGTGAAGGATTAAATAATGCAAAGTCATTTAGTCTGTGTATTGTGTTCAATCCGGGGGAGGATTGGCATCAAAGAAACAGCAGCAATATACACCAACAGTAAAACTGCTCCTTAACTCTCTCAGTAGTATTTTGCTTATGGACATGGTATCATGCTATGTTAGCACACTTACGCCTCTTTTTTGACCTCTGTTACCACTCATGCCGTCTCTATTAAATCATGTCTGTATCGAAAGTCCCTTCGGCAATGAACCAGTTTCATCCTTGTATGCTGGTATCCCTGCACAAAGCTAAACCAAAGCCACTGTTGCAAACATTTTAAAGGATTTGCTTGTAAACATTGTGCACAGATTATTTTACACAGATCATTTACAGATTTCTACACTGGTGTGAACAAGTGAAGTGCAGCAGATAATTAGGTTCATTTTGTTTGTTTTTATTTTCCTTACCACAATTTGTACATCTATTGTACTGTAACATTCATAAGAGAACATGTGCCCCACAATTGTGATGTGACGTGTTCCTCAGTGCTATGAAGGCTTAATGGAGTAGTGCAAAGACAAATACCCCCTCCCCCAAAAAGAATGAATAAAGTCTACTATTGGACAGATTATTTTACACAGATCATTTACAGATTTCTACACTGGTGTGAACAAGTGAAGTGCAGCAGATAATTAGGTTCATTTTGTTTGTTTTTATTTTCCTTACCACAATTTGTACATCTATTGTACTGTAACATTCATAAGAGAACATGTGCCCCACAATTGTGATGTGACGTGTTCCTCAGTGCTATGAAGGCTTAATGGAGTAGTGCAAAGACAAATACCCCCTCCCCCAAAAAGAATGAATAAAGTCTACTATTGGTCTATTCTGTTTATAACCACCAGAGTATGACAAGCAGTTTGAAAATTCAACTACTAGGTCTAACAGGACACCAAAACATTGCCTCACATTTAAGCACTTGTAGTCTTTGTATCATATGATTTAGGTTATTAAATACATAGGTATAATACACTGCAACAAAGGTTGAGACCCCACAAGTTTTTGAGAACTATCATCAATGTAAGTTCATAAGTTCATTGTTCATAAGTTCATATGAAATTGTGTGATTAAGTAGGAGCTTTTTGTTTTTGTGATATATGTTTTACTGCCTTGTTTTCTTTATTGGATGCCTGTGGTTGAGAGTATGTAGATGGTGATATTATAGCACAGAAATATGGGATGTAATGCATGACTTCCTTGGAATAAATTAGTGTAGCAATTAAGAACAAGGACTTGGACATATCTAACATTCACATAGTTCAACATCTTGCCCAGTATGTTTCAGTTACATTTTACACTACACTTAACCAAGTATTTCAGTGCAAAGAAGTGGACAATTCTCTAAAGTGTACACTTCTCTATAAAGTCACCACTTTGGTATAAATACACATTCAAAGATATGGCTGGTGATTGTGCAAATTTCAAGATCATCTCTCACATGGCTTATGGACTACAATAGTAAGAGTAGTGTGTAATCACTTGCTTAATGTACTTCTCACCCCATACTTGGGCTGTAGTACAAGAAGATTTAGAATTAAACCATTTTGGTTCATGTACGCAATGCAATTGAGAGTATAATTGACCTACAATGCATGCCAACAGGAATTATCTTGTTCTGGAAATTTTATCACAGTCTGGTTATATAAACACAGGTATATGCTGTATCTGTATTGAATCCACTTTATCTCTTGCTCAAACCATCGTAAACAACAAATGGTTTGAAAAAGATGAGCAATGCAGTTAAGTTGCCTGTATCTAGTAGATGATTGTCAGTAATGACAGAGCAGACTTGCTTGTTTGGAACTTAGTGTATGCATAGTGCACAGAAATATATGAAAAGGAATAGTATAAGTTTTATTGGGAGCCAAATTTCTTGGATGGAAAGGATATGCAAATAAATAATGTATGTTTTTTGTATCTTGAATTCAAAGATATTTTGCCAAAGACAGACACACAAGAAGAGCTCTCTATAGTAGCCCATGTCCCTCCCAACCTTGACAAGAACTCAGTAAGTGGATAAAACTCTCTCCTTGGTTAATGTTTGTCAGTGTTGTCATCATTTATTGTCACACTTTTGGAAATTTCTTATTTTCATGGTACTGCATTGTTCAAACATCCAGTGATTGTGGAAAGACCAAGATACTCCAAGGAACTTGAATACGTTCCCGCATGCTGGAGTTTGATTGCAGTATTCAGTAGCTATGTATGTTTTAATGGGATAAGATTTGCTGCAGAAGAGATTTTACAACATATCCAACTTGTTGTTCTTTTGATTAATGGCTGGAGAGGTGCTACAATGTAGTTGCTCAGGAGAATTGGTGGAGTGTATACACACTTGCATGTAACTTTGTTTCGTGTTTGTTACATGTTGAGATTCTTTTTACTTTGCAGAATGTATGTTATACATTACTCTGTATCTATCAACTGGCAGAAATACCTGTTTTATCACAAAGGAAATGCTCAACATTTTCCAAATCTCTTGTAACTTGCTGTAAATATGCAGTGTGATGTTCTAAACAATTAGGAAACATTTCGTTTGGTGGATGTACTCGCAGGCTGCAGTTATATTTATTTGACTCTGTGGTATGTTTACACTAATACAGATGGATAGTCATCTCCAAACTGTTGACCCACATCCATGTTCTAGTAGATTCACATTCATGTACTGGTAGACTCACATTCATGTACTGGTAGACTGTCATTCATGTACTGAAAGATTCATATTCTTGTACTATTAGACCCACATTTGTGTGATAGTAGACCCACTTTCAAATACTAGTAAAGTCACATTCATGCACTAGTAGAATGAGAATCATGTATTAGAAGGCTCACATTCATGTTCTAGTAAACTCATGTTCTAGTATACTCTATTCAAGTACTGGTAGACTCACATTCATGTGCTAGTAGACTCCCATCCATGTACAAATATACTCTTTAATATTTGTTTACTCATAGACTTCCAGTCATGTAGAAGGGAACTCACACACAAATAGTAGTAAACTCACATTCATGTTCTAGTAGAGTCATATGCAGGTGCTAGCATACTTACATTCATGTACTTGAAGACTCACATTCATGAACTAGTAGACTCTCACTCATGCACTAGAAGACTCACATTTATGTACTAGTAGACCCACATTCATGTACTAGTAACCTCACACTCATGTACTAGCAGAATCACAGTCACATATTAGAATACTCATGTTCATGTTCATGTTCGAGTAGATTCTTACTCAAGTGCCAGTAGACTCATTTACTAGTAGATTCACATGCTTGTACTAGTTTAATCACATTCCTATTCTGGTAGACTCACATTCATCCACTAGTAGTGTACTCATATTCATGAACCATTAGAATCACTTTCATGTATTAATAGACTCACTTTCATGCACAAGTAGACTCACATTTGTGTACTTGTAGACTCATACTTTAGTGCTTGTAGACTTATTAGACTCACAAAATATGTTCTCCCAGACAGAACATATATAAGTGTTTGACCTGTTGTGATGGTACTACAGAATGTAGGTTAAGGTAGCAAGCAGCTGTTTGTGTTCTCTGTGTTTGGATAGGATTCAGTTATTCTGTCACACATGAGGGCAGGCATACTGTTCAAAGATATAATCACAGTGACTGGCTAACTCTCATCTATAAAGTCAACTCTGTTACTTCTAACATTCTGTGCCAACACAGTAGTGTTACTATGAAATTAAACTATTCTTTCAGTTTGAGAGTGTCAGTCCTATTCAATTTGACAAATGCAGTCGCTAATCGGCACCTTGCAATTTGGAATATCTCCTGGCTTAATTAGCAGGTTTCCTGCAGTAAATATCAGTCACATAAAGTGGACCATTCTCGAAACTTAACTATTTTGGGTTTAATCTTTGTTTCCAAGGTTTATGAATATTTTATAGGTGTCTTTCAGGTAAGATATAGCAAAAGAGATTGGAGTTTCTGCATTTAAGGTCAACTGACCTTGCTTTCTTGATAAAAAATTGCTGTTTGATCTCAGCAGGATTGGCTGATATTAAATTGTATTCATTTAGTTTTCGTAGAGCACTCAAGGCTGTATAAGTCTTTCGTGTGCAAATGTTTACTTTGCTGCTCATTTTTGTGCTCAACATGTCTTGAGTCTTGTTCCAGCTTTAAGTGTTTGCAGGGATTCTTGTTCACTTCTTTTTTTTCTGCAAAGTTTTTTCTCAAATTTCGACCTTTTTTTTTTAATTTTCTTTTAATTGCATGCTTTACTTTCAATCTGTCAGTACTCAGAAACTGAGGAAGAGGTACTGTAGTGTTTCAAGATATTTTCTCTGAAATGTCTGACTGATGTAAACAGAACCTAAAAGCACAACTCTTTTTTCATACTCTGTTAGACATGAATGTGTTTGGTACAATTTTTAACTGCCCATGGAATCTTTGTGGTTAAATGAATGAGACAATTTTACACAGTGAAGAACATTTTAATATAAATGCAGTATAATTGTGCACAACGTAGATTATCATGTAGTATGTCTTTTCTTTGCTTAACTCAATGCTAGGCAACCATAATTTCCTTGAAAAATTGTGGTTGCCAGTACATTACTAATCAGGAGTTAATTCTAAAAGTTTGCCAGCATTTTGCTACATTACAGCATATGTAATGTGACAGCATATTAAAGAAGTTACAACTGAAATATGACAACAATTCCTTGAAAACAGGAAAAACATTCTTCTCAACTTCATTATACTGTACAGTATGATTCAGCACAATATTGTACAACACAATATGATACCATACAGCATGGTACAGCAAAGTATGGTACAACATTTAGTAGTATAGTTCAGTGCAATATGGTACAGCGTTGTATGATACAGTTTAATATGGTACTGCAGAATAAAGGACATCAAAAACTGATATGACACAGTATGGTAGAGATGCAATGCAGCATACAACAGTGTAAAGCACAATATGGTACAGCACAATATGGTATGACACAATACAGTACAGCATACTGCAGTATAACATGTATATGCTACAGCAAAATGTGGTACAGCATAGTATGGTGCAACACAATATATTACAAATCAATTCAGTATGCCACAATGTGGTGTAGGTCAATGTGCTACATCATTGTATGGCACAGCAGAATATAATACTGCACAACACACTATTTTGCTGGAAGATATGCTGCTCTGCTGTGTGCTACACAGTATCTCTCAGTATGGTGCAGTATGGTACATATTACTCAGTGCAATATGTAGTGCATAGTACTACATACAGTGCAATTAAGTTCAGTGTAATACAAAATGAAATTGTAGATATCATGTTACATAATAGTATGCATAATTCACTACAGTGTAGTATGCAGTACAAAATGTGAAGGGTACACAGTGCAGTAGTATGGTGTAAACACATCATTGTAAAGTATGACTTTATGAAGTAGTACAGAACCAGGCAACATGATGTATAAACACACATCAAAGTATAACACACAAAATAGCATCTACTACATCAAAAGTCAATATTTGTATTATTTCCTTTTCAGTGTTAATCATTGGTCACACTACAGCGATATCAAATCAGATTACTGTCCGATTTTTTTTACTCTTAGTTAAAGTCGTCTCCATCTCTGGTCGGAGAGAACCAAAAATTTGCCACTTTGTGGAATTATATGATTTGCATGACATGACTTTGAAAATGAAAAACATACTAATTATTTGGTGGCGTCACATCCACAGGCAGCATTTATCGGGCATGCCTAGTCTGATAAAAGCTGTCCATGTGACATCACCAAACAACTAGTTTACATTTCATGTATGTAGTCCTCTGATACAGATCATATATTTCCACACGTTTGCAAAATCTTTGGTTCTCTTCGACCAGAGATGGAGAAGATTTTAAATAAAACTAAAAAAAAAAAATTACTGTAGTGTGACCGGCACTTTAGTGTATAGTTTTTGCACAAGTTTGATTTTTCTGCTCATTTTCTTCTGGTTTCCACTTGCTACCATTTGTGTGCAGAGGAGTAAGATAATGTATTTTAGGTTTTGATTGTTTATATGTTGGATATTTTTTTACCAGTATATACATAAGAAGTTTTCCAAATCCTTCATGGAGTAGAAGTGTTGCTTTAGTTTCTGCATCCCAAACTAACATTGTGTGTGCTCTGCAGGTGTGTATGCAGCCTTGTTATTATTTAAGAATTTGCTTTATCTACAGACATAGGTGTTAAAGGACTGTCAATGTTTATGATAGGACAAATGTGATTTATCAAACTCTGAAGAATACAATGATCAGTTTCAAGTTGGTCTAGGGCAGACCACTTGTGACCATGGTAGCATTGACTCTAGGGATCATTAATTTATTCACACTCATATATGTTTGTCATTTGCATTAGGGAACATTTTTGTTACAGTAGTGGCTTTTCTTGATTCGCCTTTCCTAGTAACTAACTGCATTCATTTTGCTTTAATTCATTACTATTTTAATTGACCAATTAATGCTTACTTGTTGTTTATTGACAGATGTCAACAGAGAATGGACTAAAAGATGAAGATCAAATGCCTTCTCTTACTGTAAAGGTAAACTATTTTTTTTCGTGGGGACCCTTAAGAAGACAAGCTTGGACTGATCTCATAATTGATGTGTATGCACTAATCATATTGAGTGCATGAATCATATAATTTTTTGTGAAGTCAGTGGAGGTCAAACTGAAAACCTTGTAAACTGTAATATTCCAAGACCACAAGCTCACACTGATCATATATAGTACTCTCTGATGGACCACATTGAGACAAAAATCATTTCTGATGGAGGTTAAAGATCATTTTAGGTCAAACCTTGTAAAAAACAATATCTCAAAATAACAAGATTGGAAATACCTCATAAATGCTTTTGGTCAGTATGGCCAGTGTCAATATGCTGTTTATTAAAGTCCAATTCCTATATCTTACCGTTGATTATTTAGACTGTGTCATTAGTCTTCTATTTAACAAACCTGATCATTTCCATGGGTAACATGTACATCAGCCCTCTAATGTATGAGTCTACCATTTCATCTTAGCTGCTGTTCATTAACCCTGTAATCCACTCCTTACTGTCATTCACTCATATGTTCATCCACCATACCCTGTCATTAACTGATATATTTATCCACCATACCCTGTCATTAACTGATATGTTTATCCACCATACCCTGTCATCTGCTCATATTTCCGTCCACCATACCCTGTCATTCACTCTTATGTTCATCCACCATACCCTGTCATTAACTGATATGTTTATCCACCATACCCTGTCATTAACTGATATGTTTATCCACCATACCCTGTCATCTGCTCGTATTTCTGTCCACCATACCCTGTCATTCACTCATATGTTCATCCACCATACCCTGTCATTCACTCATGTGTTCATCTACCATGCCCTGTCATCTGCTCAATTGTTCATCCACCATGTCTTGCCATCTACTCATATGTTCATCCACCGTACCCTGTCATTCACTCATGTGTTCATCCACCATACCCTGTCATTCACTCATATGTTCATCCACCATACCCTGTCATTCACTCATATGTTCATCCACCATACCCTGTCATTCACTCATGTGTTCATCTACCATGCCCTGTCATTCACTCATGTGTTCATCTACCATACCCTGTCATTCACTCATATGTTCATCCACCATACCCTGTCATTCACTCATGTGTTCATCTACCATGCCCTGTCATCTGCTCAATTGTTCATCCACCATGTCTTGCCATCTACTCATATGTTCATCCACCATACCCTGTCATTCACTCATGTGTTCATCCACCATACCCTGTCATTCACTCATATGTTCATCCACCATACCCTGTCATTCACTCATATGTTCATCCACCATACCCTGTCATTCACTCATACATTCATCCACCATACCCTGTCATTTACTCATGTGTTTATCCATTCAACAAAAATCTGTTGTTATCAGTATTACATTCAGCCGCTGGAGCTGTTTTGACCTTAATCTACTTGCTGTTAGTGAATGTTTCTGGTGGATGTTTTTCTCTTTCTCTCTTCAACAGATATCTCTGTCCAGTAAATCATGCTTACAAAATGTGCGTTTACTGATATATAGTTCTTTCCCATTGACTGCAAATCAAGGCACATTTACCATTCCTTATGTTGGTGAGTATTTTGTCCCCACAGTATCTCATTTTTCGCCTGTTGTCTGAAGAGCTATTTTGCTTTTGTCTTCGATTTCATGTAAGATCAATTGAAGTTTTTACGTTTAAACAAGAATACCACCTGGAATACACCCTTGTGATGAATCATGAATTTTTGTATAGAAGAAAAAGATGCCCAATGAGTGGATTTATTTGTCTGAATGTTTGTAAATTATTTTGAACATGAATACTGACACTGTTACAGTGCTGTATCCATTGTAAGGAATGAAGGTACAAGTTTTTGTTTGAAACTATTTACACTAATTGACTGAATGGTAAATTTTGTAAATGTAAAAGTTACTTGTGGCTAGCAAAGGTCAAACTGAAAATCTTGTAAACACAAGATCTCAGCAATTGAAGTTAAGTTTGATATGACATGTGGCCTTTTGATGGGCTGTATCATTGACATA
The DNA here is from genome assembly GCA_021234535.1 of Stichopus chloronotus. Lineage (NCBI taxonomy): Eukaryota > Metazoa > Echinodermata > Holothuroidea > Aspidochirotida > Stichopodidae > Stichopus > Stichopus chloronotus. The sequence goes on along the minus strand of CM037848.1, from coordinate 816,730 downwards.
AATATTTGTTTGACTCAGGTGAAGGGCCATTTGAGGTTAGCAGAGGTCAATCTCTGAAAAGTTCTAAGCACAAAATCTCAAGAAAGCAGTTTTAAACTGATCCATTATAAAATACAGTATGTTGATCAACCACAATCAGTTAAAAAACTCCATTGGTGATGACCAAAACTTGTGAGGTCAAACTATGGCAATATTTCATGTCGAGTGTGTGATACAAGATTATCATTGACTTTTGTTAGACATCATTTCCTCCTCAAAAGCACAGTGTATTTTTCATGAAGGTTAAGTGTCTTTCCTTGGTCTTGAAAGACCATTTCTTTGACATCTCCCATTCTGTTCTTATCCAGGAGACAGCTCCAATCCAGCTGAAGTGCTTGTATCATTCTTCATGCGAGGAAACTCTCTGCCGGCAAACCTCGTTGCTAAGGCAACTGCTACTTACCATCTACCTTCAGGTTAGACTTTGGTGATAATGTACAATTACATGGTAGTAGTATTGAGAAGCCAACATGGAGGGGGGATATTTGCTATCTCTCTGAATCTGTTAGCTTGCTTATAACCTTGAAGTAATGATCAACATGCAGTACTAGCCAAATGTTTTTTCCTTATCTTGATTCTCCAAATGTGGAGCATATTTCAAGTATAATGGACAGACTATACATGCTTTGTGTTAAGCAGGGTTCGTTGCTGTGTGATATCTCCAATTTACCCCAATGGTGATGTGTGCAATTTGTTTTAATCCGTGTTGTAGACTATTCTCCATCTGTCACATATGATATTGTCCTGAGGTAGAACCGTGTCCTACAAGAATCAGTGTGGAATTTTCATCTCTAGATTGTGTTTCTTGGAGATAATGTTTCATTAGCTTAATTGGGTAAGTTATTATCTTTCAGTGTACATGTAGGTAGGTACTTACACAAAGAGGGTGAGTCTTTAGGTAGGTGTGTACCTACCTACCTACCTACCTACCTACCTACATACATACCTACATACCTACATACCTACATACCTACATACCTACATACCTACATACCTACATACCTACATACCTACATACCTACATACCTACATACATATCTACATACCTACATACCTACATACCTACATACCTACATACCTACATACATACATACATACATACATACATACCTACATATCTACCTACATACCTACCTACTGCTTTGCCTAGTGGTAGAGCATCCACCTGTCAACAAGAAGACATGAGATCAATCCTGGTTGAGTCATACCCAAGACTTAAAAAATGGAACCTGTAGCCTTCTCACTTTAAGCTTAGTTTTAGAGATTGGAGTAAGCTAATAATACATTAACAATGATTGCCATAATGGCAGTTCTTGTTGTATGGGCCCCAAGGGGCCTGAGATGGATCTTTGGAATGAACAGATTGTGAACAACATATGTATAGCACCTTGAGCAATTCAATGTGTATTTAGCAAAATGGTAAGTGCACTGTAAAAATATTATTATTATTATTAATATTAGCTTAGGTAGGGACATAAATGAGGTAGGTAAGTACCTAGGTATGTATCCAGCCTAGGTAAGAGAGGCAACTGGAAGTGAAAGATCACTGTGTGTAGATCTTTTGATGGCGAGCTGAGACTGGCACATATCAGAATTTTATAGAAACGACTTAAGGATTGACGAAAAGAAGATCTGAGGTTGATTTAAAATTGAATTACAGAGTAGTGTACTTTTAGTATTATGTAGAGGGTTAATGTCTCTGTAGTTGCATTTTATGTTGGACCGCAGATCTCAGTTGTGAACACCCAGGTTTAGTATTACTGTTGGTCTCCCTTTATACTCTTTTATTGCATTATTGAAGATATGCTGTGCCAAGAACTGATTCTGTGAACACACAACAGTGTTTAGCAACTGATTTCTGTTGTTTGAACACTGTTGGTTTAATGTTTTCTTCAAGATTAAGAGACTCTTTTAAACATAACATCTTCTTCACCATTAGTCACCTCTACCTCACCAAAGATGTCAAACAGTTATTTTCTGTCTTTGTCTATATTGAATAGTTACTTTAAACATTACTGTGACTCCCTCTTGGCCGTTTGGAGAGCTGAGCTGCTTTTCTTCTCACAGTACAATGCTTGATGCTGATGTCAAATCTTGAATTGTTACATCTCTTTTGTTCTTGTAGGATCTCCCAGAGTCTCACAGTGCAATATCAAACTGCCCCTAAAGTTGGTCTGCAGGCCAGCAGCCCCTCTCAAGAATTCCACCTTCAAGTTAACCCTTGATAACAACAAGAACTGTGTCAACCTGCAGAGTCTCTTTCCAGGTGAGATATGGCTTCAAACAAATATCATGAGTGTGAATTGGAAGGAATGAAGACTCCTTTAAGAAAAGGAGAGAGTGAAGGTATGAAAACAGCTGCTGCTTACCTCTCATGCCTGCTGGATACCTCTTAGGCCTGTCAGATAATTCCATCCCTGCAGGATACATTTCACCTTTGCTGGATACCTCTTTCACCTGTCAGATACCTCTCAAGCCTGCTGGGTACCTCTCATGCCTGCTGGGTACCTCTCATGCCAGCTGGGTACCTCTCATCCCTGCCGGGTACCTCTCATGACTGGTGTCTCTGCAGTCCAACAAATTTGATCAAGATGTTGCCAAGTCAAAAGCTTGGTAAAATCAAATTTTGTTAAGATGGTCATGTTAGGTCTGATGTGTTACCTTAACGTAATGACAAGTTGTGTCAGTGATGTCAAGCTATTGTCATTGTATTGGCTCTGGTAAATTGTTATTCATATTATACAGGTAACAGGTAAAATTATTACTAGATCCTTCTGATTATTTTTGTAACCTCCTTCCTACCTCTGCAGATTATGTCACTGGAGATGGCAGTGGTTCTGAGAATGCTGTCGGTTTCAAAATGTTTGGTGGTCCAGTGGTCACTCTCCTGTCTTCAAAATCTTCACGTAAGTTTTGTTGGCATGTACTGTGGTGTCAAATGAAGATACAGCAATACGATCAAACAGATATGACCTCTACTCAAAGCTTACACATGTGACTGCTACTTAAAGCTTGTTCAACTGACTGCTACACAAATGTAACACATATGACTGCCATTCAAAGCTGAAACGTGACTGTTACTTAAATTTAAGACATCTGACTGCTACTTTTAACACATCTGACTGCTACTTAAAGCTAGTGCATCTAACTGCTGCCCCAAGCCAACACATCCAATTGCTATTTAAAGCAAACACACGTAATTGCTACTCAGAACTAACACATTTGACTGCTACTTAAAGCAAATTTATCTGTGTGCTATGCACAGCTAGTGCATTTGACTGCTACTAAGAGCTAACACCTCTGACTGTTACTCAAAACTAAAACATCTGATTGCCCCCAAAGCTAAAGTATGTGTGTTTGTGATGCCAGCCTTGTAAATACGGTATCTCAAGAAGGGAAGCTTGGACAGATCACATATTTAGTACATAGGTGTACCGCATTAGGTACAAGAACCTTACCATTTTTAGTGGAGGTCAATAGTCATTTGGGGTCAACAGGGGTCAAATTGTGAGAACCTTGTAAACACGATATCTCAAGAAGGGAAGCTTGGACAAGTGTCATTTGTATTACGTTGGTGCACCACATTGAGCATAAGATCCCTTTGGACTTTGGTTGAGGTTAAAGGTTATTTGAGGTCAACAGGGGTAAAATTGTGAAAACCTTGTAAACACAATGTCTCAAGAAGGGAAGCTTCAAATGTCATATGTAATATGTCAGTGAACCACATTAAGTACAACATCTCTAGGGATTTTGGTGGAAGTGAAATGTCATTTGAGGTCAATAAGGGTCAAACTGTGAAAACCTTGTAAACACTATATCTCAAGAAATGAAGCTTGGACAAGTGTCATATATACAAGATTTCTGTCAACTTTAGTGGAGGTCAAAGGTCACTTGAAGTCAACAGGGGTCAAAGTTTGAAAATACTGTAAACATGGTACCTCAAGAAGGAAAAGCTCGGCAAATTTTCCACTTATAATGTAGGTGTATCTCACTGAGTATACAAAAAATTCCGTTGTCTTTTTGGTGAAAGTCAGTGGTCATTTGAAGTCAACAGGGTTGCATGAAATTTTTGTAAAGAAAGCAAGCATGTACAGATCTGATATTTGATATGAAGTATAGGTAGCCTTTGACACTTACTATGCTATGATGTCAGATGCAGAAGAAAAAGACCATAATCAGATCCTTGAAACCTCAATGCATTCGTGCATTCTGGTTTGTTTCATCTCAGTTTTACTGGATACCTTCCGAGATAAGACTGCGGTAATACCTTGAAATTTGTGTCCAGAAAGTTTGACTGGTAAAACTCAAGTTAGGTGTAGTCTTGCAATATTTTCCCAAACTTTAAAGATATTTTTGCACTTAATTGCAGTGACTTTTGGTTGCTTTTATTGTGTTCAGAGCGTTACAGGTTACAGTCCGATGTGTTTGAAGCCATGTGGCCGATCATGAAGGAGTTCATGGAGAGATTGGAAAAATACCAGACACAGTCTGGAGCCAAAGACTTTGAATGGTCTTACACTAGCCTCCTCCCCCTTCAGGAATATTTTGATTTGATCGAGACTCATTTAGAGGTAAGAACAAAAAGGAAGATAACATAATGGTACAGATGAAATGCAGCTATTTAATGCCTTTGTTGTTTAATATGCATTTGTTGATGATACTCCCTATTACAATTTCTCTAACCTAACGTGATTTACCCCTCATCCCTTCCCAACCTTACCTTCAAAAGTAAGAAAAAAATAATTACAAATGGAAAGCAACTTTAGATTGTGTCTTCTTGTGACATAGCATGTATGTCATCTTAGAGACATCATCAGTGCTTTGACTTTAGTAGTTAATAGCTGTCTCTCATAGATCAGTTGCATGTGTGACTAAGGTTTTCTCTGTGTATGTCGTGTGTCTTGTGTGGTTGGACAATCTCTCAGGGCTAGTACATATGAACAATCATATGTGACACAGTAGCAAGGTTCATTTTGTTATCATTTCATTATCAGTAACTTTTGTCACCAATAATGAATCTATCATAGAGTGGCTTCATTGGAGATTACATTGTCATGATGAGTTGATGACAAAAATGGCCTTAAATAAAGATTGATTGATTGATTCTTTTGTCAGCTGTAATCAGCAAAACAAATAAATGGTAGATCCCCTCTCTGTGAAAGAACAGTAACTCAGAGGCTTCAAACCCTGATTTGGAGGTAAAATGAAAAGGACACAGCTGTGGTTCAGTCTTTAATCTCTGTACTTTTTCTCAAGCGTTGACCTTTGTGACTTTGGTTTATCACTTGAATAGACTTCTTAGTGAGGCCATCTTCCGAGCTCAATCTCTGTAGTTTAGACTTTATCTCTGTAGTTCGTACTTACTTTTAGTGAAATCTCTCGCTTCATCCAATGTACTAGTTACTCGTAAAGTCTCATGTTGTAAAAAATTAAACTTGAACAACCATTGAACCTTTATCAGGTTGAACATATTACGTTGATGGTTGTGACCTACATTATCTGTGAAGTTATTGTTACGACACCATTCAATAATGAAAACCCAAAACCCAAGTCACCCCAAAAGAATGCAGCCAAATGTTTTCGCTCTCTGACAACTTTAAAATTGGTTTTATTCCAATCCTCAGTTGAGACAGCATGCAGATAAGTATCGAGAATTGTTGGATCAACGAGCAAAACAATTCAGAGCTATTCAGAGAAGACTCTTGACAAGGTTTAAGGACAAGACACCAGCACCTCTATCAAACCTGGATACACTCCTGGATGGAACATACAGACAGGTAACAATGGTTTACTTATAGCTGTATAGTGAATGCAGTGCTGAAAAATTATGCCTCAAATGGGCTATTCAGTCCTAGCCATAGTTATTTCATAGTTGCTTTGTAGGCATGCCACAATGTAGTCCAGAGGCCTGATAATTTTGGTGAAGGTCTAGGTCATTTAAGGTCAACTTGGTTCAAATGACCAAATCGATGTTCATGCAATATCTCAAGAGAAGAAGAGCTGACTGATCTCATATCACAATGAGTGCATGATACCTGTTGTTGTAGTTGGAGGTCAATGGTCATTTTAGTTTCAGGGGTTCAATTTTAAATGAACCTTTTAAAAACAATATCTCAAGAAAGGAAACTTTCACTGAGTAGACACATGGTATGTAGGTGCATTGGACTAAGTACAAGTACTACTGTTTTGATAACTGCAATTCATTATTTGAGATCAACTTTGGTTAAATCTCATGAACTGTGGTATACAAACAATATCTGCAAAAGGAAATTTCTTACTTTGTAATTAATGGGTAGGTGTAACATATTCTTGAAGTCATTCCTTTTGTTGTTATGGAGGTCAAAGGTCATTATTGCAGGAAGATGGAATATTGTAAATCAATAACCAGTACTCCATCAAGGAAACGTGGATAGACCCCGTAATAGGTATATGTAATGCTATTTTTATTAATGCAGTGTTTTTATTACATTTGAATCACTTTGATTGCTCATTACACACAGATAAAAGCTCTGGTTACATCATTGAACTCTTAATACATTCTTGCTTTCTGGTTCTTTTTCTCATAGATTTTGAAGTTAGCAGAGGGTATGGATGAGAATCAAGCAGCCCTGATGAGGTGTTCGATGGGTTTGGGCTGTGCGACCAATCTCATTAATACTCTGATTTGCTTACAGCATCGCCTCACTGACTCTGAGGCAGATATACTCAAAGCAAGCTTGACTGCTGATGTCCACACTGATTGTGAACAGGTGCATTTTGTCTAAGTGTTCAGTTTAATCCAAAAACTTAAAGTCTTTCATGGTAGTTACAGGCAATTGCTTGTGTTTGCAATGTAGGTAGCTTTAGTGTAAATCATAGTGTAGATCTAATAAGTAATACTACCAAAAGTTGTCATTTAACACACAGGGGTAGCCTTCTACCCTCGTAGACACCCTGTTGAATACCCTTGTAGATACCCTTGTGGACACCCTGGTAGACACTCTTGTAGGCTTTTAGCACCATGGCAGATGTCCAAGTGTGGAATTGCTAAGCAGATGTCACGTCTGGTGTTGAAAGCTTTGCTATAATTGAGTATATGCTAGTAAACTAGTGCCTCAGAAAAGTAAACATGATGCAACTACCTTACTTTAACTCTTACCAAGCCTTGCTATGTATGTCACATTGTTACCTGGGAAATAAATTCATACCTTACCTTTACTTAGTTCATTTAACTTTTTCAATAGTAAGGATGCCTTCTTTGGATCAATTTACTGTAGCTAGTACGAAACAATTGTAGTAAATCGTCAAACTTTTAGTTGTTGAGGATAGCAATGCCAGATCTTTTATTTCATTATGTTATTAAAGGAATAACCTACAAAGGTGTGAAAGTCATAAGTATTCTTACAGAAAATTATTCCTTTTCTTTCTCTCAGGGATGGGAAGAAACAGTTGATGCCGCAATAAGTAATCTCTTGAGAACTTGTTTGTCCAAAACCTCGAAAGACCAAATGGTCAACCCTGGGGAGTTGGAGATGCCCTCAGAGGGGTCCAAATTAAAGAAACACATCACCCTTATGACAGATAGGCTGGCAAAAGGAGGACAACTCTTTCTGGAAGGACAGGAGCCAGGTAGCTGCTTTGAATCCTCACCCTTGCTGATATGAAACAAACTTGGGATGTGGTGTATGTTATTGCTGTCAGCATGACTTAAATTTCACTTAGGGAATTGTTTTTAGTTATCATAGCCTGTTGGTTATCATCTGATCGAAATTGGAAGAGTTTGAATGAATCAAACATTTTATCTCATACAAGTGTAACTTTAGAGCAGCATGTTTAATTATCAGGAAAGGCCATTTTGTTAACCTTATTACAAAGAAATTCACAAGGATCTGATCTGGACAAGTTTTTATTACTGGCTGTCATGTACAGCATTTTTATAAAGCATAATTTTTTAATGGATATATTATTTGACTTTGTGATATATCATACTGTGTCAAAAGATTTGCCTTCTTTTGTTAATGAGTTGGGGTGAAAGGGAACTGCGAGGGTAGAGATTATTTCTACACACATTTGAGATCATCATGGGTGCTATTTTTATATCTGCTAATCCTCAGACATGTACCTTGCATTACCATGGTGGTAATTCCACTAGAGAAATGCAGGATACAATTGAGACTACAGTTACCTTAAAACAATGTGCCTTTTTAAGGGCCCATTGTTTTAGAAAACTTCTGTTATTGAATATTTTTTTTTCTCTCTTTCTGGTTGCCTTTATTGCCAGGCAAGAGGAGAGGAAAGGGTGCACCAGCAGTAGCGCGGCCGCCTTCTGGCATATCACGAGACTTTGCAGATGACCCAAAGAACGCCAGGGGCAGGTCAGTTTCATCTATGAAATTGTATATTAAAGTCTTCATGGAGTAAATGAATTTGAAAACTCCTTGATACTTTTGCTAATGAATTGGATCTTAACAATATAATATCTTTGTGAGCAGTCAGTATTGCACTCCACCCTCTTTTTTTTCTCCTGTGTGAACACCATTTCCCATGCTGTGAGTCTTCTCCTGCAATGCGTATTTTATTCATCCAATTGATTGTATTTATTAGTTTAAATGTTATTCTTCTCAGTATATTCCTTTACTCTCATCTTTCTTGTACAATCTCTTCCCACCAGATACACTCCTGCTTTGAGTATTGTGCATGCAACATGCATTTAGAACTTTTTTTTCATACTTGTACCTTTGATGTTTATACAATACTTTGTGTTCCAAACCCTTGACATCTTCCTTGTAAGTTTTTTTTCTTTCTCCTTGGCAGCATATCAGAGAATGCCTCTGCTCCATCTACCAATGGCAAACAGAGTGTGACATCACATGGTTCAAATCCATTCAGTCAACATGAGGAAGGAAAGGAACCCACAACATCACCCACACCACCAAAAGGCCCTCTTGGAGATCTACCACCACTCACTGGTCCACAAAGGGGTGGCAGCAGCTTACCCCCACTATCTGGTAAGATCTTTCAGTTGTGAGATATAGTCAATTATTCAATGCAAGACTCTTACTGATATGAAAAGCAGTTTGTCTTCACTCTTTTTGAAATGTTGTCAGTGTTTATGTAGTAATGTTTGTACCATTTATTTTTTGGTTTTACTTTACTGTACCAGTACACAAATATTGCTATCATGCAGTCTTGGCACGTTCAATATTTGGTCACAGTATCTGCTAGACAGAGAAAAAATGAGATGACACTAGTGCAGGAGACCAGGAGAACATAGTGATTACTCTGAGTCGAGGCTAGTGGAGACTAGTAGAGCATATTTATTACTCATAGTCGAGACTAGTGAAGACTTAGTAGAGCATAGCTATTACTCTGCGTTGAGAGTAATGGAGACTAGTAGAGCATAGCTGTTACTCTGCTTTGAGAGCAGTGGAGACTAGTAGAGCATAGCGGTTACTCTGCTTTGAGAGCAGTGGAGACTAGTAGAACATAGCTGTTACTCTGCTTTGAGAGCAGTGGAGACTAGTAGAGTATAGCTGTTACTCTGCTTTGAGAGCAGTGGAGACTAGTAGAGCATGGCTGTTGCTCTGCTTTGAGAGCAGTGGAGACTAGTAGAGCATAGCTGTTCCTCTGCTTTGAGAGTAGTGGAGACTAGTAGAGCATAGCTGTTACTCTGCTTTGAGAGCGGTGTAGACTAGTAGAGCATAGTGGTTACTCTGCTTTGAGAGCAGTGGAGACTAGTAGAACAGAGCTGTTACTCTGCTTTGAGAGCAGTGGAGACTAGTAGAGCATAGTGGTTACTCTGCTTTGAGAGTAGTGGAGACTAGTAGAGCATAGCAGTTACTCTGCTTTGAGAGCAGTGGAGACTAGTAGAACATAGCTGTTACTCTGCTTTGAGAGCAGTGGAGACTAGTAGAGCATAGCTGTTACTCTGCTTTGAGAGCAGTGGAGACTAGTAGAGCATAGCTGTTACTCTGCTTTGAGAGTAGTGGAGACTAGTAGAGCATAGCTGTTACTCTGCTTTGAGAGCAGTGGAGACTAGTAGAGCATAGCGGTTACTCTGCTTTGGGAGCAGTGGAGACTAGTAGAGCATAGCTGTTACTCTGCTTTGAGAGCAGTGGAGACTAGTAGAGCATAGCTGTTACTCTGCTTTGAGAGCAGTGGAGACTAGTAGAACATAGCTGTTACTGTGAGCAAGGCTAGTGGAGACTAGTCAAGCATAGTTGTTACCCTTGAGTTTTACGTGTTGAGCAATCATCAGACTACTGGCTTCATTTGAGCTTCTCATGAAAATAAGTTGTAGTCAGATGAACTAATCTGGTTGAGGTGGGGGATTATCTTTGTGGTGAGGCCCCTGTATTGCAATGTTTGTCACTTTTCAGTGAGAAAAATTTGGAAAACCTAAAGTTATGTAGAATTATGTTGACCAAAAAATTATGTTTAACTTGTGTAGGAGCATAAAAGCTACAAGAAAATGACCGCTTTTAACCTTTGTTACCTTTGTAATCATGCAACATTGTATGTGTGTGTTTGTGATGCCTGCCTTATAAACACAATATCTCAAGAAGGGAAGCTTGGGCAGATCTCATATACATAGCTGTACCACATGGAGTACAAGAACCTTATTGTTTTTGATTGATGTCAAAGGTCATTTGGGGTCAACAGCTGTCAAATTATGAAAAGCTTGTGAAGACAATATCACTAGAAGGGAAGTGTGGACAAGTATCATATGTGGTATGTAGGTGTACCAGGTTTAGTTCAAGATCCCTATTGATTTTGGTAGAAGTCAAAGGTCATTTGAGGTCAACAGCAGTCAAATTGTGAAATCCTTGTAAACACAATATCTCAAGAAGGGAGGCTTGGACATATGTCTTACTTAAGTATGTATCTTGTAGAGTACAAGAACTCTATAGTTTTTTTGAAAGTCAAAGGTCATTTTAGGTCAACAGGGATCAAACTGTAAAAACCTTGTAAACACTATATTTCAAGAAGAGAAGCTTGGACAAATCTCATATTTGGTATGTACCACATTGAGTATAAGATCTTATTGATTTTGGTGGAGGTCAAAGCTCATTTGAGGTCCACAGTTGTCAGATTGTGAAAATATTGTAGACATGATATCTCAAGAAGGAAATTGGGCAGATCTCCCACTTAGAATGAAGGTGTATCTCACTGAGAATACAAAAATTCCATTGTTTTTTGTGAAGGTCAAAGGTCATTTGAGGTCAACAGGGTCACATTACTGAATTCTTTTAAACATCATATCTCATGAAGGGAAGCTTTGACAGATGTCATATTCAGGAAGTAGTTGTATCTTATTGACTACAAGAACCATTTGGTCTTTAATGAAGGTGAAAAGTCATTTGATGTCAACAAGAGTCATGTTGTGAAAACCTTGTAGATGTGATCTCAAGAAAGGAAACTTGTACAGATCTCATACTTCATATAAAGCATAGTTAGCTTGTGACACATACTAATGATATAATGTCAGACTCATGAAAAAATGCTCATAATCGAAGCATCGAAACCACAATACATTTGTCCATTCTGGTTTCTATTACCCTGTAAACATGTTGCCATAGGTTAGATACGTTTTTGGTCCAATCGGTGAGATTAACGTTGGTATTTGTCAGAGGGATATCCGACGTCAGGATGGACGTCGTTGTAAGAAACATCCTTTCTCCGACTGGAAAACGATGTCGGATGGAAGTAAAAAAGTATTGCAGCCTTGTTACTGACATCAAACGGACTTTACATGGACAATACATGGTCGAATTTTGGTCCAAACAACGTCAGATGGCCGTCTTTGGTGACGTCGATCCAGCGTCGAACATCTTTGCAAACGGCAATGCAGCGGACGTCAGGCCGGCAAAGACGCCGTCTTGAAACCGACGTCGAACTGACGTCAAAATGTTTGTAGGGTATATGAAAGATATATGAATGCACTTCTTGTAGTGTGACATGAAAATGATGAGCAAGGATTTTTTTTAACAGGGACACATTAAGCAGAAACATTTCTCAAGTTGCAGTTTTGGTGGTTATCATGGTATTTTGAGGTCATTGTTTCTGTACTGATTTTGCTGTTTTAATCATTTTGTTGTTTTAATGTCATTTGCTGCCTTTTTGGTTTTGCTGGTCTCATGATTTTGAATTTCTTAGTGTGATTATTCTATTTATTATGATATTGTATTATTGGTAATGATGTGCTTTTATTATTTGCTATAATGTTTTATCATAGGTTATGATGTTTTATCATAGGTTATGATGTTTTATCATAGGTTATGATGTTTTATCATAGGCTATTATGTTTTATCATTGGTTCTTATGATTCTGCAAGTTCAAGTTTGTATTGTGTATTTTGAATTTGATGGTTATATGGTTCTGATGGGTTTGGTTATTTTGTTGGTTTGATGAGTGGGTCTGGCATGGTGTTTCTGATGGTTTGGTGTTGTTAGGGTTAAGAAAAAAGATTGTTGCTTCTGGTGAGTGTGGTTATGTTGTTGGGTTGTGTTAGGTGAGGTTTCTGTCCATCATGTTGATTTTACTGGGTACGATGGATGGGTGATATGATTTGTTTTATACATCCATGGTCCATTTGTTATATTCAGGTCCAGGTTCCATTCTTGGTGATGTTCAGCCCGGCAGAGACAGATCCAAGAAAAAGAAGAAAAAATCACCCAGAGCTACTGGAGGGGTTGAATCTGTAGAGGGGGATGCTAACTTTTTTGGCAGCAGCAATTCCCCTGAACCCTTGAGAGTGCCTTGAAAGGAAATCATAATGCATGGTAAAGTGTGGGAAGGGTTGAAACAACTAAGGTAAAATATTGACCAGTACAGCATAATGTCATAAATTCAATCTCGTTTTCATGTTTACTGTGAGACAAAATGTAGTCTGCTCATCTCAGGTGACTTTTGACCCTTAAAGTTCATCTACATGGAAACAGGTATCAAGTATTTCAATTGGGGAACCATTCTGTTTAAAAGAGTCCTTCTAATGGAAGGTGTTGTATTGTAGCAATATTTACCAATGTTATCCCGTCAATCCTTTGGTAATGGTGTTTCACGGTTGGTGGTGAATTGTACTGCCGCCACCATAAACCCAACACTCTATCCTCACCCATCTTTAACCAATTCTCTCTCCCACTCTGTGTGTCCATGTTTGCTTACCTCATTGTCAACTTGTTACTCTAGTGTATTTTAGTTCCCAGGTTAGTAAACACTTAGTAAACATCCCAATAATAAGCACATTCCATTGTACAGCTTTTGAAAGGAACTTTCAGGGATGTGCAAGAAAAGAAATAAAGTAATTGGAGAGACAAAGACGCCGAGTAGGCTAAGTATTCTTAGTATTCCTAGTATTCAAAGTTGTTGAATAGAAGAATATCAATATAACTTTAGATTGGGTATCATCAGTGAAAGGAACAAGTTGATTCATGTTAAGTCATATAATTTATATGCAGGTATGAAAACCAAATTTACTCAATGACAAGATAATGTAAAGAAAAAACAAAACAAAAACAATGAAGACAGAAAAGCAAAAGTTTCCGTTGGATTTATGCATGTATTTGTCAAATGTGCTTACATTTTTGAAGCACTGAGCTAACCACTTCAAATGAGTGTTTAAAGATTTGCTTTGATAATTGTGAGTTAGTTGGAGATGAATTTCAGACACTTGAAAACACCTTGAAAAGAAGCAGCAGTCAAAGATGTGACATGTAGGATGGAGAGTATGTCCACTATCATCATCATCATCATCATCGTCATCATCATCATCATCATCACCATCATCATCATCATCACCACCATCATCATCATCATCACCACCACCATCATCACCACCATCATCATCATCGTCATAAAAATCATCATCACCACCACCACCATCATCACCACCATCATCATCGTCATCCTCATCATCATCGTCATCATCATCATCGTCATCCTCCTCCTCCTCCTCCTCATCATCATCATCATCATCATCATCGTCATCATCATCATCATCATCATCATCCATATAAAACATCTGTTTAGAAATGCCAGCATGCGCTACATTTACCATCTTACTGTTTGTCACATTGACGTGGAGATAACTGTGTATAGAGTAATCTGCTCATCCCGACAGTCATGTTGTCGTGGTAACGCTGCATCTAGTATGTCCTCTTCTGCCTGCTGTGGAAATCCGTCCACCTTTTATTTTAAAGTAAATCACTGCCAAAGAGGTGTGATTTTGTCTATGAGGACATGGGTTTGTCAAACTTTCATTTGTACAAAAGAGAACAGTTATTTATTCTAAAGGACAGGTTGTTCTAAAAAATTGTTCAACGTAACATTATATTAAGTTTCTTTCTAGAAGTTACCCACTTAGACTTTGTCAATGGTTTTACATAGCAATCTGTTCTCTGGTTTGTTTGTGGCCATCATATTGAGGTGTCTTTTCATATTTTTTCACTCCTGTCTATTCAGTGTTAAACACTTTTCTAGTTAGCATATCTTTTTTCCTTCCTTGTGTTTTGATAAAGCAGTCTGTGTAGAGAAAGTTGTATTTGGAAGTTACCTTGACAACCATGTTTATGTTGTAAAAATGTAGCTGATATTATGTGAAATAAAATGGACTATTTTCACCTGAATTAATACTTGCCTTGTTTTTATCATACATTTATTCTAACAAAGGTGGGACCACAAATGACATTTTCATCTTGACTACAGAATGAATAAATTGATATATTTTCCCTAAATTGATATGACCAAATGTGAAGTAACAATAAAGGTGAACGGTAAAGGTCGAGTTTTGGCCAAAGTGAAGAATGGAAGCAATTATAAAGTTCCTTTTTGAAAGAAAAGCTGACATTTCACAAATATTTAAGCTACGTATTTTCACCAGTTTTATAAACATTTTTATTTTCTGGAGTTAGTTAAAGAATGACAGAACATTTAAAAGATTTGAGTTCAAACTAAGTAAATGACATTGATATTGAAGCTCAAGTGTAGTCAACAGCTGTCTTGTGAGTTCTTCAAATTTTATTTTAAGGTTTGAGTTTGAAAGTTTAACTTACGTAGTGAGTCTCAAAACCCCCAAAAATAACAAAAGAGAGCAAATAGAAAATGATTTTTGTAAATTTATTTGATATCCTTATCACCACATGAAGATCAGCCAAAAAAGGAAAAAAAAAATACTCCCTTAAATTGTGAATTCACAGACTGATGTTACCATCACCATACCAATACCATTATTTAGTAAAATTCGTTCACATTTCAAAATTCATCTCTTACAAAAACTATGCCATTTTTTTCTTGGACAGATGTAAAATAAAAGGAAACTACTCACTCATTTCTCCACACATTCCTCATCACTTTTCTGCATGTTATAAATTTGCTAAAGAGAATACAATTTTGCATAAATATGTACAAACTACAGGAAGAAACTTGTAGCTTTCAAACTATTTTGGGAATACAAGTCTGTCTTGTGGAACTTCTGTGCAAACAGTATTTAATGCAATGCAATGCCTCTATGATAGTCCCCATTGTCCTAATCACAGCCATGACATCACATAACATGAATATGCAATGAGTATATCAAGTTATGAATAGGCATGATTCCATCCTAAAAAGTGGATTTTTTCTCTCGTCATCTTCATGAAAAATTTCTCTCATTCGGGATAATTTATTAGACTACCAATTTCCCCTACAATGAATGAAACACTCTCCTTAATTTGACGAAGAGAAGAGTAATTGTGAGTGTTAAATTGAAAATGACACTGTGAGGTTAATCTTAACAGCAAACAGTACAAGATATTAATCTTAAAATGATGCCCTACTGACATTAAAGAGGGACACATGGAAATGTGGTAAGGACGATATCATTACATGTGCATAGAATTACAAGAGAGTGAATGCCATAACATGATAACAATTGAAAACAAACAGGGCAAACTTAAAATGGAAGTCAGAAAAGTTGATCAGGAAGCTGACCAAAATGCACCAGAGTAGTCCCAAACTAATTGGCACCAACAACAGAATATTTTGACTTAAAGATCATAGACGTAAGTACTGTGGTAGAATGACTCTACTCTGCTTGAAATTTCTGTTACAAAGATTAAACAAGAAGCAGGATGTCTTCCATTTCCAGTAAAATTCTCTAAAACATTGCCATACCCTTGTTAAAGGGAAATAGGGCATTTAGAATACACCAACATGACATACAAAAGAAAATAGCAGTAATCACTGTTAAACCATTCAGTCTCATCAATAAACATCTACCAAAGCTTCATCTCCTCAAAACATTATGCAAGTGATGAGTAATGGAAGATGCATCATTTGAATTTTGAAAAGTTTGGGTGAACAAATTAGTTTTGAGCAACAAATAACTGAATTTCTATCTGTGAGGAGCTTATTTCTTGAAAAGAAGGCTACTGTCCTTCCTTATTTTGAACAATCTATAATTCAAAGTCCACAAACATTGGTTCCAAAAATATGGGTGTTTTCTTTAAAACAAACGCCCTATTTCCCTTTAAGTTTGATAAGCTTTTGGAAACTAAATTTCAGGTGCCAGATTTTTTTTTTTCTTTTTGCCAAAATCTCCTGTTTTCTTTTTTTTTTCTCATGTTGGGACTTGGTACACTCACCGCATAAACCAACTTACAGGAGGTGGTTAACACAACCATTAGAGATTTACACATGTACAAATACACGGCTAGAGGTACTAGCAATTAATAACAAATTGTTTTCTAAAAAATTAGTAGATAAAAAGATACCTTATTAGCTTTTCAAGCTAGAAGGATAAACAAAAATTAAATCAGTTTTCATGCCTGATGGTTAACATGGTAACATATCAACAATCTTTGGGCTGATATGTTTAAAAGAGGGCTACAGTAGGAGAAGTGAAAACAGGTCAAAGTTCACTTCTGTCAATGATGATGCACTATGGCTAGTATATGGCTCATCATCAGTGATGAGACAAGTAAAACAAAACAAAAATGGGCACGCCTGTTGTTAGTGATGTCCTTTCCATCAATAAAGACAGCCCACTGGCAGAATGGTGATTTTCATCAACTTTGCATATTCACAAATGAATATTAATATACCTGATTTTATTTCAGACTGTGACACTACCAACTTAAAATGCCAGATTATGACACCTTTTCCCATTGTACTGTGGAGCTCAGGGTTAATCCAATCTAGCCTCCCACACCTTCACAAAATAAGTAAATAATAATAAAATAATTGTTTAACATATAAAAAAAAAACCAGCACAAAATCACCAAAAAGAAATTAATACACGACAGTCATTGGACATCCTGTACAATAAAAACAAAGCCAGCTTGCATAGGGCATACTAAGTACAGTAAACATGTGATAACAGGCTATTATTATTATCAAAGGAACAAATATATATACACACATTAATAGTAAGACAATGCAAACGCTCAATTAAAAAAAAAATGTGTGGTACTTGAAAGACTGTGCTAAGAATTGTATTTTCTTTCAAAGGAAAGTGGATGGGTTTTTAACGGTGACCAGAAGATGGCGGGGGGGGGGGGGGAATGTTTGCAGTGAGACAATAGTAAGAGTTGGTCTCTAATCAGAGAGAGGTTACATGGTGTGCAACCAAGAGGAGAGAGATGAGATGGTGTGTAACCAAGAGGAGAGAGGTGAGATGGTGTGCAACCAAGAGGAGAGAGATGAGATGGTGTGCAACCAAGAGGAGAGAGGTGAGATGTATTCAAAAGGAGAGAGGGGGTCTTACTAGCTAGTGAGAGAAAGTGGTGTTGGAGTAACAGAGGATAACCATAGCAGCAAATAACCTAAAATATCTGCTGAATAGAAACAGTCTTTATGATGGACCATGATTTTCTTTCAGTTGGCAACCACCTTTCCCTTCCCACAATGTCTCTTCCACTCCCCCTTCCCCTCCCACAATGTCTCTTCCCCTCCAACATCTTTAACATTTCAATACTGTGGGCTAGTATTACAACCATCAACACAAAGCCATGTGAAGTAATATCTGGGGAAGGGTCAGAAGGCCACAGGCTATTAGATTTCCAACATCATGCCTAGGTGAAGCATTGGTTTCAGGGAAGTCGAATGATTATTATCCATGCTCATGTAACTATTAAGTTAGCTGTGAGTAAAAATCCGGTGGATCATCCAACAGAGTGTCGTGTAGGTCACATTTCAGACATTCTGATCGGAACACACAATTAGTGGTCCACCACAATACGTGACTTCCCTAACAATCAAACAACCCAAAACTTTGCAAACTAGAAATTCAAGCTATGACCAGTTAACCCCGGTATGATGAACTTCAATACTTAACGACCTAAATGAAAAGGACTGATTAACCCATTACCAGCCCTGATTGTCTCAAACTACCGAGATTCTTAGGTCAAATCAAAGGACTATTCAATAACACGCTCCACGACAGTTCTCCAATCCGCAAGATTTATTAGTGAATATCTGACACTTGTATTTGGTTTCATGGTTCAAGTAACCTGACTGAGATATTTGGCGACAAATTTAAACCAGATTTACCTTCCTTTGAGTAATAATGTCTGCGGTCAGAATATCGTTCATCTTGACACACTGGGATACTTTTACCAAATTTGTCAATACCATGGATCTTTATGCAATATTAATGATCATTTTCTAACTTCCTTATACAAAAGCTTTGTGAAGGGGAACTGGTCAGATTTGGTACATAAAACATTGCACGGAAAGTCAAAGTTAACTCTCAAAACTGGAAAGTCATCCTGATGGCTATAGGCAGACAGCTAGACAGACAAACAAATACACACAATAAAACATCACAGAAGGAAGCAGAAGCCACAGCTGTTACACAATACTGAGAGAAGTCCACTATCTAATCTCAAATCAAAACACAAAACAAAGCTTGAAAGAAAAGGCTCGTTAACAAGAGACCCTTCCGTATGAAAATGATGCAGTGGTCATAATTAATGTCACAACACAATAGGAAACAAAGAAAAAAGAATATAAGCTATATAAACAATAAGGATGGTTCTGAGAATTGCAGCTTCAAAAATATATCTTTTTAAAATAGAATTTTCAACTAAACCAGATTAACTGAAAATGCAACATAAAATTTCTCTTTTATTATGAGTGAACCAAAATAAAAAACAAAGATTTTGCCAGATTAGATATTGAAAGAAACTGCTTGATAATAATTGATATCATTTGTTTTCTTTGCAGCTGTGTCTTTTGTCTTTATTTTAAAAGGTTAAGTAAATATTCAATTTATGGAAAAAAAAATAATGACCAAAACAAAACACAAAAATTTATCCTTTGCCAAAAACAAAAGAGGAACAATGGAAGAAGACTGGAATTTTTGTATGGAACAATAAATGGAAAGGCCCTCCAGGGGAAAGGTGAACACAATTGCTGAAAGGGATTATACTTAAGGTAAAAGGAACAAGAGAACAGTCCAAATTATAAGCAAAAATACAGATTTTTCCACATACATCCCAAGTTTTAAAGATGCAACAGAGTATTGCTCACAAAGTATTTGGAAATCAATAAAGATATGACAAGCAACAAGTCTTAACCTCTCACTTAATATCCAAAAAGAAAGTTCTTTCTGCTAATGTTGACAAATTAGTGACCTCAATATGCAGATATGAAGACAACTGGGAATATAGTTGGGAAAGCAACAGGGCAATGCTTTCTTACATATATGCTCCTTTAAAATTTTTTTATGACAATTATATCCCTACAATGTGATGAGAGTTTACGATGACTCATGTATATTCATGAACTTATAAAATATGGGTTTGAATACATTTCCAATATAATGTCGCCTAATGAATATTACGTTGGAAGATGAAAAGATAATACATGTGGGAGATATAATGGTAATAATACTTAATGATAATAGTGATAATACCATGGTTATTGATGCTTTCAAAATTATCCAAGTTAATATAAATTATTATAAATATGCATACTCTTAAAGTAGAGAAAATATGTGTAACCCTTTTCAACTTGCATATTAATTAATCACACAACTCTTTGCTGCTGAAAACCTGACAACAATTAGTGTTGTTTCCTGTTTTAGATACAAACAGCATGTGGCTGTCCATTGTTATGAATAAAAACATTGAATATTCAATGGATCTACCAAGACCTGACTTTACAGAATAAGAAGGGGGATGGGGAGGGGGGTTAAGATTAGATTGCAAACAGAAAGTTACACAGATCTGACTTTCTGGGAGGATGGGGGGTGGTTTAAATTGCATATAGAACATCACAGAGAAATGTCACAAGGTTGAACTGCAAAACATAATGGCAGGATGATTTTGCAACGTTGTACATAGCAGATGTGTTACATAACAACTGAATGTAAGTATGACGGGTTACATCACTGAATATTTTAGTCTGATTTGGAGACTAAATAGTTGAGGAGTTCATCACAAAGTACAGCAAAACTGCTGACAATGAAGAATACTGTTGGCAAGGCAAAGCAGACATTACCATATTGACATATCTAATTATTCATTGAAAACAGTCTATCCTACAAGGAAGAAAAATCAATGCAGTACCAAGTTTGATTACACATTGGGTCTCTCTTTTTATGATATTCTGGACCAATCTTTTTATTATATGAACTGAAGTGATGTTCTCACCTCCATGTTCTTCAGTTGATGGTCACATACAATCAATGAAACCAGTCACAACAAGTTCACAAAACAAAGGACATAATAATCAAATCATAAAATCTTATTTTTTTGCTTCAGATTAATGCAGCCTACAGGAACATCTGTGTTTGCATATACATCACACATTATAGTGTCCGGTTGGTGTATAATACACAGCATGATCACACACTAAACAAAAAGACAGACATTGACAGACATAGACCGACAAAGAGTCACATGCATATGCATTTGTTCGGACACTCCATTCTGTTATGATTATCTCTGTTATTACTAATTATTGCACTCGAAAGTACTGAAAACTAATTTAAGAAAACCTCCACTTTGGTGCTACTAAAGTCAGTGACAGTTTATTAGAAACTGGGGCATCAGTTCCTACTTTGCAGGGTGAGTGGTTGAGGCCAAGCATCCAAAACCACGGAATGAGATTGTTTGAAGCTTCATCTGTGTCAGTCAACAGTCAACTTTGAAAACCCTCTTAACCATCTAACAACCTCATGGAATATCTGCCTTTGCTGTAGACTGGGAATGCCATAGGCTGATATCACCTTTGTTGCTTTGTGATGCACTGTGACATCACCTTTGCTTTGTGATGAACTGTGTCATGACCTTTGCTTTGTGATGCACTGTGTCATCACCTTTGCTTTGTGATGCACTGTGACATCACCTCAGCTTTGCAGTTCACCACACTTTTCTTCTCCGATGATTAAGAAACTGTGTCTGTCCTAGGTTTGAAACATTTTTTTAGCGGCTTTCTTCTGCTGTTTCTCACGGTTCTTCTGTTCCTTAGCAACAGCTTTCTTCTCTTTTTCTACGACACTTCTCAGTTCTTTGATTTTCTTCTTAAAGATCTTTTGGTCGTTGGCAGGAATGCCAAGTTGCTGGAGGTTAGAGAGAGGTATTAGAAGTCACTGACTTATCAAACAATCAGGTTCACTGAAGGACTACAACATTTCTTGATTTGTATCCATTGAATTAGGTATTTCAATGACTAGGAAATGTCTCCATGAAAGATGAAATATGGCACATCACAAGAGAAAAATGATAATAGAATCACTCAGGAACTTAGCTTCCCCCTCCCCCGCCCCTTCCTCCATGGAATTGAACTAATATCCCGCTCCAAAGCAGAGCATAGCAAATACATGGTGACTGGGAAGGTGAGTGTGGTCGGGGTGGGGGGGGGGGAGACCTTGGACATTTAGAGAATAACTGAATATTTGAGAAACTTATTTCTACAAATAAGCTGAAACTAGCAGAATCACAATGTACCTTTGTCTTTATCATGAAAGGTAGAATTCAACAAGAGATCTAGCCCACACAACAGACATGCATTAGTCATGCTTCAGCTCTGACCAAATTTGTAATACCAATCTCAGCGAACTATCGCTTGGATTCATTCCAAATGTGCATACAGACTGTAAGCTATTAAAATTTATGTATTTTGACATAATCAATTACACTCAGTAGCGCGCAATGCTATTTTTCCTTAGGCTATGATTTCTCATGCTCTTTTGAGCCAATCATCAGACGTTAAGAACCACTCATAGATACAAAGACCTTGGATCTTAGATGAGACAAATCTCTAATCGTTCGCAGGTGTTTAGGTTTGTGGGCCTATGTTAAATGGCCGTACATACCAGCACCTGCTGGGAAGGTTACAAGGCATTAGGTAAAATTAAGAGATGCAATTCCCATTTTTAAATGCTTAGTCAACTCTAAATGTTGCTTACAGATGTAAAATAGCATATGCAAGAGATACAGCTATAATGATGTGAGGCAGTTCCCTTGAAGTTAACGAACTAGAGCACCATTGGTGCAGAGGCTCATACCTCAACATCCTAAAGGTACCATTTATGCATTATTATGTCAAATCATAGGTACCACTGAGTATCATTATACCAAATCATCAACATTGTACAAGAGAATCTGTAGGACTGCACAATTTTCAGAATTTCATAAACTGGTGCTCCAACAGTGCAGAAGTTTGATCTTTGTCAATAAATTTCATACATGGATGTCTTGGCAACTGCTCCCTATTAATTCAATTCCTGTTTTGGGCATGGGGGGGAGGGGTAGGGAGAAAGAAACAGGATTAAAAATATAACAAAAATTAGACTATATTTTTTCCCTTATGTCTACATCAACCAAGATGACAGCAACTATATTGCCCATAGAGATCATTTTGATCACTTCATGAAATCTGTATTACCTTGAGCTGTGCAGACTCTAGTTGCATAAGGACAGGGCCATTGACCCCTTCAGCTGTAAACTTTGCAATGTACTGTTCCAGGTTGCTCCCCATTAGCCACTGGGATACGTGAGTCGTGTTCCACTCTTCGACAGGTCTATCATCAATGTAGTATGATTTTTTTACTTCCTGAAATACATAATAGAGGGAAGAACACATTAAACAAAACAAAAACTTTCCAGCTACATTTCCTTGTAGCTTCTGTACTTCTGCCAGTAGACTGGAAAATACTGATTATCATTCTAGCTACATTCCTTATAGATTCTGTACTTCAGCCCATAGTACACTGACAATTATTCCAGCTACATTTCCTTGTAGCTTCTGTACTTCAGCCAACAGACTGGGAAATACTGATTATCATTCTAGCTACATTCCTTATAGATTCTGTACTTCAGTCCATAGTACACTGACAATTATTCCAGCTACATTTCCTTGTAGCTTCTGTACTTCAGCCAACAGACTGGGAAATACTGATTATCATTCTAGCTACATTCCTTATAGATTCTGTACTTCAGTCCATAGTACACTGACAATTATTCCAGCTACATTTCCTTGAAGCTTACCTCTTTCGGTGCTGATATATTGTATTTCTTCTTGCCTTTCTTTTTTCCTCCCATCTCACTTCCAGGCATCATGTTATACATATCACCAGAGCTGCCTCCAAAATCTCCAGAAAGTTTTATATTGCCATCAGAGGAACCTGTTGTGAAGATGGCATAAACTTTCCTCAATGTGTCTTAAACTTTATATTCCATTAATAGTGCAAGATAAAGGAACCATCAAGCAAATAGTAAACTAAGATCCACTCACAAGAAAACTTAAAAAAAAAAAAGTGGGAGTGGCATTGTGTCAGCAATTAACAGGCCAATGTAGAAACACATTCCTTGGGTAAAGGAGTAACAGATATACCATGAGAGATTTGCTGAGTAACAGTAAAAATTAACAAGTTTAAAAGGTATCTTTCAACTCAACTACAACTCATGTTACTTAGAAAAGTGCTGAATTTACTTTCACTTATACACACATAATATGATATGAAATGCTACGAAAAAAAAATCACAGCATTTTATGTTAAAGTAACAATGAGTAATTTTGTTCACAGCAGGCATCAACTATTAATACCTACTTGTATTTTTGCATTAAATAGCTAAACAAAAATCAATTACTGAAGTTATGATCTGTCTTGTCATCTCTCTTTGAGCAACTGGTGACATTAAAAACAAGGAAACATTTTGGATATGACCTTTGATATTTAGTGGCATGACAGAAACTTAGAAACTTCAGCATCCTTCTTGGAAACAGACTATTCCTGATTTCCAAGACTGATTCACTTGGCAGTAGAGACATACCATTTTTCCCTGGGGAGGAGGATTCCCCAGAACTGCTTACTGATGATTTTCCCTTCCCTGCAAGTGCATAATCCTCGCTGGGCGGAGTCTGTGACAGGGTCGACCCAGATGGTTGCGAGGGACTCTCATTATGCAACAACTCTCTGGAACCGAGGCTGGTGTCAGATGGTGTTGGCAACTCTGAATCCTGGCGTAATATTGGCATGGCGGGCGGAAGATCTGACCTTTGACCTTTACTGATAGACTGGTCCGACACTGAGCGTTCCACTTCCCTAAAAATGTGAATATCAAAGCGCTATTGACAGTTTTGTGAAGACCAAATGGAACATACTCAAATAATGTATTCAGTGAACAAAGTACAGATACAACCATGATATATATATGAATTGTAACAATCCTTGACAGGGACTAACAGCAATACCTTGAGGGAGGTGAGCTACATTCAGCTGTGTTTTATGTAATATTCAACTGTCAACATTTGTCATCATGTTAAGAGTGCAACTGCTATGGTCAGAGAGATTTGAAACATATTACAGAGAAGAATTTTCCGATTATTTTCCACCAGGAAAAAGAATGATTTGACGTGCAAAATATTACCTGCTGCACCAGTAAAACCACAAGCTCTCAACAATATCCTGATCTATTCCAAAAATAACTTTGTAACATCAATGTTTTTATTTTGAAAAGTGCAATAAATCACAGATCACAACAATGATCTTCATGATCAATACATCACAGATATAGTAAAGATACTCATGATCACAGATACCATCATGCTCCTAGAAATCAATAAATCACAAATACACAGCTCATAGTCATGAAAAAAAAACATAGATATGGTGATGATAGTCATGATCAATGCATCATAGAAATGGTGATCATCCTAATGATCAATACACCACAGATGTAATGATGATCCTTGTGGTTTTCTCTAATCATTTCTTTTCAGTTTGTCTGAAGAAGTCTAAAACAAAATGACTTACTTTGCTTACATTTCACCATATAAAAAAGATGGGGGATGGGTGAGAGGGCGGTGAAGGAAAGACTACCACTGATCTTACTACAAGATGATGATGATGATACAGGAAGTCCATGCCATGTTTAACCAATGTTATTAAGTATAGTCATGAACATATGTCAAAGGTCACAAGATCACTGATCACCACACAGCATGCACCACAAATATAATATTCACAAATACAATGGTACATATATATATTCAATCCTGGTGCCTCTTTAGATGACTGCAGTGGATAAGGATTGCGGTGGAATAATACAAGGACAAAATCTTGAAAGAGAGTTCAGTTTTGATGCTGACCATATAACTAGAAAGCTAATGCATTTCAAAGCAAACACAGTGCACATATATTGAAAAGGTTCAAAGTTACTATGGCAGTGCTGATTGTAAGGCATAACATATGAGTCATAGTCAAGACATAAATACAAAATGTGACAATTTTTTATGGTTCATGTTAATGACAATTTTTTCTTTGCCAAAATATTTTGCTTTTCCTTCCAAGTGAATGCATTTGATATATATATATACAGTGAACAAAACACAAGGATTCAAGATATGATAGACATTGTACTGTAAAAAGTGAAAATTGATATGCCACAATACAAATCCATCGCAAGATAGGAAACCGTCTAAGAAAACAGACTGATACATAAAGTACATTCTAATTGAAAGAGATTAACATTACTGTTCAATGGATACCTTCCAAAGCTCTGTACAGGAAACTTGTAAAGTCAAACAACTCTAATGGGTAACTCTAATGGGAAACTTGTTAAGTCACTCTAACGGGAAACTTGTAAAGTCAAATAACTGTAACAGGAGGATTACCAACACATAGTAACTAGGATCACTGCAGATATAATAAACCACTAACTTAGTAGTGAGTTATCAGAAATATAAGGAGGGTGAATGTCAAAAAATGCTGTCTGTTGTTATATGTAAACATGATATATGTATAGTGGTAAATGAATTCATAGGAGAATTGTTATCTTCACAAACTTTCCACAGACTGTCAATGGATTTATGAAGCTTACTGTGAGTTTATAAACAATGTGTAAAGTATTAGAACAGATACCACCCTATGAGCTTGTCTCTGTGTAACATAGTCAGTGACTTCTGATGATGAATTAAAGACAATCACTTGAAACTTTCCAGACATGTGAACTCAACAAATGCATAATACAATAAAAACTGACTATGTACCAATAACTGACTTCACATAAAGAACTGGTTTCAGGGAAACATTCTGTGTGAATGCAACCAAAGCATAAACTATGATTGAACAGAATCACTTGAATAGAATCACTAAGAAATGGTTTATAGTGGTAATCTGCTGTTTCACTTTGTGTAACCACAAAAGTTTTAAAATACATCAATTGCATATGCATGTAATGTTGCTTCCTGTTTAAAATGAAGGACATTATTTTATTATTGCTATGCATATGGTATAATCACACATTGAATGAAAGATACTTTTTTATACCAGTAACAGAGAATAGGGAATACCAAAGTACAAAACTGTCAGACTATATACAAGGTCAACCAACACTTCTTTATTTACCTTTAAGCTTTTCTCATTTTTTTACACAGTACATCATCCTACTGACTTCAGACAGATCATGTCACATATTTCTTGCAAATTTTAGGCATTTTTGTCCGAAGGCATGAATCATTTGTCTCCGTCCATCGATCCAAAGAAGAAATTGGAGAGGCCAACTTGGAGGGGCCTACATTTTAGATGTTGGCAGTGGACACACTTGATCGGTAGAGTATTTTCAGTCACATTTCTTGAATGTGCTGGATATACACAACATGAATGATGAAACCTCCTTAGCTTTGTTTGAAATCAACGGTAGCAATACTGTGTAAATTGACTGTATTGTTAGAATGGATTCATCTCCCAGTCTCTATCGTATCCCCATCAATACCTTACTCCTCCTTCATTTCTTATCCCATTACTTGCAGATTGCTTCAATCTGTCTTACAGACAAGGTGATATAGATTTTCAGACAAACCCAAATTGAGGTTACTAGTCAAGATTGGAAGCTTGCATTACATCACAACAATGCCAGACTTAGCCTTCAGGTCAGCTCTACAATAAACAGGGGGGGGGGGGGGGGGTAGTGGGTGAATGCCATACAGCATCTTAAGAAGTTAGAACTGCTGGATAAGTGCGCTATATAAGAATAGACCATTATCATTACTTATTATTATTACTATATAAGAATAGACATTATTACTATATAAGAATAGACCATTATCATTACTTACATCACAACAATGCCAGAACCACTGTCACATATAAATTAAGCTGTGTTTGGCAAAAGCTGCTTGCTGTTGCACTTTTGTAGGACTGTATATAGATCCATATCAGTAAAGGATACAATCTCTACATATGTATTTCACAATTTCACCATTTCATGGTCTCCACCCTTCTCCCACCCCACTCTTTAAGAAGCATCCCATGAAAAGAACTTTAAGCAAAAAGTAACAGGATTCACTGGCTGGCAAAAAGTGAGAAATAAGAATAATGCTTAACAAAGAGGACAACCAAGGGCAGAAAATAAAGAACATGAATAATTATGAGAAACAAAGAGTGACTGAGAATCCAAGGAAATAATTGCAGTTGCACATGCTTTGTGTCAGAAGGGAGATGTGGGCAGGGGGCAGAAGTGGGGGAGGGCAGGGCAGAAGACACAGGTGCGGAAATTACCTGGGGATCCAGGGATTGAAGAAAGTCCTGTTTAAGGGTTGAACATAGAATAATAATCCATTCAAAATAAATACAAAAGGAAAGAAAGGAAATGAAAGGAATTTTGTGCTGCCGTGTGGATTCAAGCAAAAGAACATCAGGAAGGGATTTTTTGTGTTTTTCAAGCAGACTAAAATATAACTTGAGAAGATAAAATCCATTGCCTCTTTGTTGCCCCAATTTGAACATAAACACATGACATTTTATTAAGTCCAAACTAAAGGAAACAGATTATACCATTTGGCAAAACAATCTCACAAAATATAAAGGACTTCACTAAATAGCAAACTTAAAGACTTTTCAAGCAAGAGAAATCCTAAAATTATGATTTTACTATAATAATACAACAGAAACATATTTATGGGGGGTTGTGACAAACTGCTGGCTATTTCTACTTCTGTTTCACTTAGTCTTTGCATTCAGTCAAATCTTCAAAACATTTGAATCTGGTGATATAGTGTTGATCATTTTAAATAAAAGGAATTTCGACGTCAGACGTTGACATCAGATTGGTGACAAAAAAGGGACATTGATGAGAATGTGGAATTGTAGAAAGGACTTCTGATGTTTTTAAACAAATCACACAGACTATTGCAAACATCAAACAAATTGTTGAAGGTAAACTGCATGATTAACTGATTAGTACAGGGTTTCAGCACTTCCTAGGGAATCAACTTTTCTGGCTTTTCCATGACCTTCCCAGGACCAAATGAAAAACTTCCATGACATGTCTCCTTACATCGTACATAAACTATAACAAGAAAGCGAGGTGACCAGAAAAATGAATTTTGACATTAAACGGGGGGATTGCATTTTGATATTACCAGTGAAAAGGAACAATGTCACTTTGGGAGAATTTCCATGACTTTTCCAAAACTCCACACAATTTCCCTGAATTTCAAAACTTTCCCAGGTCTTGAAATAGGTTTTCAAATTTCACGACTTTGGAATATTTTCCAGGGAACCAGTTAAACTGATAGTGCACTCTGCTTTCCTTTGATGAATTGCAAATTTAAATGAGTCTACAGATATGTAGGAAAAATGCCTACAAATTGAAAACAAAAAAGGCGAGGTTTTTGGCATGGACAATGCCATGGCCAATTCATTCACCTCTGACAGTTACAAGGAATACATTACAGTCATTTTAAATTTGTTTCATAATGATCCGCTTCTCCTTTGGAAAGATGTGTTCCTTTCAGAACATACTTACTCCTCTCCAGTCTTTTCCATCCGGTCTTGGTCTGATTCTGGCGAGCTGAATTTGGTCCTTCCGGTCAATGGAATGTCTGGTAATACCTTGATCCCTGCGGGGAGTCCGCCACTCCTGGGGGGTTGCTTTCTGGGCTGCTGATATATCGCATTGGCGCTGGCAGACTTCACTGGCATCTCAACAACCGTTCCCTCCTTTTATCAAAGACAGATGCCAATGAGACAACGTTATGATCGATGGGCAGACTGGAGCAAGATAATCTCATTTTCTGACTATTCTCAACAATTTCAATTTTTTGTTGTTGTTTGCATGTTAAAACAATTCTAACTCAAAGGAAAGTGACCTAATATCATCTAGCAGATTTCACTTACACAGATATGGTCTGGTTTCCATGATGAAACTATGTGGCAACAACAAGGAAAAAAAATTCAGTTTATTTCATTCACACACCACAGAAACGGCATTACTCAAGAAGTAGATGCCTACATATCACATTCACATAATCTAAGTAACCAAGGAGACTACAGTAGCCCTCAGATATAGGGCCACTGCTTTTCCAATATGCTACATATCCCACATTAATATTGTATGCATGCTGTGTACAGTTCAAGGAAACTACAGTACATCTCTCACTATCAAGTGATCTATACAATCACAGGATGATAACAAACACTGGAGCAGGAAATATGAAACACTGTTACATCTCCTCTCAGCAAATTTTTGTTACATCTAAGGCCAACGAATGTTTTGGGGATAATTCCCGATGGTGACGAGCCAGACACGTCACATCATGAAATAATGAATTCACTCACTGACTGAGAAGATGTTGGTGACCTTGATTCCAGGAGTCCCTTTGAGGGAAGTTTCCTATTGGCAAGCATACTGTCCTCTCCTGTAACCAATGGAATTTTGGACTTCTCTTTGCTGACATCTAGGGGTGGTGTGGCTGGGACAGAGTTTAGTTCAAAATCCTGGAGAATAGAAGAATTATAATTGTTTAAAATCTGCTCTACTCAATGTACTGAATGTATAGTTTCACACTATCAGGTAAACATTACGTAATGCCTGGGATCGTATCAAACCCATTTGTTGATACCAAACACCGATCTCTCTCTTTCTATGTATGTATGTATGTATGTATGTATGTATGTATGTATGTATGTATGTATGTATGTATGTATGTATGTATGTATGTATGTATGTATGTATGTATGTATGTATGTATGTATGTATGTATGTATGTATGTATGTGTGTATGTGTGTATGTGTGTATGTGTGTATGTATGTATGTATGTATGTATGTATGTATATATATATATGTATATGTATGTATATATATATATATATATATATATATATATATATATATATATATATATATATATATATATATATATATATATATATGAAACCCTGTGAATGTCGCAACCGAAGGATTCTCCCTGAGGTTCATCAGGCGACTAAACGTAAACCGGGATTTGTACTGCGTACAGACCTAGTGTTTTTGGCTTGTATGGCTGAGTGGTTTTCTACTATATATATGAGAAGATCCAGATATTGTTGTCCCTGATGATCATACCCAGCTATAGCCATCATCAATCGACCTGGAATATCAAATTAGTGCAAGCTGTAGCTGTTACTATTCTCATGTCTACGCCCTTTCCCATATCTCCATCCTCCGGTCTCCTATTGTCACTCCCTGGTTCCTCACCCCCCCTTCTCCCCTCCTCCAGTTAATATACATCTGCAACAAGCTCTATCGCTATTTGTTCAATTCTTACCTGACTAGGTCAGTTCCTTGCCAGCTGTCATTGCCTCACCAACTACTGTACTGACTTTATCTGAATCAGAGTGATATTAGTATCTTAATAACAACTGTTAGTCCAACTAATCTAATATTTGTTAATATACATCACTCTGGTTTCTTTGATTCAAACCTGGAAATAAGATTCTGTCTCTCACTCTATCCATTCTCAGCTCTGAATTCCAACCACCCCTCCCTCCTCCTAAAAACAAATACACAGAAAACACTGTTACCATATCAATTACTGCATTAACCAACTGCCTCAATGTTTCATATAATTTTGGTATGTAATAATATGTTGTAATAACTCTAACTGTATATAAATGAATCAAAAATACTGCAGTTCCCTAGTCAGTATCCCCACTAACAGGCGGCGAGTCTCACTGATTTGGTAAAATGGTAACGTCCAACCTACCTGAGAAGTTACAATCTTGGTTTCTGGTTCATCAGTCCCAAACGAATATGATCCCTCGACTCCCGAAGCATCGCTGTCGGAGTCCTCACCCTCATTGCTTTTATCTTCATCTTTGATGGGTGCCACCGGAGCTATTTAAGAGAAGAAGAATTTAGAGGTCAATGAAAGCTCTTGAGCTTAGAACTGATTGAATATGATTCTGTTAAAGATTCAAATATTCTACCAAAACAAAAAAAATGGTTATGCAAAAGGTATCCATAATAAATAGAGCAACCACCCAAAATATGTTTCTGTCTCACCAACTTAAATTCATTATAAAGATGCCAATTAACTTTCATCATGTTAAGAATCTTGAATGGAGTATAAACAGGCTAGCTCATCAGCTATTCATTAACCATACTCAAGTCTCTGGCATCGAGAGACATTTCCTTTACGGTAATCAGTAAAACTATTACTCTGATACAGTGCTAATTAGTCTGTGGCAATTTCAATGTTCACTATTGTAACACTACTACAGTATGTATTTTATCAACTTTATACATTTTCTATGTGAGCCGACCTTGGGAATTAATCTTAATTTTCACTGACAAAAAACAGACGTGGTTAAATCTCCAACTACTGTAAATTACCACACACTGATCAAGCAATTAAGAAATAAAGAAAAGTTTACTTTTGGTTTACTCTCTGGCAAAAGTTCGCATGCAACATATAAAGTATTTGGATAACAATGTTCGTACTCATTGCACAAACAGTTTGTAATGTTAACTCTGTATTGAACCAAATATTGATGTAGTTGAATGCATTATCACCGCCACTTGTATCAAAACAAACAGCAACAAAATATATTCATAAAACTTGTTTCTTCATGACTCTATTTGCAATTTGACAGTGGCAGTATTAAAGGAAACTGGGATGAAGAAAAAGGTTGGGAATAAAAAAAACCATGATTTTAAAACAAATGGAGGAATTTTGTCACAATGACACACAAAAAAAGAAATAGAATAAATACAGAAATTCTTCCTAACAATGAGTAATCTTGTCATTTAATCATTTCAATTCATCATTCAATTTTATTTCTTAATTCTTTTCATACAAGCAGAGAAATCATCCAGATTACAAGGGAGATTATAAAGTGATTCATTTTCCCCCCCCACCCTTCAAGGTGGCGAGATGAAGGTCGTGACATTAACAAGTTGTCAACTGATGAAGCCAATTGAAGAGAGAAAGAGAAGCCCCCTCGGCTGGATCGATTCCAGACGCCCTGTCAGGATTGGTACTGGAAACTCAGAGCCAGGTTTCTCAAGAGATTTGTCAAATTTTGGCTGCACTTGAGAATTGATAAACTGAATAGATCTTGATGGATTGGAGTGACCATATCACATACTACATAATTCATGGTGTACTCTCCTTTTAACAGAGGTTCTCCTCTGCAGATGGAAGGTGGGTATGATATTCCTCTCTCCCACAAAACATGAACTTGAGGAAGGGAAGGAATATCTTATAAGGACTGATGAAGCAAAAAGACTGTGAGATGGATTATATTACATCTTTCAAATATTTGCGTGTTGATCATACCCAGTCGAAAACATCATATTGATTCTCCATCACTGATGCAGTTTTTGCACAAATGCACCAAGATTCTGACAAGGTTTTCATTTAAAAAAAAGGTACAGATGAGAAAAAAAAATGAAGCAACTGAAACAAGGGACAAAATGCATGACTGTTCATTTTCATGTGTCCAATGCATTCAATGGATACTGATTACAGTGACATGCAAACACTGTGTTGGAGGTTTGTATTAACACTGCCATTCTCAGACTGTTCAATGCGTTCAATACTTATGAATACGGTGACATGCATACACTGTTGGAGGTTTCTATTGACTATGTCCTTCTCATACTGTCCAATGCTTTCAGTAGTTTTGATTACAGTGACATGCAAACTGACATGTTACAGCCAGGCATACAGTTGTTACTTAAATGTAATCTGTCACAAATAAGCTGCCAACACCCATAAGTCCAGTCAACTTTCAAATGATGCCGTGTATGTATCACAGGTATTTTGTTGTGACTGATAGGTAAGAAGAAGAATTGTTTCACTCTTACATACCATAAAAAATCATTAAAATGTATTCATATTCATGGATTTAGCTTCAAGTCCAGAGTGTCAGAGCAAGAATGAAGATGGTTTATTTCTTTATGGGTACACATGTACTTTGTCTTACCAGTTCAACGCTACTTTAATACAGGACTGAAAAGATGAGTAATAATATCTGACAGTGATTTACATTTGGAAACCTGTACTTAAACCTGATTATTATGAAAGAAGTGTTAGATTAAAGGTGCATATTCTTTCACTTACAATCATAATATTAATTTTCTTTTGGTATGGCTGTCTCAGTATGAACGTTCAGGCCACAAATTTGTTACTGCACAAATGAACATGCATGGGCAACTAGAGAATTTTTGCACCTTTTGTGATATACAGAAAATACATATTTGAACCATTTGTTTGCTTTTTTAGCAACTGCTTTGAAAAGGAAGCTTGTGCTTGCCACAGTTTCTTTTAAAAAAAAAAAAGGTTGTCATCACAGAATATGCCTGCATTCAAGAATCACAACCAGCTTATCAAAATGAAAAAGAGTGAATTGGAAATTCGATACAATGTAGAAATAGATGTGTTTGTGAAAAGCACTAACACACAAAAAAAAAGATAACTGAGAGGAGACATCAACGTAAATTTTGACAAAGATTATCTTTTGTTATCATGTGATGAAACAACTTTCAAGTTAATGTACTTTCTGAGAGAAAAGTTCAACTACTTCAATAAGATTTTGTGTCTCTAAGTATGCCCCCCTATTTTCTTTCACAAATGCCAACCAGTCTTAGAAAGAGTTGAAAACAACCATCCTATATGCTGTATGCTACACATAAATACCACGGTATATATGTAGCTGCACAGTGACCTAAACACAGTACATGCCAATGTCATTATCTTTGGATGAACAGTGTATCAGCATGGTCATCCCCAGCGGATGAACAATCTAACAATCATAGTCATCCATATTGGATGAATGCTTTGAAAATGCATCTCAAGATGAATGCAAAGCATCTGAGTTGGATAACAGAGTTTAGTTAAATGGATCGTAATTTGATATCAAATTTATTAAAAAGTACACAACACTGATAAAATTGAGGATAAAACACTGAGCATAAATGGGCACATTAGTTACCAAATTAATTCCAGATATATTAATTAAAACACTATGAAGGTTAATGTATTTGACATTGCAGTTTAATATACACATACACTGACTTAAAAACATATTTGACTCACAAGGACACACCACCACTGGAAGGAATATATCTGCCTTTTAATTTTGGTGAATGATCAAAAGTGATATTTTAACTCAACCAATAATCGAATACAACATCAGACTGGACTAATGTTGGGACGATTTTGGAATCATGATAAAAGCACTCCAGAGAGTACATGATACATAAAATGGAATTTTTGGTTATGGTTTTTTTTTCTAACTTTAACAGAGTCAAGAATTTTATGTTCACAATTCACATCTCACAAAAAAAGGAAGAAATTCTTTTCATTATAGTGTTGAGCGATTAACTTTGAAGGAGAGAGCAAAATACAACAAAAGCAGGATCATGCTTAGCAGAAAGCCACACAAGCAGTGTGCTTTAACAAAGGCAAGAAACAAAGGGATGACAACAATAAAAAAAAAGAAAAGAAAAACACCAACAAACAGATCACTTTATGCTTTTCATATTAGTCCCTAGCCAATAACATGACAGTTTACCAATAAGGTAATGTAATAAGATAAAAGCAAAAAAGAAATCCCTGGGAAACTTTCTTTACTGTAACCTTCTACTTTCCTGCACTTTTCTCACACAATGAAAAGCCAATTCCAACTACCAGAACTGCATAAACCCCAGCAGTTGTACCTAATCCTAGTAGTCGTGTCTCACCCTAATAGTTGTATCTCACCCTCGAAGACGTACCTCACCCTAGTAGCTGCATCTAATCCTAAAAGTTGTATCTAGTCCTAGTATTTGTATCTATTTGAAATCTGCATATAGTTCAGTGATAAGCCCTCTCTGGTAATTCATTGTGACAATGCTATGTCCTTACAAATAACTTCATGCTATTCATTTGGCATTTTTTCTTTCTTGTTTTGTGTTTGCATAAATTTCTGCAATGTTACTGAAGTTTACATCAACAGATGTGCATATATCTCCAATCTAATAAAACATCTCCAATCTAATAAAACATTCACAACTGGCGCACATTAACTGTCTGTCACATGATTAGTTTAAGATAATTAAGGAGGAAAATGGTATTTACTGAAAATGTTAGAACTGATCGCAAAGATAGAGATTTAAGAAACTTTGGTAAGTGAAGATGCAATAAGCAACAAAACGTACTTCAGATGATCACTGGGTCAAACAAATACCAAATGGTGAATTATTAGATGGAAAAAAAATGTATGTCACATGTTGGAATATGTAAAAAAATTCTTCTCTCTTGTTACAACTGAGTTGATAATCACATCTCAAGGATCTTTATCTGTGGTGGTTATGTTACACAAGCGCACTATCTAGTAACTATATATATCAATCATGCTCATTGGTTACGGGACAAAGTACCTTCCAAGGGAAATAACATGGAATACACATTGGTGGTTATTTACCATAAAAAGAATCACACCGTAACCAAGTAAAGTCTTGGTCTCACTACCCCCCGACAGGTACTGAAATCCCGTGTTTACAAAAGGACAAAACCGCATGTAAACACCGTGTTTTCCAGCGTGTGTTCTCACGTACCCGAGTAAAATTGAATTGGTTGTGCTACCATAGTAACGAGGTCAAATAGTTTGTGCGAAGTGCGGTACCGCTAGCCTCTTGTTGTGATGTGCACCCCCTGAGACGGAAGTACGGGTCATCTGTGTCGTAAAACACATGTTATCTTGATTTATCACCATAAACACGGTGTTTAAAACAGCGGAACCCTGCGTTTGGAGGTGGATCGAAATTTAAACATGGTAACGTTTTCACGTTACTCGAGCGCGAGGTAACACGGTGTTACCCTGAGTGCGGGGTACGTGAGACCAGGCTTTTAGTGGGCAACACTTTTCACCAATTCAAAGAGCAAGTTCTTCGGACAAGGGGGTGACAATGGATTGATTATAAAAGAATGCTCATTCATTGTGTAAAGATCTTTGATGACAGGCAGCAATCCAATAACAGAAGCTCTCAAATAAACACACACATAAATGCAACTTCTCCACAATGAGGAGCAGCTGTCGGTTAATACGAGCAGCTACACATTCATGTTTCCATCAAGTCATGCTCTTACCACAAATAAGCTCCTCGGCATCAAATTCCCATTCCCATTCCGCTACAAAGGGTAGAGTAATGCGATACAAAAGCATTAGACAGAAGCGAAGTAGAAACAAGCAACAGTGGTGTAATATGACAGACAGGAAAATGTGTGAAGAAATGATAGCAAGGTTTGTTTTACACTCCAACAGAGGAAGGTATTTTAGTAGCTCTAAAAGGTACCCTTTAATGGTGCAAAATGTTACCAAGCTATTATGGGTCAATAAGTGTTGGATAAAGTAGGTAAAATGGGTTGACATGACCTATAATATTAATCTTGTTTGATTGTCCAACTTACGTCTTAACTTCCCTTGGCCTATAGCTAACTCTCTTTGCAAGTAGTATAACCTTGAGCTAACCATTCTGAGCGCAAGGTACTGTAAGCTCTAGGTTGAAATGAGTGTAAAATGGCTGGTAGGTTGACAGAGAGCACGGCAGACCAGTTAAGTACATTCAGAATGTTTTGTTGTCAGGGCTAATACCACAGAACTCTTATGGTATTCCAAAAGCGCACACAGCAACCTCCATACAGTAATGAAAAACCACCCCAAACATGCATGTATATGTATGCAGAAATGAAAACAAAGTTTTTACATCTTCACAAGGATACCACTGTAATGAGGTGCTGCGTACACAACACATTTGTCATCAAACTAACTTTGCTACAACATTGTCAGAAAAATACACAAATTTGGATGAAGATACAACCATCATGATTTCTAGATAAAGGGCAGACTCTTTAAATACATCTCTTAGAATTCCATGCAACTATATGAAGTAATTTCAGTACCTTAACACTGAGTTCAGTATCAGCACCATAATAATTCTCCGATGCAAAAACAGACACTGATTACAAAGACACACCTGTGATGTTTCTCACCAAACATAAGACTTCTTCCGTGTTTGCAAACTAAATGTCATTTTTGTCAGACCTAAGAACTATTCAGTCAATATATTAACTATGAGCAAACAAGAACAAAGAAAGAAAGATATTTGTTTGCTCCGACCTTCATTCATTTTCTCTCTCTCTCTGTAACTTTTTTACTTTTTTGACATAATGGATTAGATGGCAAATATGAAAAATTATTACAATTTACTTCAAATGATCAAATTTCTTTGATCAGGTGTTGATGAGGTGAAGATTAAATTTACTCTGTTTGCAAACAATTTAAAAATCAATATGACATACAAAAAAAGGCCAAGTATTCGACAAAAGTCGTTGAAAAATTTTTTACTTCCGTTAGGCTGTACTACACGCATACTAGCAAGCTATTGATTCTTAAATCAATAATAAATATTCCTCTGAGGAGATAATTGCAACTGGTATTTGCATTTTCAAATCCAAACACAGGGCTAAGCCAGCCTCTAACCAAATGTTTCAAACTTACTTGGAAAGAATGCTAAATGATAGAAATAAGCAACTTTGGTTCCTAAACAGAACAGGTAGTCACAATTAGCTATTATATTAACATCTGGTTTAAAGTACAAGTTATCAAGTGAAGAAGAGCCAGCAGGTGCTACCGAGGGTACTGACTAATTTTCAAGGAATTTTGAGAAACTACTTTCAGACAAGGTACCAAACTCTTTGTTTGATGTTTTTAACACAGAGCACACAACCTCAAATGACAAAATTAAATTTAAATCTTCACCATGTTTAAGAGAGGTATTATGGGTAAACTACGTAGGTAAACTCTCACTTGACCATTTGAACATCTTACCATTGCATAGATGAGACTTTTATGAAAATATATGGTGAAATATCACCTGACCATGTCTTTGGATCACATTTTAAAATTTTGAGAACTTTCAAAATCATTTTTGTAAAGATAAAGGAAAGTCTAATACAGCAAGTCATATGTGACAGTTTGAGGGGTTTCTTAAGGTCCAATGAAGGTTTCAATACATTGATATATATTGGTCACATTCCAAACATTCTTGAAACTCATATATCAATTACAAAAACTTCTGACACTTGAAATGCTGTTTCCTAGAGTTTCAGATAATTTACATCAGGAATTCAATAATCAATGTGATAACAATAACATGACATATTGTCATATTCATATTCACCCATATCTATTACAAAGTGGAAATTAAGTCTGTTTTCAAAGACATAGCTCACACAAATTGAGTTTATAATACAGGGCCTAAAGTGAGAACTCTGAATGATGAAGAATGAAACAGAAAATGTAATTCCATCCTCTTCTGAGGGCTTTTAAAGTGAGTCTCATACATCAGTTTTGTATGTCACAATGAGGAGAGTATTGAATGTTCTATCTTTATATTTTTCAATGACTCTTCGAGGTCACAACTTTAATGAATAATGATGGATGGATGGATGGGGAGTTTGAGACTCATCATGATCTGTATTGACAAGGTCATCTC
Organism: Stichopus chloronotus; assembly: GCA_021234535.1. Classification (NCBI taxonomy): domain Eukaryota; kingdom Metazoa; phylum Echinodermata; class Holothuroidea; order Aspidochirotida; family Stichopodidae; genus Stichopus; species Stichopus chloronotus. The sequence continues at coordinate 777,481 of CM037848.1, read as the reverse complement.
GACCAACCAGCAGCAGCTAAGAGTAATTAGGCCTCCTCATTGTAAGCCAGCAGAACATCATACGAAGGACCTCTCAAGCTAAAGAAATGTAAATCTAGCTTTTCCTTGAAAAATAAATGATTCTATAAGAGTTTCAGTGTGTGCTCATATTACAAAATAAAGTAAATATAGACACACACATGAACTCCACCATTTGGAGAGTAATAATACACGTGCATAACAAAGTAAACAAGTGAGTGCAATATTTCGAAATGAAATGAACAGAATGTGGTAGGGGTGTTAACAACTTCCACTATACAAAAGTGAACTGACACGAACATACTGTACGTGCATTTATTCCAGCAAGCTGTTCTTTACGCATCTCAGACATGAGAATGAGGTCGATAGTTTTCAGAGTGACAGACTAACAAAATAAAAATGGCAAGATGCTATTTATAGAATATTGGAAAAGTGGCTGCCTTAGGAAGTAAGCAAGCCCAAGCCATTGCAAGTTTTGCGAGAATGGATGAAGAACTGTTTACATCCTGAAATTTTCAGGATGCAAATGACAATTTTACACATGAAACATTTCAACTATTTGGATGCCAGAGGTGAATATGAAAGTTGTCATATTTCATAGTTTTGGAGGAGAGACATTTTACATAATAACAGGAAGAGACGTGGATCCAACCATCATCATTGATCAAAAACAACAGAGTAGATAACAACAGTAACCCCCCCAGAAACAAGAAGCTATCACGAGGCAAAGGAAAGGTAATGTCACAAAAACTAATATTGATGGATCACATATGTTCGCACAAATACATCACTGCCCATTTCATCATGTTAAGACAGTATGTTTGCACAGGGATCTTTGAACTCACAAGAGCATCATTTTGACATGACAAGAAACTTGACGACTGTGACACCTCATAGAGTTAAAAAAAACACATATGAGAGAGTCACACTTAAGTTTCTAGGACGCACTGTTTTATCTTCATTTTCATTCTTACACTTAGCATACTCAGCAGAAGTTGAATGCAAACATCTCATCTACTTAAAATGTTGCTAATGATTAGGATGCCTCAAAAAAATTACTTCCTAAGAACAGAGAGTAAAATTTCAGCTCTTTGTGTTAACATTTGGATCATAAACAAAAAGTTATTTTTTTTTCTTTCATCAGTGTTTGTGACATTTGTAAATCTGCTGATTTTTAATGAATGACGATGGTTGGTTCCTAGGTCTACTTTTGATGGATTTTCTAGGAGGGATGAAGGAAAGGGTTTTACCTTCAGGAGAATCGTCATTTAAGATCACCTGGCCCCCGTGAGCATCAAGAATGTCTTCGACCGAAGGGCCGATGCTTTGTCTTATTAAAATGATACCACCTGAGCAAAGTAAAAATGCATGAAAGAAAGGAAGAGAGAAGCAAGCACTGTCCTCCACTGGAGGGACATCCATACCAGTTAGATTCCTGCCACCAATAATTTGTAGCTGCTTTATCTTTCCAGGGAGGTTTAGGTCCAAGGTAGAGAAGGCATGGAACTACTTAAGGATTAAACTGGTTATTAATGAAAAATACAGTCCCTTTTAACACTAACGTAAGATAGTAAGTGTGCACAAGCCTAAAAACAAGAATTCCTTTTCTTTTGATATTACATAAAGTTGTCCCTGGCAGACTTTGGAGATAAGGCAGCTCTCTCTGCAGTGTAGGGTATCACAGATATCAGACTGTTTTGAATAAGCAATGATAGCAGCAAATAATACAACCAACAGGTTTCGCCTCAATTATTGCTGATAACGTCTTATGTGGATCTGCAATGCTATCATTATGAAGAGAGAGTTTCCAGCATGTAATGCTGCTATATGGAGATAACAAGGCCCCAACACATCCATCCACTAGCATTGATAAATAAACTTCGATGATTTTACAAGCTGATGCTATGAATGGAGATATTAATTAAAATAACGGTGAGAAAAAGGCTAGAAACACCGAATATGAGAAGAGTTGAGAATTCCCTTTGCATTTGCTCTACACCAAATAGATGAGGACAGAAAACGCATGGACTTCATATTAGAACTTATCTACGAGAAGCGGTGATATGAATGGGATGGGGAATGGAGTTGGTGAAGGTGAGAGGAGAAATATTTTGATTCCTTGAAAGTGTGAGACAAATTGCCATAGAAAGGAGGATGCTCTTAGAAAAAAAGATAAGCAACAGAGAAACTACACCAAAAAGTTTCAATGTATTCCAAGCAACTTGTGTGCAAAGTTGCCAATGTGAACACAAACAGCTGCTACTGCCATTAACAATGGGTTTAAATAAAGAGAACATGACCTGACTAACAACACCAACTATCATTTTGGTCTTTAAACATCCGGTTTTGGCTTTAACCTTACATCTTGAGATAACAAAATATGGTAAAAAAGCAATGTGCATCTACTGAACAATAGTAGAAAAAGCAGGATAGAAGCTTGTGCTAACATTACACTGAACGAGAAACATAATACCAATTTTGAAAAATATCAATATTCAGTATGAATATGGAACAAAAATACAGCTGCTAAGGTACCCCTAACAAGAAAAGTTGACAATGAAGACAAGCTGCTTTCACTCCTATCGTTGTCTAGTTTTGAATAGCAGTTTTAGCAAAATGATGAGACACTTTGCAGTTTAAATGTACCCAAACTATTACAGAAAACACCTTGAGTGCAGCAGCTCAATCCAAATAACTAATTTGATTACAAAGAACATCTAAGGATGCACTGAACAACACACTGGGTTGGCAAACTATCCATTCAGAGCCCAATCTGACATTGAGCGATGATGCACTTGCTTATATAGGTGGACATCATCAATGACCTACATGAAATGAAAAAGTTTCCAATTTATTTAAAAAAAGTTTACTCTTTAAGATAAAGCATCCAGATCATAAAATAAAATACTACATAAAGAAAATTGTAGCTGAATTGTAATTTAGTTTCAATTTTTTAACTAGATAATAGAACTTTAAATATATGTATAATCTTAGTGCAAGCAATGAGGAAAGTCAACAAAACAAAACATGGTCCTTAAATCAAGTTTATCTTGACTAAATAAGAAGTTCTCTTACCATCTTCCGTGTCAGGGGAACTTGACTGAACTTCTTGATTCTCCTGAGCTGAACTCCATCCGTTGGTCATTTTCTGACTGATCGGTATACCTCGTTCTAATTCCTGAATCTGTTGAAACAAGAGCAGATGTTGATCACATGCAAATAACTTTGAGAGTGAAGACTGTATTCCAGTAAAGTTGATCAACAATTTAATAGAAAATTCATCCAATTAAAAGAAAAGTTTAACCTTTTTGTTTTCTATTAGAAACAAAATTAAGGAGGATGGAAGACAAATGATGCAAGTAAAAGTCTTAATTTGTGCTTCATTTTAATGACAAGGCTAATTTTCTTAAGTTTCACAGAAGCTAATCCCTACACACCTGTAGAATTACCAACTAACCACTCTAGAGGATTTCAGAAGTGTCAATTTGCTCTCACAGGAGTAACGAGTCTCCTAACGATCACAAATATTTCCTTTCTTGATATCGCAAGTATTAAAAAAGAGTCCAAGTCAAACATAATTTTAAAATTATGGAAATACGAGGGGATATGTGAAACTTTGAGAGGGCAACCTGATCTCATCTTAATATTTCGAACATCCCTCAAAAGCTGTCAGTGATTGCATTATGTCTTGACAATCCTAAATGAGAAGAGGAGAAAACTCTGTGTTCATGTCGGCCCATTTCAATTTGTAGAATACAATCCGTTAGAGCATTTGATAGAGAGCAATAGTAAACACTAACATATTCAGAAACTGAAAAATTAAAAAAGTAACTTAAAGGCGATATTGGATGAGCACATTCTGATTGCTCCTCAAATTAATAGTGTTTACCTTGGTAACTATATAAAGTGGTAAAAGGAGCAATATGCTCTGGCAGAATCTCTTTCAGAAATATGATATTAAAGGTTTTCACATCATCAAATGTTCAAAAGTGAAGATGTTTACTTTTAAAAGTGAGACTTTCCCAATTATTTTCCCCTTTCAGTTTATGCCCCATTACAATTGTACCAGACTTACAGTTTACCTGAGTTACTGTAATGGTAACCATGGTTCACTAATATAAAGGCTTCTTTCTCTTCCAAGCAGTCCAAAAAATCAGTTGGCAGATCTCTAAAACCTTAATTGCACAATCATAATCATGCATCACTAAGGGAAATTACTTTACAATTATATCAGCATAATCTGCAAATAAGCTAATGACATCAATAAACCCCGGTCAAATCATAATATGCAAGTTACACAAGGTTTGAGGACAAGTCTATTAATGATTATACCACATGTTGCTATTAGTGATATTACTTACAGCTGCAGAAATTCGATTTGTGATAGTGAGATGCAAAGATTTGTTTGTACAAATCAGAACCAAAATTATTTAAATATTTAGTAAACAATATCTGAAGGGAGAAACACAGTTCATATTAATAGGATAACATTTGCCTTTACTGCTTTGGTCAAATTCATTAACGGACTCACTCGCAACTCCAACTTTTCCCTTTCTTTTTGTTGAGTCTCATTCTTGTCCAGCTGAATCTGAGCTTGCAGCCGATCTTTCTCCTCCAGTTCCTCTTTCCTAAAATTAAAAAAAAAGCAAAATATAGGAGTCACACCATACTCAAACACTGAAATCATTTCATCAAATTACAGACAGTTCCTTGTTGTGCATCTTCATTCCATGCACATCAAAGTAGGAAACTACCAAAATATTCTTAGAGTATTTGTACGGTCTGTGTACTGTGGTTTCTGCAGCTGTAATTTGTCCTATTTCCTACAAAGTTTATCTTTCAAGAAAAATCTACAGGAAACAAACTGTCAGAAATTTCTGACTGTCCTTCAGAAATTCCTACTCAATAAGGACGGAATTTGTGAGGGACAATCTTTGATTCTTTGGAGGTTCTTTTGTAGCTTAAAGTCAGTTAACATTAAATGATTACAACACAACAAGATGTATGACCACTTCTTAATCTAGACTATGACAAAGACATCCCTGATATACAAAGATAATATCAATATGTTGGTGAATAGATGGTTATTCATCTCTCTGCAGATAATATTAATATGTCAGTTTGATAGCTTCTTACTCAACTCTCTACAGACAACATGATCAATATGTTGGGTGATAGTTCCTTATTCATGTTTCAATGGATAACATCAATATGTTAGGTGACAGCTCCTTATTCATACAGTATTTCTATGGATAACAATAATGTGTTGGCTAATAACTCCTTCTTCATCTATCTAAAGATAATATTAATATGGTGTTTAATAGCTCCTTATTATCTTTCTACAGATAACATCAATGTGTTAGTTAATACCTCCTTATTATTCCTGCATTTGAGATTCCTTCATCTTTACTGATATTATGTGCGACAGTATCTTTGCAAATCCGTACCATTGTCTAATTCTGCTAACTTTAGCGATTAGACACTGCTTTTAACCTTATGCTTGCTTCCTCTCTTGATCTACTTCTTATAATAAAATCCTTTATGAACTGAAAGTTGTGACATCCATGATTAAGATATAGAGATATGATAAAAAGACAATTTCCTTTGACATTACAAATCAATTCCTTCCAAACTGGGAGACTCTTCCATGAAGATAAAGCTCCAAAAAACTATAAAAACTCATCACTTTGTTGCTGTGTTAAGACTTTAATCTATGCTTTTACATGATGAGAGACTATTCTAGTTTCTTGTTCCAGTTTCACAAAGTTCATCCTTACATTTAACAGTCCTATTTTTATTAACTTGTCAGCAAGCACTTCCTTATTATGTAAATCAGAAACAGTTCTATTTTATATGAATGCAAACCCACTCCTATTACCTACACACTAAAACAAAGAAACAAGGGACAAATCAGTTATACTCAAAGTTGTGTTGTGAGATTCTGGCTTGTTGTGGTGGCACAATATTTGCAAATTTCTCATTTGTGATGCATGTGATTGAAGGAGAAAATGGAAAAATAAAATTATGTAAAGACCACTCAAGTTCATTGTTCTGCTGTTGATATTTTCATCAAATGTTGCACTTTAAAAGAATCCAAAAATGCATTGTGTTTTTCATGATGTAACCTGAGTTTCAATTGCTTTGCCCACCTAATTACAAAACCAATATGTAAAGCAAACCCAGTGGTCTTTGTACAAACATTAAAACAATTATTACTGTGATATGCAAAGACAATTAGGAATAGATCAGTCAAAGGCGCTCTGTCTTGGAGATACTGCTTTGTAATTTGACCCAAATTGACTGCAAAATGAGACCTTTGATCTTCACCAAAAACAATAGACAGATTGTACTAAATGCTTTACACTGACAGACCAAATATGATTTCAGGCCAAATTTTCCTTCCTGGATATTTTATTTAGAAGCATGCATCATACAAGCATGCAAATGCCAGCATAACTGTATTGATTATCATCAAAATCAAAAGCCATGTCTTGCTAGGAAGAGAGGGTCTTTGATGAATAATTTTAAAAGGATACTAATGATCATGCTGAAATTGGAAAATAATATTGCACAGCTGATGGGGAAGGGGATTAACTACTTCTAAAACAAAATGACATCATATCAACATCAAAAAAAAGAAAAAAAAGAGGGAATTTGAGGAACTTAGTATGACTGAAATATTGCTACCAAGAAGCAACTAATTTCAGACCCTCTATTGCTGTGAATTGAAGTTCATTGAAGAATGGACAAAGTTACTGAAAAGACCAGTTTGGAATTTAAAAAAAAAAAAATGATGCTTCCTAGCTCCAATGTGTACTTTTCCAATATGGTCACATTGCAAGGAAAAATCTTGATCTATTGATGTCGCAACCTTCTTAAAATGCAAAATACCTTCAAAAAGTGCCTCATATGTGACACTGCAACAGCCCTCCTTAGCAATCATATTATACCTTACATTTAGTCCAAAATTGCCAAACTCCAACCCCCCCCCCTCCCAAGCGCATAAAAAGCATGACTGACATTTAAACACCCATGTGATAGGCTACCAGTTTATTTATATAAATGCTAGCATACCATTCATTCACACAATGTGGCAGTGACAAGTTTCCTTGCAATCTCTCCCTTTAATTCCCTTAAATTTTTGAATAGGTTTTTATTTCTTTTTTCTGATCTTCACTCTGAATTTTACAACAAAGACAATTTGGAACCAAACATTCTGTTATCCATCACTAAAATCATCTAAAAATCTTCCAGGATTCTAACATATGCCAGTCTCCATTCATCCACGCCTCCCTTATTGTAAACTCTGCTAGAACCAACGACTTCTCCCCTCTATTCTCTGCCACATAAATACCACCAAAGATGACAACCGTGCGTGATCATCGCCACCGATGGAAGACTTTTGGCTGAGACGAAGTGAGGGGCTCAAGATGAAATGGAGTAAAACAAGATGGAGCAAGCGGAAGAAAAGAGGGCGATGGGATGTAGGATGGCTCCGAGAAACTGACAAACAAGACCAATTTCCTCCTCCAAGGAAAAGAGAAGAGGATGTCTATGGTTAACAGCATCTCATTGTCAGAGTTTTAAACAACATCTGATATTTGTCAAAGAAGAAATCTCCAAGTCTCCAATTAAGACATTTAACGACTCAAAAGATGGCAAAACTGGAGATTTATGTCTTTTCGTAGTGTTAGCACACACATGAGATGACAACAAATATGTTTTCGACGAGAAATTTACAGCAAAATGTCGAAATACCAAAGCCGTAAATTTCATTCCAAACTGACAGGAACATTTACTGCCTCCAAAAGTAGAACAGCCAGCTAGACTTACAATATGGAAGAGAAAGGGGACACTTGAATCACTTTAATCAGCATACACATAGACTTCATTACATCACCACTAAGAGAATCACCATCAAAGTACCGGTGCTGTGAAGGAGTGGATAAAGGTGGTGGCATTTGAAGCAATGAATCTTAGTATCTGGGACAACTGGGGTTTGATCCCTGGATGGGATGCTGTAAGAAGGGTTTTTGTCCAAGAGCAATCTTAAGTTTTCCCATCTGAACTAGCATAGTTAAAAAAAAGATACCAAACTTGATCCAAAAATGTGAAGTTAGTAGCCACCAGAGGTTGTGATATGCAAGCCGTGGGCTTCCTCAACACTTGTGTGGTCGCTCATCATTGTAACGTAACTGCCTATCAAGGTCTAAATTAATTACTTTACTGGTCATGACACACAGAATGACGAGGTGGAGATCCTTTTTTTCTACATATCTGAACATGCTGAACACCAAAACTGTCTTTGTCGGCCTTCTAGTGTAATCGTAGTTCTAGGATTTGTTGTGGAAACTCTCATCTGAAAGAGCTCTTTCAATACAATATAAACTCATGACAACATTATAGGTAGGGGCCCACTGTAATATCATGACTCTCACCTGGCTAACAACAGGTACACAATACACACAGACTAAATATGATACATATCACTCAGCATTGGTTGGTTTTTATCTCTTCTCTTATATCTCTTCTCCTATAATTCCAATACTTATGCAATAAGACCAGGGTGTAGTAAGAGGCTGCTACTGCTTATTTTAGGTAAAACTGGTCAACATGGGTGGACTAAAGACAAAAATCTTGAGGACTGTTACCAAAGTTTGTTCAGACCGGTACATCTGATGCTATTGACCCCTATGACCCACAGCTGCACTAAAAAAAGAATGTGACATACTTTTCAGTGAGGAGAACCTCTGAGGATTTAATGTATTGTGGACCACACTTTTGTGACAATCAGCATTCAACAGTAATCAAGTACTGGTAGTAGTATTTTAGGTTCAAATGTGAATATGCAAAGCAGTACAATCAACAATACAAAACCATAGGCCTTGGGTAATCTCTGGCATTTTAAAATGTTAGAGATGAACTTGCTCCAGTTCACAGCTATTTTGATCAGATGGCATTTGTATTAACCCTTTAACAGATCTCTCTGGTATCAACTCCTTCCACCCAGAATGATGGAGAGGATGGCAATTTCTTGCAGGACGGTATTTTTATATAGTCAGAGGAGGAAGCAATCTCGTGAATGACATTAAACGATGACAGAAATAACTTTAATCATCAGTTAGTCAAGTGTCAAAGGGTATATTCCAACGGTCTGTAATTATCCTTGTATTTCAAATTAGCAAACATTTAAGTCTTTCTGTCGGGCTTTACATGTAACAGGAAGAAAGATGGATGGTTTTCATGGCTTGCTTCAGGACAGTTCCGAGCAAAACAGGGCATGACCCCAGAAATTTCAAATTCATTTATTCATTACAAATTTGGTATCAAATTGAAGCTAAGGATTTAAATTTTCATTATTTACAGAAATTTTTATTTCGAATATAAAACATTCATCAAAATTTGCATATTCAATTAGTAATGACAATAATGATAAAATTATTGTCAGAAAATACTCAGAAATGGTGTGTTATTCACATGGATAATCAACAAAAATGTTATGAAACTTAGGCACTTATGTGTTTATATGGCTCCAGAGAGTGACAAAATAGCAAAATATTTTGGGGTAAAATAATTTGTTCCAGTTCATTCACCCCAATCAAATTTCCTGAAAATTTGTCTCGTTATAACAGGGAATATTGATATTTTTCCAATAATTCCTTTAAATGACAACAAATTGCAGTGATCTTTTGTTTGCAAATCTAGAACATCAATACCCTTGAAACATATGCAAAATTGAACCTAATCAATTTCCCTTTAATTAATTATCACTAATTAAAGTTTGTCATGGTATATGTTATACCGTGATGTCCCAATGACTTGCATACAAATTTATGAAAGTACGTCACGGTATAACGGTGAATATTTATATTTCTCCAATAATTGACAATAAGATGACAAATTACAGTGATATTCTGTTTTCAAGTCTAGAACATCAACACTCTGCAAACATATGAACAGTTGACGTTCATCTATTTCCCTTTAATTAATTATCATTAATTAAAATTTGTCACAGTGTAACGTTATACAGTGACAAACTTCTATTAACTTGCATACAAATTTGGGAAATGCAACTTCTCATTCTCTGACAAGGTTACAAAAAGTGAGCACAGACCACCCAAAATCATGACCAAATTACAGTAGTTAGACCACCTGAAACAGAAGTCAGTTTCGGTCAGTCTCACTGAACTTCAGGGCTGATGGTTGCAGGTTCTGACCAGCTATGGAACTGACATGTCTTCGATCCCATTGGATCTGATCATTTATGCTCAAACCAAAACAAAAGCAAACAACCCAAAGAAGATTAAACTTTTCATCAAATTAATGAAAAAAATACAATTTCTTTGTTACCCTTTATGTTTTTCATTGTGCTTAAAGCTTGACTCTCAAACTTTTATCTTGTTTGAGAGTCACCTTACTGCAAGTTAGTTTGTATTTTATAATCTTCTGTCTTATTGATTGCACTTTACGTTACAATTGGTCCAAAAACTTTAAATTTATATTTGAAAGTCCTACAAGCTTCATTTGTATTTCCTTACTCTTTCCCTTGTTGATTGATTTGTGTTATAATTTTGAGGTTAAACTTTTATTTTTAGGTATACTACATAGTACCATATGTTAACATTTGAAATATTAAAAAGTTGGAATCATTTTTAGGTGAGATGTATGACAGAAACTGTCACTGCCTTATGCACTGTGATGCTACTGTGTCACTACTGTGTCACAGTATCACGCTGTGCTATTTTTGTTTTCTACCCCATGAAATTCAGGAATTCCTTGCTCTTCAAATAAGGAATGTTGAATATTCATTATAGCTATTATTTGACAGATGTGAGAAACTTTAGACCACCAAGGCCACTGGAACGTAGAATAATTCAGTTATTTCCATCCATGCCATAATTTTACATTGACTTTGTGTGTTAGATTTACTGCTTTTGTCACGGTATAACAGTCATGGTATAACAGTTCCTTTGTTGAGTTTTCATTACAGTACATAACTTCCCGATTAATCAATCATCACCTTAGGTGTCATATTGTAGTTAAGAAAATGCAGAAAATGACAAGAGTATTCTTGAATTGGTACATTTTTAAACTTCACGGACTTTTGAGCATACATTTTTAGGTAAAAATGTCATGTCCATTTTACATCATGGTATAACGACCATGATTTATTATCCATATTTCATAAATACACAAGATAATTCAAAACTTTGTCACCTATTATATGGGACCATAGCTTCAGTTATTATGTTGTGTCATTTGCTCAGTAATCTATAACAAAGTGTGAGTGCTAGAGCCACTTGACTCATGAAAAAATCTTCAAACTGTCACGGTATAACACTTGGAACTCCCCATCACTCACATCATACACTGTGCTCTTGATCACTCTTAAATATTTGTGTCTGGGCCTACAATAACAAATAATGTTACATTCCTCTTTACTGAACTACAACATTGTTCATGTTCTTTTTGTTTTCATGAAAGTTAAAAGGTCTGTATAATGTCAGAGAGATGTGAGTGTGAACATTTTGTTATATTTATATTATTTAGTTCTCAAAAAATTGTAACAATTAAAATTCATTCAAACTTGGAATACATACTTCTAAAACTAACTTAATTCCATTACACGGTCTATCCCTAGCACTTCAACATCTGGGTTATTATAAATATTGTTATCCTCCCATTAGGTCAAAGAAAAGTGACAGTCCAATGCCACTTCCAGAAGGATCAGAACCATCATCACATATTTTTTGAGTCATACAAATTGGCTTGATTATGCTGTTCATTCTTTATGTTATTTTTTATATTGTTTATTGTTCTAGAATGTTGAATGCTGATTCGTTAATGTTCCACTAATGCTGTGAGTGCTGCCACCATGATTCAAGATATTGAATGAGAATCACTGCGATTACATGATATCATATGCCAACCAACAGGTTTTGAAGAGTAAAGATTTTGGTTTAGAAGAGAAGTTTGTTGGGAAGTTTGATGTTGTTAAGCACTTGATATTTGTTTAGGAGAGCAACACATTTATACTAACAGGCATTCAGTTTTGTGTCCCATAAAGGAGATCTTCCTCCACAATGAACCATAACCAAACATCTCAAAAAGATTGTAAACATACGAGAAACTGACCAAATAGTCCAAGTTTGAGCATTGAATTCTATTCTTTGACAAAAAGAAAATATTAAGTTCCAGCATATTCCTCTTCTGTGACTGTAACTTTTAAAGGCAAACTCTTTTGATTGAAGTATTTGTTATTTCTTAAGTATATACTTTATGCCATTTAGTTAGTTGTTACTCTCAATCTGGTTGTGTTTTACAGCCATCACGTTTGATACTTCTTTCTGCTGCATGGGTGTCTTTGGCCATTGAGTTGGTTGCTAATCTTACTTGCTGTGGGATGAATGTGTTTTACCACTGAGTTAATCACTATTGTGAATCACTATTGTTCACCCATTGAGCTGATTGCTACTCTCAATCTCTGCCAGACAGATGCATTAAACCATTGAATTGGTCGCTGCTCTTAAATCTCTACCTGATGGATGTGTTTGGCTGTTAAGTTGGTCGCTATTCATAATACCTGACAAACTGATTTATACAGAGCAAAACTGCATCATCTTTTTTCTTGTCTGTTTTCCACATACTGTCTGGCACTTCCCAACTAGACTATAGTCCAATGAAAACCTGTGTCAAGTCCTCATTTTCAAATGAACTTGGGAGAAGTTAGAGAATGGTCATGCATTTTACAGACAGACATCTCAAACAATGATCTCACTAAACTAAGGAAAAATTGAAATAAAATTGATACTTCCATCCAACAGAGGGAATGTGACATTGAACTAACACTAAGGAGAAATTCCAAAAATGTGGTTGACATAAACAGCAGACTCTGAAAAAAGAACTGAACTAGGAGTTGTGATTGTTTTATACAAAAGTTCCTACGAGAAGTAAAAAGGCAGTAAAAAATAAGAGTGGCCAAAGAACACAAGAGAAAAGAAGAAATAAAGAGGAGGATAGGAGTTCTTGAAGAAGAAAAACACCATCCCGTTTGTTCACAATGGTGAATATTAACAGAATGATGATAATGACAACAGTCCAAGAAGAATACAAAAGCTCCCTAGAGAGTTGTGTCCATTATCCAAAAACAGAGTTAAATTATGATGAAGTATGTCTGGGAAACATGCCACAAAATTGTAACAAGTATCTTTCAAATTGCCTCTAATGGCCAAAAATCCCATGAAAGAAACAGCAGAACCTTGGAGAGAATTCTAAATTGGAATGATTTAATTGTGACTGGCGACACCTGTCTTGAGTGGGATAAGTTGAGCCTTCAGCCGTATCCTTTTGACAAGGAGCTTTTTTTCCCCCTCTCTTAGTTCTTCAACTTGATAAACAGAAAGTACCAAGGACCATCATCATCATGACACTGCTAGATGGGACCACAAGTTGCTCATGCACACAACCCCCCCTCCAAAAATAAAAAAAATAGACCAAAACACACAGCACAAAAATACAAGACTAGACTTGCAGAAGGAGCACTAGATATTTGGATATCAATTCTAAAGTATATAAAATATTAAACATCAAATGTAAGGTATTTATTAAAAGTGAAAATACCACTACAGAGTAAATTTCATTTTTATCTTTCTTACATCTTACACTACCATACATAAACTTGTTTGGCTATTTGTGGATAAAAATTCTTCAACTCTTACAACTACTGACGTAGTATTCACAGCTACTGTGCAACAGCCATCAGAACAAGGTTAAGTGAAAAGTGGCAGATTTTCATTCAATAAGTGAATGTATGTTTGTCAGGTGATGGCCATAAAGCTCTTTCATTGTTGTTAAGTTAAAAATATTTACAACCATGATCATGATGTGAAGACAAAATGCCAACTAAGTCAATCCAACTCTAACTGACTAAGAACTGCACATACAATGACTTAGACATTATCACTGCTAGACATAACTATTTATCTGTTGCAACTGCCAATCCATCCACTCCCTTACTCCCTTAACGATGATGACTAGTAGGTACTTAACTATAATAATCTAAACTAAGTTGAAGCCCTAAATACATAAATCTCTAAGCCTATAGTTGGCTTTCACATTCATAGACATTTCTTTCCATTAATTCTATGGCAGAGGGTGGATGGGGGACAGAGGGTGACTTACTTTTCTTGAAGTTCTTTAATAAGTTTCTTTGCTTTATGATACTTCTTGTCCAAGGCTGCATACTGTTCCTTGCTCTCATTCAAGGCTGCTTGAGACTCCTTGAAATCTGCACTAAGATTTTGAATTGCGCCCTCTAATTCTGCTATCCTGATCTCTTGGGTGGCGACCTGGTCCTTTAATCGTTTCTCTTCTCTTTCCCAGCCCTGTGCTTGAAGTACCTGCAGTGACATGAAGCAAGCAGGCTGTAGTGGTTGTGTGTAAGGACAAACTAACTTTTAAGAGATTATTCATGGACATATACAAAAAGGAAAAGGAAAAAAACAGGGGGTTTAAATGACAGTTTGGTTTAGTTGATGTGCACTGGTACGCTACAACTGCAAACACAATGTGGTAAACCGATGTGCTGTCTGCTCCCGTTGTGCAGTACAGCAGTCCCCACCGTAGATCTGTATGTTCATTATGTATTTGGCCACAATTTGTAGTATTTGACTACATGATATGGTATGATACTGCATACTGAATTGCACTAGACTGGACGTCATTCATACTGCACTGCTCTGTGCTGTACTATCGTGAAGTAGCTGCAGCTGTGTATGTACGGTACTATTCACTCTTCTGAGTTACATGTATTTGACTCATAACTTATCTGCACCAGTGACATTGTCATTAATCACAGTCAAACTGCACCATACTTACTGTTGCTATTAAGTACTGCAGTGATCAGTAAAATGTTCTCTGCTGTACTTCATCAGTTATGCTGTATCGTATGCATAACACTGTGTTATGTTCCATAAACTGTACAGCACACTATTCTGATCATTGACAATATTGAAATGAATAGCATGTAACAGTCAGTATGAATATATACATTAACGCCTACATGTTATTGAACAACAACAAGGGACTCAATGTAAGTGTTTGAAACTTTTAAAGAAAAACTTATTCAAAAATGGGATAAAAGTAGGTAAATACGATACCACTGGGGTTGATATCTGTCAACAGTTTTAGTGTCCCAGTATAATCTAATTACAACTGATGTTGTCCTTGAAATTTTACAATCAAGAATGTTTGTTCAATAGCTGCAAATGTAGTCTGCATTTAAACATGCCCTTCACCTAAAACAAAATTGTCTTTCAGAACATTATCCTACTTCTGCTGTGAACGAACATGAAAAACTGAAAAAGTAAAAGAATGACTTGATTTCCTAGTGAGTTGCCAAGATGACATGAAGATGACATCATAATGACATCATGCTTACTACTGTTGCCAGATGCATACATGAAACTTGACATCCTACAGCATAGGCATACCACCGGATGAAGCTCTCTGCTGCAAGCAAAGGCAAGTTAATGGCTTTGTTTCCTTAAAAGTGAGACTTGACAAATTATGCTTATAAGTAAAGCTGACATGAGGAGAGGAAGGGGTGAGGGAATGAGGGGGGCAGGTAACATCAAGCTAAAATGGAGACCAAGTATTCTACCGTAAGACATCTTACACTGTAACAAAAATAGACGACTCTATAGAGAGGATGAGAGTACACTACAGTGGCTTCCATTAAACAGATCATCTGTCATGAACTAGTTCCTTATCAGAGCAGACTTCCAATAAGAGAAGATGGAAACAAAGAGAGGGGGGGGGGTGAGAGGTAAGCGATGATCTCAGCCAGATCAAAATCAAAGGCATGGATGCTAAGCCCCATGTGGTTTAGTAGAGTATTCACAATCCTGTGAGGTGATAATACTAGAGGTTAACTGAAGGGTAATTGATAGGACAGGCATCTCAGGCCTGCGGGACAAGTCAAGCAAGACACAAATCACAAACCCAGAAGATATGTACAGAATGTTAGCTGTAGGTTTTGTGACTATGTATGTGATGTGACAACTATATGTAGCAACAGAAAGCACATGACTGGTTAGAAGCTAAGAGAATCTACTAACAAGTCTGAATTCAATTCAACTAAAGAATGTGATATTGATATTTAAGTCATAAAGAAAAGGTGTCCTTTTCTTTTCAAGTTGTGCAGCGCTTTCCCAAAAGTTTTGCAATTTCCACTGTGCAAGCAGTTAAAGACACGGTAACCATCCTCCTAAACTATGCTTTCACTGCTGCTTGTTCTTCTCCAACCTCTCAAATCTCTAATTCCTTTTTTCTGTAATGTAATCCAGTTACTTCACCCTTCACTTTCAAACCCCTAAAATATGAACTGACCTTGATGCTTTGGTCAAAATCTTCTGGAGGACAATCTACGCTATAGACAGTTTAACCAATAAACTCTGGATGAGACGATACATTGGAAAAGTAAGAACAAACACAATTGAAAATGAGAGAAACGACAAGGTGTACATGCAACTGTAACTGATATATACCAGGAACAGTCATTATTAAGTTTCACTTAGCCAATGTTTGGGGCATTTGAAGCTTAACAGGATTGTAATTCATTCAACAGTTGACTGGCCAAGCTACACTGATTGGATGTCATTTAGTTACAATCCCATTTTCTGTCAACCAGAACAAACTCTCAAAGAACCATCAGAGGATTGCCAAGAATGAACATGTCTTTCTTTTTCCATTTCCTGTCGAGAGCCACGGTATCTCATTGAACAGTGATGTCCATCTGTCGGAAACCGTCGCATCTCTGAAGCTCTACCGATGCAAACACAACCAGGAGAGCCCCTGGATTCCCCCTTTTTTTTTACTTTCTTTTGTAAGATCTATCCCGAAGATCTCCGATACCTTCAGCAGTAGCAGCAGTGGTGATAAAATGATCCAAACTAGTCTCTCTTTTAAAGCAGTTATTAAGATGATCAGCTAACCTCTTATCTACTGACTGAGCAACCTACATAATTGCCGATGTTCTTTGTGCTATTGTGCAGTATCAACCAATCAAACTACCTGCATACCTACCTACATTTGCATCTCAGGAGTGAAATGAACCTATTTAGCATCGAGTGTTTCGTGCTGCCTTTCAATTTATTTCACAATTTTCTGACACTTTGTGCCTTGTTAGCATAATAAACCACACACAAACTGCAAGGTGTCAATGGACGTATAATCCAATAGGATACATCATCATCTCTTCCTTGATACACTTGAAATCTCTTTCACACTCTCTGAATTCTTGAAATCAATTTACTTGTCATTTATGTGCAGCGGGGAATATTAGTTCTCGACTGACAATCGACTACATGCAAGGGACTTTCATGGGATCTGCACACAACACTACAGTGCTCTTAAGACAGTACATACATGGTGTGTGTGACACAAATCTGCGGCAAAGGTCACAGTTGATTAACAGGTCTAATCATTGGTTGAACATGGTTAGACAAAGCATTCTAATTCTTGTGTAGGATTCAATAATGAGCAATTGGAATATCTACTCCTCTGTACTTTCTATCCAACATTCAATATCTACAGAGATCATGTGATACCTGCTAAAATATTTTCTAATGTTCTGAAAAACATCTCTAATCTCTGACTTTGTCAGGACTTCTTGGAACACAACTTGATATTATAACATTGACCAATGACAGCTTGATATTCTCATGTCATAGGAGTTACCATGACCTGTTACATTTTCACTAAAGAATTGTTGCAAAAGTGCCTTTAAAATTTGTTACAGATATATTCACATTGATAAACAGTGTTCATTTTTGTTGCCTTAGTTTCCTTCAGATGATATTGTAATGTTGATCTTTGTTGTTGGACTCTCAAATACTTTAAAATGATAAGTTCACATCAAAAGGTAATGCAACACCTGCCATAAGCAATGTTAACTGCCAGGTATTATGAGAACCATCATTCATGAATTTGCATACATCTGTTCTCTCACAATCGATCCTATCCAACATCCTGTCTCGAGATCTTACCAAACAATACATGTAACAAATTAAATCAATTGATGTTTTGACAAAAATTACTGATTTGAGTTGCATTTGAAAATTCCCCTTTAAATGGGAATAAGAAATTGAGAAGCATTCTAATCTCTTAACCATTACTGCACTACATCACAGAGGTAACACCATACCTTTCAACATCCCCAATCTACATGTTGTCAGCTGTTACCAGATGAGGCACTTGTATACACCCAGATCATACTAATCATTCTCATCATTACACATCTCAACACATATATGTTTGTTCATTAACTCCCCAGTAAGTAGTATAAATTTCTGGTTTCTCTGTTCTCTGCACTTACACAGTTAACTTTTTGCTTTGTTCATGCTTCAGAATGTGCAAAATATGTCTTCAGTACTTTAATGTGTTAAATACAAAAAAGGTGCCTCAGATGAAACCTCGACAGACTAAAATAAAACTCTTTATAATGCATTCAACACAAAATGCCAGTCTTAATTCAAATGCAATTACATTCAAGTGTGCATTTACTTCATCCTTTTCATCAATCCCTGCATATCATGCCCACATTTTTCACATTTGCATGTCACCCTGCTGCTGTTCTCGATGAAGTTTTCTCAAAATGAAACCAAATGGGAACACTCTTTTTGTCTGATACTTTGAATTGTCTGCAAATATTGAATTCTGAATACAATTAACCTCAGTCATGTGATTCCATATGGAGAAGTATGAGTGCATTGACTTAGTAGTACTGTATGTGTCATGTCAGTATCGCCTGGTCTTTTTACGTTCGAAGAATTACGAAAAGGTCAATTGAATAAAAATCCACCAAAGGAAACTAGAGGGGTGTAACAAAGACGCTCACATTTTAATGAGCTCAACAATCACCAAACAGCACTTTATAAGTGCTTATGTTTCCCGTATGATTATTCCACATTTTTGCTTTAGTTTTTTTTGTTGAAACATTCAAATCTAATTTCACATATAATCTGTAAATATCCTTGGTCATTCTGCACTGATTCTTGCCCACATAAGCACCACAAATCAAAACAATTTCACTACTCTCAAATCATAGTTCTAAAAAAACCAATATTTTGACTTGTCAAGGTTCATACTGTATGACTAGCATATTTTTCACATAAAGTCTGGCAGCTTCTGTCTAGTCTTAAACTACAGAGCATGCAATATTAAAGAAATGCTATAGTGTAACAAATGAAGGGATTTTTAAAAGAAAAAGAATAATTCTTCACAGTTGACACATTAAACCCTTCACCAATATCTCATTCATAACTCAAGATGTCGTTGTTAGAAAAATGACAACTTTGGCTAAGGACTATTTCTAGTTGCCCCCAGGTTAAAGGATGTTATGTACACAAGCAAATTATTGCAAGAAGTCTTTGTTGTCCTTTGAAATAAAAGTGCCTATCTAACCTTGAAATTTGACACCAGTGAAAATTCTAGATTAGCTTTATTGTATAAACTTATCTTGACATGTTGATGAAATTAAGGTCACCTATCTTACACTGTCATAAAGTGTTTTCTTAAGTCAATCATTATTGCAAAGAAATACAAAGTATATTCAATGCTGCGCCAAACTATACTGTAATTATACAGTCATGGACTTCTTTTATTTTGCTGTTCTATACTCTACAAGGCATATCCGTCCTTTAAAGAGGCTCATTGAGTTGTTTTGTGAAATTCACTCAATTTTTCTAAACCAGTCAAGTTTCCTTCACATACTAATGACAAATAGTCCAACTAAAAGGATCCCAAAGCTTTACATACCTTGGAACATTAATGAGTGAGTAACCAAAGATTAAATTTGGTTTTTGAAACTTTGTGACCAGACATTCTCACATTAGCACATTCACATGCACACAATCAGAGCAAGTAACGGTCAAAAATTCGAAAAAATTGACAGTTTTCATATAACTATTGGATGTGAAACTTGATTAATTATGCTGATTGTGAGAATTGTTGTGTGTTTGTATACTTCAAAATCACTGCAATCTTTACTGATATCAACTCAATGAGCCCCTTTAATACTGATCAAGAACTGTTTAAAACGGTATAGCCTATTGAAGTCAGCTTATCATTCTTTTTTCCTCTTCTTGTTTCTATTTTCGGCTTTTGCTTATTGCTGATACCAGACTTTTCGAATTGTTTATCAATTCGTGGAATTACTTTAATTACTGATTTTAAATTACTATTTTTTTCCTAAACAGCTTAAGAGCTCAGCCAAAATGACTACACAGTTCACATGTCTGAATCAAGAAACAAGATCAGAGCAATAAATATACCATTAAAAGGTCAAGGGGTACTCTCCAATCACTTGGTTTGTTTCCCCTCTTCACATCCCAAAGTGTAATTGACGGTAAAACCGATTCAAAATGATGTTCCCGATCCTCTTGCAGATAAATCGATCAAATGGCCTTGACAACCAATGTCATGAGAATTGAGGAATATCTGACCACAGAGACATTTGTTCTACACCAATCTTCTTCTGCCTCTTACATTTTCCTCCCCCTTTTTTGTCTTTATTCTTTCTTCTCCTCGGTTCCAGACACAAAGGACCTTGATCTAGTCGATAAATACCTCCCTGAAGAAAACCTCAAAAATCAGTACTGACTACCACTCAAATTAAAACGACCACGTGCGGCAGGCCTGAAGGGTGCTAATACAGCCTCTGAGACAAGTCAACAAAAAGAAGACCTGATTTGCATGGAAATGCAAGAAATTACTCCGCAGACAAAGGTTTCTGTCCCTTCGTCTCTTGTTCCAGTATTAGAACGGCAAACGAAGGCTCATCATTTTGGTCCAAATGCCTGTGAGGTACCATTAACCGACTGGAACAAGCCAGATGGCTGATGTCGTCATAGATTACGTAAGTTCTTATTTCCCAATGAGGAGGACATATTGGATGAATCAGATCAACACTAGCCGAAGGGTGAACGAGGGTAATGGGATCAGTCTTTTCAAAGTGTTTTTCTTCCGGTTTAGTGTAAAAATAAATAAAGGATGATGCTTCTGTGAATAACACTTTGAAATAGATCTTAAAGTCGAACAGGTAACTACTTTTGTAGAATGACCAAGGGACATCAGAGGGGTTAAATCCAGCCAAAGCCTGCAGTTCTTTGATACTGCAAGGAACCTCCTCAGTTACGAATGAATACATAGGCAGTATCCTTGTTTAAACGCACTATATATGCTAATGTCATTCACTGCTTTTCTTGACATAAAAATACGGGGACAGACTTTATAATTATGCAATTATTTAAGGCCTCAAATTCCCCTAGATACAAACACATATAGGCAGCTAGGTGGCTGTAGGTGGCTGTAGACTCACCTACAACATAGTGCAACAGTTGAATTACAAAAAAAGTTAATTCACATATAAAAGTATACTCTATTCAACAGACAGTCAACAAAAGGATGAAATTTATTTCTGAAAACCTTCTTTCTTTGATTAACAAACATTGTACTACACTGTTCCCAGCCATTTCACAGAGTAGTTAGCTAGTGAGGCCTAGGCTTAAAATATCAAGTTGACTACAGTTAGATAGTGAGGCCTAAATCTTAAAATATTAGGATGACTTTGAATGTAGATAAGACATTCCAGCCTGACCATGACAATGCAGCATTAAACGAAATGATTAACTTGCTTCAGTTTCTACTGATTAGTTGGAGGTATACTTTTCGCCTGATATTATCTACTGATGATTTTCTGCTTATTTTAGTTTTGACTGAGTAACATTCTAGGTCTGTACTACTAACATACATACACAGAGTGTTAATGAAGAGGTTGCACTATAAAGCACAGTACAGTTGGTATGCTTCAGGTTAGCTGACAGTTATAGTACATGTTACACTGTCCAACAGAGTCACGGCTTGAAGTTAGCTTACAGTTACAGTACATGCTACACTGTCCAATGGAGTCATGGCTTGAAGTCAGCTTTCAGTTACAGTACATGCTACACTGTCCAATAGAGTCATCGCTTGAAGTTAGCTTACAGTTACAGTACATGCTACTGTACACTATCCAACAGAGTCATGTGGTTATGACCTCTGATCTAAGTCAAAAGAAATAATATTATCAACTTCCTCTGCACATGAGTACTTGATTGCAATTTATTAAACAAATGTTTAATATGTGTAAACCTTCACATGACGAACCTTTTATTTCACAAATTGCGGAACAATAGGGAGCAATGACTCTCACTGTAGAAGCAAATACGAGAATCTCAAATCTCAAGGCGAGGAGCAAAGATCCCGAGGAAATGGCATGGACTTTAGCGTTTAAATCACCAGTTATTGCTGCAGTTTCATTTTCAAAGATGCATTAGAGCAAAACGTTATTATGTATGAGTGAGGATTAAAGACCACGAAAATATCTCTGCAATCGTCCTGCTGGCAGCCAGCAGGTTGTCCTTTGCACACTCATCACAAATACAATTAATCCAAAGGTAAACTGTGACATGACAGATAGACAGATAGACAGATAGATAGATAGATAGACAGACAGATAGATAGACAGATAGATAGACAGACAGACAGACAGACAGACAGATAGATAGATATACTTTATTAATCCAACGAGGGAAATTACATGCTTGTAGATAAAACGATAAGAATGATAAGATGATAAGAGCACTAAGAGGCATATAAAATACACACACATAAAAACTGAACTGAACAATGAGTAAACCAAAGTATGAAAAAGGACAAAAATGACAAACATGGACAAATGCTCACAGCAAAAGAGTAAAACATATATGGCGAGTGAGGGCAAGCAAAAGCCCTCACTGACACTGGTTTACAATCAGACACTGGTTTACAACCAGTGTCTGGGCTTCTGTAAAACTGGGGAATCAGGAAACACTCATACATTGAAGTAGGGCCCTGGTTCAGCCGATCTTCATTTCATCCTTGATTCCTTCAGCTTCATCTCCATTAAACAGAAACTGACTCAAATGACTTTCATGAAATATTTCCTACAATGGTGGATACAGATCCATAAAAATGTGTTGGGCAAAATGTTACTCTTTTTTACTGGTGTTTAAGATTTGAGCAGTATTTCAACCTCCAAGGAATGAAAAGATATCCCAATGCAAATAAACCATAAAATGTAAGGTGTACTGCAGGAGTAAAGATACAGGAATCAATGCAATAAACCAGTAGACATTAATAAGAGATATAGGACACCAGGTACTGTACATCTTGTAGTTGTTTCTGCAAAAAGTTAACTTTGCACTTTTAAATTGTTTCTAATTGTAGTTTTTTCCCACCTACATCTTCACTTCTTCCGAATGAATCACATCTTTGTTCACATTTCTGTCAGCTTTGGCAAAGTTCACACTTTTCCTTCTGCGTGATCAATTACACAGACTCAAGGAGCAAAGACGATAACCCAGTGGTCCTCTAGACTAAGACATTCCCTGACATGTCCGTGACAAGCTAGTCATTGCTACAATTCCCACAGAAACATAGCTGACAATTGCAGGGATAGTCTTACTCAGGATCGATCACAAAAATTTAGGAAAAATTTTGCAGAGGGGGAGCAAATTAAACCAGACCCATTGACAGTAGTTGTTATCAGGCAGACACCTGCTAACCTGGGGATCTTGTCTAACGTAATATCTCTGCTCCATTTATCTCCTGCAGTTGTGACGATACTTCTGCACTTGTTTTTAGTCTTGTTTGCTTCTGTTTGCTTCTCCATTTCTCCTGTAATTTCTACATTCCCATCCAACACTGTAAAACAATTTTCAAATTGTTTTTTAACTCTCTCATTGATGGAAGCTACTAATGCAACATGGCTGTATCTCTTTCAGAGCTGTTGCCATGGTAATATCAATGCAACATGGCTGCATCTCTTTCAGAGCTGTTGTCATGGTAATATCAATGCAACATGACTTCATCTCTTTCAGAGCTGTTGTCATGGTAATATCAATGCAACATGACTGCATCTCTTTCAGAGCTGTTGCCATGGTAATATCAATGCAACATGACTGCATCTCTTTCAGAGCTGTTGGCATCATAATTTCAAATCCACTGTTCCAGGTTCTTTTTGTTGTTTCTATGTACTGTGAAGAACTGCAGTCTTCTAGCAAAGGAGTATCATGCCAAGGTTGGTACCTTCCTGATATCACATCCCCTTTTCTTTATTAATTTACACTTCTGGTATCAAATGGAAGGCAATGAGAGATGATGAAAGACAAAGACTACTTTTCACATTCAAACAGCACACCCTGCTTTAATGCAAACTGCTATGCCTATAAAAACAATCTTCTTTATTGCTTTTATAGAACTTTATAGAATATTATTTTTCAAAATTCTACAAGACTCGCAACTCCAAGGGAAATTGAGTCGAGAAACTACTCTTTACATCATATTTGAAGTTACAAAGGTTTTTCCTTACCTGTATTTTCAATTTTGCAATTTCCGTCTCATTTTGTGCTCTGGCTAGTTCCAGTTCTTTTTGCCTGACTTTTAGTTCAGCTATTTCAACCCTGAATTGCACATCCGCCCCCACCTCATCGCTGTCATTGCTTTCTGGGGTCTGCAGGTCATACGACCCCTGGATGAACCGTTCTCCGTCCTCATCCGTGTCGGATGTGTCCGGTCCTGAATCGTCCTCGTCCTCGGGAGGTGGGCTGCTGGCGCCGTGCTATCAAATCAAGGAGATATTGAACATGATTTAAGCAAAAACAGGGTTTCCAGGGGAACATTAGTGAATTTGCTTGATTACTGGACAAAGGGTCAACACCAAACAAACTGGACAAAAACGTAGGAAAAAACAGCAATTAATTCAAGCCTTAAAGACACATATTATACTTCCTGCTGAAAAGATTTAATGACAACATTTAAGAGCACGAGAATGATCCTCTATTGCCTTGCTCTATGCAGCACACAGCATATACTGACAATTCTCAAAGTGCATACGAAATCAATTCTGACACCACTCCCTCTAAGCCTAGGCTGCCCCTCATTTGTCACGATATGAGATGTAACAATAAGGACATCCACACAATCCTTACATGATATCAGACATGAGAATAAGACAAATTTATAACACCCACACAATGGACAACATGATATCAGACAACTTTCTTCTTAATTCTGAGACAAGGAACCCTGCCAGCCCTGATGGTATATTTCTGATTATTATATCAAGGGAAGGTCTTCTGGAGATGTCAATTTGAAACAAAAAATTCTGTGAAGATAAGGTGATAACACAAACCTTAACAAGTAGAAAAGTCATTACCCATCATTCATCGTTATGATGGGGAAGAGTAACATGCTAGATGCATTTAATTAGGGTTTCATTTTTCAACTTATGTGATCTCTCCTTTGCAAAGATAGCAAGGGAACGATACATGTCCTTCCAACAACAACAATAGTTCAGCTACTAAAGTATTAAACCCCCTCCCCCAAAAAGGATAAAAAACAGAAACAGGACATCCACACAGGCAATTTTTTTTTTTTAATTTAAATGTTACATGAGATGGATCACATTGTGAAAGTAGTGTGCTCATAGTGGATATAGTCACTGGTAGTCTTTGGGGGGAAAAGACTGCATGACGTTTTTGAAGTAAAATACTACATGCTGCTTTAGAAAAAAGTAGTGAGAGAACTAACACAACATAAAAATTGGTGAAAATCATCATCTAAAATTGTACCTGCCAGTAAGACTAAATAAAATGAGAGAAAAGTTGACCTATTGCGAAGTAACCTATTTATAACTGCTTTTAGAGAAGGCCTCCAGCTGTCAAAGGGAATACTGGATGGAGCTACAAGATATGCTATAAATATATGAACAGAATCTAACTGAAGAAACCAAAGTAATTGGGACTTGCTAGGGAGGTTGCTGCTAGTTAAGCAACATGTCACTTATAGAGACCTTACACTGAGATATGAATCTGACCCCAAATTTATAACCAATAAACTTTTACCTTCTTTCCTATGTTGGAGGTATGATGTTGTAGAACAATGTACAATGAAATGCACATGAATACGCTGGCCAAGTAGCTGATAATGATTCAACAGACTGTTTCATTACCTGAGGGAGAATCCTGTTTCTCACTTTAATTACCTACTTCACCACCAAGTCTGTAAATTGACACTCAATATCCACTGAACGACAAAAAATAAATCTGACGAATGTTCACGACTCGTCAAGTTTTCTTCAGAGAACGAGCCATGGCAGAAAAACCGGCAGCTGAGAGCCCTACACAGAATTTGATCTCACTCATTCCACTGGCGATCGTGAAACTTTTGGACTACCAGGATAAAATCAAAGAACCTTGACTTTGGTTCTATGCATATCAATCAATCCTTGTATTCACTGGTATATGTATCAATCAATTATTTGTGTTCACCACTTTAAAGGTTTGGCCATGATGCTCTAGAGAGTCCCGTAAAACCACAGCAATGGCAGAGATTAAGAACAAATCACAAAAACGAATTATTTGTTTACCAACTAGTGTCAAAGTCTTTCAACAGGAGAGCAATCAAGTTAAAAATTTAATTACTTGGAATGAAAAAATAGAAACCAGAGGATAAAAGTCTCTTGGCTATGTATATTTCAGATGGCTAGTAGAGATCAATTATCGAAACTGCTGTCTCATGACAATTTTATTGACTTTTTTAAAGATTTTCGGGGGCGGGACACCTTTCTCCCGACAGGCCGCATAGGATTTATGTGGTCATTGCATGGTTCAAAATTCTTGTTTGTACTCATATTCATAGATATGGTCACGTAATCCCCAGTGGTTTCCAGTCCTTTCCAAGAAACACGAAAGGACGAACTTATCTCGTTACCTTTGTATTCTGTACAGCATAGATGACCCCTTCTACCTGTGTGTGTCACTAAAATTTGGACCATATACTAGACCCACAATCCAAAGGAAACAGTTCAAACTACGTATTTCCTTAAAGTGGAACACAAACTACGGAATCTTTGAATTTTAACTGGCTATTCTGTCAAAACTAGCAGAATATTTTGGTCAAACTTTTGGACTGATACGACAAAATACAATGTTTTTGGTAACTTGGAAAAAACACAAAAGTAATAAAAATTCTTCTCAGAAGTACCTATCTCTTTCAGTTATCCATTAGCTTCTCTACAACTTTCTGGTGTGGACATCCATGCGCATACCTACCCCTTGCTATCTGGCCTAGCGTATTATGCACCAAACTCGACAATGTCAAATTCATTTGAAAATATCTTGGAGAAGTGAGGAAGAATTTACAAATTTTTAACAGTAATCATATGAATTAAGAACAGACACAAGAATATCCAAGGTTTTTTCTTATTTTTCAACTCCTGCTTCGAGGGGTTTATTAAGCTTTCTTTAACAATGCATAACTGTGAGCAAAGGGGTAAGTGTGCGTCTACACTGTGAATGCTTGGATACTAAGGTCTTACCTTTGACTGAGTTGTACATCAACTGGGAGAATTGGTCAATTTATGAAAATGATAAACTAGAGCATACACTGTATGAGGTCCTAAAATTACAGAGATAGATGAAGAAGGTAATCTCTCCAAGAATCAATTGATGTAACCCACTGCCTCTTGTTACTGAGCTATTTGCGTTGTGTAGTATATTTTGGCTGATTAAAATCATACATTCACCTAAGTCGGTAGGGTTGAGACACAGAGAACACCCACAGGCATTTTTCATTATGGCTAATTCTTTTACAACTAGAAGATTCCAGGAAACTACATCTACAGAAAGCTATGTAAAGGACGACAATAACGTTTGACCGAGTAGGAAATATGTCCAGACAACTCCCCCATGGACTATTTCCCACAGACACCTTCAGGGAGGGAATTCCCAATCGGGATAATTCCCCTCAGATACATCCCCACTCATGATTCCCTCAAGAAAATGGTTAGGGTTAAGGGAGGGGTTAGGGAAATTGTTATGTGTGGAATTGTCAGGGAACAATGAGAAAAAAGAATGCAAAGAACAAAATCAATCCGGACAAGGTAAATGACTGAATATTCACAAACTGTGAGACAAGCAAGGAAGCTAGGAAGACCACCAGCGAGATTGTCAAACAATAAATAATATTCATTAATTTCAATGTCTTGCCCATTAAAAACAACGAGTTTACATTCTGGTAACATTATATAATCATGGCATACTGATTGATCAATCACTTCATATGTAATTACACCAATTTCTACCTTTTTCAATAACATCTTCCCCTCGCCAATCCTCTTCATGCTACCCAGCCTTGACCTTACAACCTCTAAACATAATAGCTCCACATAACAGCGACAATGGGATGTAAAACATTAGATGAAAAACAATGTCATTTTTCCTCAAAAATTAACTGCCAAATTGCAAAATAGTTCAACTGCCCTAATTTAAACAATAACTTTCTTGCAGGTAAAATGAAATCAACCACATACTGGAGCATTCGTTACTACATTAACCCATTTACCAAATTATTTAATTGCGGGATAAACAGCAGAGCAGATTTGGCTCTGATGGATTTAATGCTATCTTCCCTCTTATTCATGGCTTGTTATTGCCATGCCATTCCCAGACTGACTGATATACAACCAGAAGGGATTATGTTATGTTCATGTTTGATGCTAATTTGCCTGTTGCCAATAAAAAAGGAAAGTGATGGAAAAAGCGCACATCACTGAGATCAACTCTATACTTACACTTTGAAGTGTTCCAGTATCAGGGATTATAAACAATCACATTCCCAACTGGAGATTACTCATTTCAATAAACAAATGGGCTTCTTCTAATGCTGCACATGTTTAGCTTTTTCATTTCTGACCTTAAACATGGAAGCATTTAACGTCCACAAAAAGTATTTGAAAAACACTTCAGTGTGCAAGACATTTAACTTTATTGTTTTCAAAACAACATGGTAAGTTGTTTTGGTCACCTGATATTCTCACTGTGAATATAATGCTGACATATATCTAAGAACATGGGAATTAAGGGAGAGTTTTCATCTTATCTGTTTGTTAAAATGTTGCTTGATATTTTGGAACAAATGCACTAACTTTCAGACAAAATTTTACTTCTAAACATGATGTACCATATGTAATGGTGTGTAAAAAGCTTATTGACCTTTGACCCCATTCCATGGAATTTAAAGCTGCCTTTCACTGACTATTCATCACTGACATGCCACAGTCATCGCCCAAATTGAATTCATTTACTCTACACCGTCGTCAAATCTAAGTCGACAGTTTCTCTCTTTTGATGAGTCAATGCTTTCCAAATCATTTGATGAATGAATAGACACTCTCCCACAATCTTTGTGAATGAAGCATTGTACAAGCTAATCTGCACAGACCATTGAAGGACGGTTTGACAAGACACTGTCCTGGCTAAAGCATGTAGATAGGCGTCATTACGCCATACAGTGTATCACTAATACACAGTGCAATTTATTCAAATTAGTGTACTTGTCCAGAACAATCATGATTGTTTGCCTGACATTCCCGAAATAAGTTTAAGCATTGCCGGCCAAACTAAATTGATGACCATACCTATGGTGGCAATTGGAGTGACAACATAGATGATACTGTGGCATAACAAACAGAGGTAAGCAGTGGCCGCAGATATACCAGAGGGTAGTGGCACCTACTATATCACTAGAGAGTGCTGGTACCTACCGTGCCCCCCACCAGAGGATGGTGGCACCTACTATATCACCAGAGAGTGCTGGTACCTACCGTGCCACCCACCAGAGGATGGTGGCACCTTCCATATCATCAGAGAGTGGTGGCACTTAACATGCAGCCAGAGGGTGGTGACACCTACCATATCACCAGAAGGTGGTGGCAACTACAATGTCACCAGAGGATGATGGCACCTGCCATATTGCCAGAGGGTGATGGCACCTATCACATTACCTGCTGATGATGACACCTTCCACATCACCAAAGGATGGTGGCAACTTCCATACTGTCAGAGGATGCTGCCACCTACCATATCACCAGAGGGTGGTAAAGCCTACCATATCACCAGAGGGTGGTGGCACCTGCCATATCACCACAGGTTGGTGGCAACTGCCACATAACCAGAGGTGATCGTAACTATCACTTCCCACAAAGTGGTGGCACCTTTCATATCACCAGAGAATGGTGGCACCTACCATATCGCCTTCCTGCCTTGTGCTGCCTTTTGTCTGCCATTCACTCCGCTTTCGATCTTGCTCCAGGGACTGGGAGATCAGCTGGGCAACTTCGCTGTTCTCAACATCTTTCTCTCGACCAATCAGAAAGCTAGAAAAAAAAACCAAAGAACCACATCCATGAGTGGTGTAAATGCATTTTATTTTTGAGAAGGATGACATGGGAGCATCACCTACAGGACGCAACAGATAACTAACATTTACACAGAGATTATTTAAATGTTTATATGGAAGTTTCTAACGTGAATCACTGCTGATCACCCCCCAACCCCCTCCCAACATACATCCCATTTCAAGCTTATCCCTACAAAGAAGGAATTGCGGCAGGTACAAAATTTCGTAGTAGTGCTAACCTTTTGCTGCAAAAGGGGCAAAGGCATGCCCTTTCAGTCTTCCAAATGTAGGTTTTTGATAATCATCTTACTGGTAAACTTCCTGCAAATCAAACTTAACCGCAACCCTTGTCATACCTTCCTTCACTTTTAGCCTTTCAGTGATAGGACTAAATACTAATTGCAGACACTTCTTCAAGAATCAACAATCATACTTTAAGCAACAATTCACTGTTGCTACATATTCAGCATGAAGTACTAACCAAGTCTGAAGAACAGGCAGTGCAAACACAAAGTTTTCCAGAAAGTCTAAACAGTTTGCAAGAGCATCACTACACATTGCACTGATCCATTATATGATTAAAATTATTGACACTTTGGATCATCACGTCCAGCAAAGCCACATAATACAAAATAGCCACACCATTTGCACTTAAAATTTCACAGATTTTTTAAAAACTACTGACAACTTGGGTAATCATGTTACATATGTTGTTTACATATGTTGGTATGTTGGTATATAGTTGTATGCCTTAGAAGCCTGAGGGGGCTAGTCAGCAACAGTTGCAGGTTTTCTTTTCTTTTACATTTTTTTTTCTATTTGATCTTATCTAATAGGTCTATTTCCACTCTTATTTCATGATTACTTTCAGTGAGTCACAATTAGATCGATATGTCATTGTTATCTTCCAGTTTTTTTTTTAACTGTACCAATTTTCTTTATTTTTTCTTCAATGTAATATTAGATCTAATCAAATCAAAACCAGTCATTACTAATTTCAGTCAAATAACTGGTTCACCATATGAAAGCATATAACTCAGACCATTTAATTAGTGCAGAAAATGTTTAATTTGCATCTGTTGCAAAATATTATTATTTTTAATGACCATACTAAAATGTAATGGTAATACACACTGCATGTAATAAAATTCAAATTACCTTTGAATATGTAATACTACCTGCATATTTTACTTGATGGTGTGTATTTATGATACACAAAGTAGCTGATACATGAAGGAAGTGCAGTTAAAATTTTAGTATTCAATGCTGCTTTTCCAAAAGAAAGATAGTCCTTGCAATGATTTTACAAAAAAATGAAACTGAAAAAACAAAAGGGATTAAAGGTCACATGCAACCAGTTTCACATGAATTCAGCGATTAAGTCTAAGGATCTGTCGTCCGTGATTCTTTATGTGGAAAGGTCCACCATTCATTAACAAAATTAGCAGGAAATCATCCCCAGCTTGATTGTGTATCCCGATTTTCTGCCTCTTCAATTTGCAACTATTTGGTAAGCGTGTTCACATTCTTGCAAACCAAATATTTACAGCCACCTTCAGACATCAAAACATGGCAGGGTAAAATATGGCCATTCCCAGAGCCAAAATCTGAGGGACGGCTGTCGAAATTGCAGCAGACACCATAAATAAGTCATCAAGTAACTGAAGCAGACCAGTACACTGCCATCCAAATGAGCAAGATGAGAGAGTGAGAAAGAGAGAAAGAGGACGGAAGGAGAGGATGTGAAGCAGGAGGCAAGTTTGGAGGAATCTGAGCAAGGTGAGAGGTGACATCAAAGTTGATAATATTTGATTGGGAGATAGAAACTTGTATTCTTCCCCGAGCACATGCAACAATTCCTTCCCATAACCGATCTCCCCCTCCTCATATATAAAAACCAAAGTTAATTACCCTGCAATGCAAATAGAATAGATTAGAGTGATAGAGGAGGACGCTGGATTAGCCATTGTGGGAGAAGCTGGTAGAAGAGGAGGTTGAGCAAAAAGTTCAATCTTCAAAGGCACTAAAAGGTAACTGTACGTTCACAGTTATAGCATGTGTCAACTGAGCAAGAGACAGAGCAGTCACCAAAGGTGCACATGCAGTACATTTCCTAGTTGACTTTTATCCAATACTGTATATTGTGACTAACTATAGAGAGGGTCCTTGAGTGGGTTGGCCTACAACTGCTCCACTGACCAACTGGTGCAAGCTGGTCAACAAACTAAATTGTCAAGGGTAAATGACACAATGCTAAGCCACAACATTCACACCACAATTTGAACATCCACACAACTACAGTACATCACCTTGCTGCTACATTCATGTTGCCTTGAGTATAACAAATAAAATTAGTGAGTGCAGAAATTACAAGAGTTGATCTGACTTAAGCACAATAAGAATGTCAAGATGAATACCAAACTGTGCACACTGAAAACAAACCATTTATTTATATCATCTCTCTGAAAAACATAGCTAAGTAGGCTATACATGTTACAAATGTACTTCTTTTATGGAGACACATGTCTGCGCTAACTGTGCATGCATGTACAACAAACGTAAAAGTGAAAATGTCCTCTTTTACTACCCCAGATATAAACTACTTCATATGTGTTAATGTGTGTGGGCTATAAATTTGACTGGTGTGATGAATTTATCTTGAGTTATTCTACGTAAAGAGTTTTGATATAGTTTGTGGGTTCCTGTTCAGTATCTATGTGACAACTGCTTCTGACATAGTTGGGATGAGGTAATACAGATTGAAAAGAAAGGTGGGAGCTACATGTCAACACTAAGTAAAAGAATTGTTGCAAATATAAACAAAAGTTCATTTTGGTGCTCTTATGTCATTCCAAATTTTGTAACAACTTAGTTGCACCATCTAAAAGACCAACCCATGATCACAACTGTTTGGATTTACTTGAAAGATATAAAAGAAAAAACAGAAGCTGCAAGTAAGAATCTTCAGGATTGATGCCAAAAGCACATTTATCAAAAAGTTGAAATGAAAAACAAATAAATAGAAGATTACGGTAACTTCAAAGTACAATTTTAAGGCTTGAGACATATTAGAATCAATAACCTATGTGGCCCAGGCTTTGATGGAAGGTTAAATGGTAGGTAGTGATACATAACAGGTTTTCTATGATTATGTTTAATATTTTAATGAAAAAAAACTATAACTGACAGATCATCTGATGGTTGCTTACACACAGAACTTCTAAAGCCTATTGGTCCTACCCTTTTATCTTCTCTAATTTCACACTACTAAACTGTGCTTAATCTTTGTATGTTGTACTCTCTTTTCCGGTACACTTCTTGTGAATGCATCATCCTACAAATAACCCGATACAGAATCATAGAAGAGATACAGCTTGTATACTGTCACACACCATGATCATACATATAAACCAACAGCAATGACCATGAAGGTTACTTGCATATGAAAGTGTCACACTTCAACATTGCAAAACTGTAACATCACTTTCAGGAAGTCATCATGGAAAACAGAAACATACTCAGTCCCTACAGAATTAAAAAAAAAAAATCCAGGAAGCTAAGATTAAAGATCATTCTGTTCACTGTAACTAATTTCCTTTTAAAGATTCCTTTGGGATACTTTTTCAATGATACAGTTGATTTACTTATTAAAATACAAAACAGACCATTTCTGCAGAGTCTAATTACATCATCCTAGAAACTGGACCTCAATTTTGGCCTCAAAAGGTCCTTTATTTTTAAAGAGAGTAACCAAGATTTAGTGGCCTGTATCATAAACTAAAGTCACAAGAGCTTCCTAAATACCCCGTCAGAGCCCACAGAAGGCCCCTGGACCTTTAAACAAACTTTCAGATGCATGCAAAAACCAAAGAAAGAGAATATTGTTTCAAACTGGGAAAAACCTGCACCTTAATGTAGCTGCGTGTTGTGTTGGTTGGAGCCTTTTTGTCTCAATTATTCCATCAAAGTGTTCTTATTAGCATAAAATACTGTTTCACTTACAATATCATCATGACAAACTGGGTGAAAATTCAAAAGTTTAGGGGCTCAGATTTCGAACTGCCAGCAACATATTCATGTTTTATTTATTCACATGAAACTGTCAGGTTGGAAAATCTTGAGTCCAATTCAATAGATGGTCACTTAATGAAAGAAAGGTTCCAGAATTTGCATAAAGCTATGGGAGAAGTATTTTGGAGGTAGTTATCAGGCTTGCTGTTTAAAGAAATGTTGCTTAATTCTATGATCATCTAAAGTAAACACTTGATCAAATTAAAATGAGTTGTGGCAATAGTTCCAAAGGCTTAAAAAAACACAAGATGGAGTATAGGTCGACATTATACAATATCTAGGGATGTGGGAGCTAATATACAGTACAGTCAAGAAAAAAAAGGAAAAATACTGTTATCTTTTGAGAGTTACTAGTAAATTTTCACTCAAATGTTGAACTTTTTTGCTGTGACAAACTCATTGTTGTGAGATGCCAGATCAAACCTAAGGCCAAATGGATGATGGGATGTAACTACACTGCATTTCTACAGTATGGGATAGGGTGTGCCTACAATTTCAACCATGGTATTAGCTTGTGGTCAAAATGTATTCATTTAAATTGATCTTCACCCCACACCTTACAAACTTGTTGCATGTACATAGAAATGACTGACAAATTTTGATGACAACAATCCAACATACGTTAGGATGCTAACGTAAGCTTCTGCCTGATGTTAAAGTCAGGACTAGGTGGTCTAGCATACCACAGGTTATAACACTAGCAGCATACATAGGCCTAGGAATATTGTGATGATAAAGCTTTGCCAAATTACTCTATGAATAAACACAAGTAAATCCTGGCAAATCCTGGCATTTTCTGCAAAAACTACTTTCAAAGTCAATTTAGTTTCCAGTACTTAGTTTCATGGTTTTATTCATTATCAACATTTTTGTCTTAAATTGGAAAATACTGAGTATATGAATTAAGGGGAATGAGCAGTTGCCCCAACTTTATTCTGAAGCATCAGCTAAATCTTACAAATCTCCTCTTTTATACATTACAAATATCTTTCAGGATATTTCAAACTATTGTGTATTCAAAGTAAACAAATAATTTGCTTAAAATTTGGCAATCCAGTCACAAAAATATTGATGCAACATTTGATACAAAAGAGCCATCCACGAATTAGGATAGGGGACTATGCTAATTAATGCAACCTGGGGTTATAGCATTTTCCCTTTAAAAATATGGTTGTGTAAATTCAGTCTTTTCTCAAGTTTTTCCACTTTGTAAAGATTGAACAAAGAAGATTGTGCTTTCTGTGATACATAAGGATCATTTTTTTTACACCATGTATATGGCAATTTGGTAACCTATTTATTAAGAAATCAGTAAGATAAATTGAAAATGTGGATCCTGACTGTAAGAAGTGGGGTCTCAATGTCCTTGCTCACTTGCAGATCTCTTGCACATTAAAAAGTACCCCCTGAAATCCCAGCCTTCCTATTGTGACTTTATCCTTATTTGATCACACAGCAGGAATTGTCAAATGCATATATAGTTAGATCTAAATCTTACTGAAATCTTATCATGCCTTCAGTACAGCTATATGACTATGTTTACAAAGAAATGTTTGTTTTTAATCAACATGAGATAGATATCTTGAAAAATTAATATCTACCCTGAACGAGAACCACAAAAATGAATATTTATTAGCTCACACAGAGACTAATTCCAATGGACAGTTCATAAAACAAAATTAAACTGAACTAAGAACTTTGGGAATCTTAAAGGACTGGCTCAAGGGTTTCAGTGACAGATCACAACAATATTACAAACAAACTTGATAATTATTTACCGTTCCAAAGATCCGCAATACTTCTTCCGATCCACCCTCTTCAAGTTACGGAAATTTCCATCCTCTGGTTCATGGTGAAAGGTGGCCATTGGAAACACGACTTACCATACAGAGGACGCCCTTGGCACTCTTTGGTGTTCTTTGGTGTTTTATAGAAACTTACTTTAGGATGTGCAGTGACTCCAACTGAACATGAAACACAAATCCCAAACTAATAGATGATAACTTTTCCAAGTTGTTAATAATGTGTCAGAGCAATACACTCCAGTTTGATGTAAATTCCTTTAATATCCAGGAGGTCTCAGCTGGGCAGATCTTTGAGGCTCAATGTCTACTGAATGTGTGACATACAGAAAGAACACACATGCTTGACAACTTCAACCTACCTCTTCATAGTCACTAGTGCACTTTATCTCTCTGATCCAAATTAGTGTTAACCATGAACTATTTCCTGAAAGCAACAAATAACAGCATTGCACTTCCTGATAGCAGAGAAACAGTGAAACCACTTCTAACAAAACACAGATGACCATTTACGGTACTGTGTGAACTAAATCTTTGTGGACATGCATCAGGTAAGAGAAGTATCCCAACATCAACTCACCACTGAAGCTGAAATTTATTATCTATTCATACTTGAAATTTAAAAAGAGTAAAAGTAAATCATTCATAGCTATGTAGGCCTATTCCTGGGTTTTGCAAATTAATCAAAAACATTGAACAGTTACAGAGGCTTGCAGTAACTAGGAAAACCACCATGCATTGCACCATGGACCCCAACTGTCCATCTATTATGGTGTGTAAAAGTGGCTCTCTTGTTCAAGCCATCGACCCTAGCAAATTTCAATGTTAGTTCTACAACGAAAGAACGTATGAGTCAGCACGAGTATAGATAAGTTCTTAGATCACTTCATCCTGCACTGTTTTATTTCTGCTTCCACTAACTTTAGAAAAAAGTATTTGCGCATTTCTCTGATTTAAATTTGCTTTAATATTGTCATTGTCTTAGATTCTCAACCAGGTTACTGCTTGGAATCCGACTCTGGTCACTAAAAGATCCAATGTTACTTAAGGGGTCAGTGGCAGAGATTGCCTACATCACATTTGCTGGGCAGAGTACCCATACATCGGTGATTCACCTGTGCCTCCCCAGGCAGTCCTGTTTAATCCAACTAGCACACAGTAAATTGAGTGACATATTTTGCGCGCTATAGGTTAAGTCCCTTTCTGCGTATAGGTAAGAGCAGTAGCGCCATTCTGTTGGCAGGTTGTTAGATCCTCATAAACTAAACAAGCAAGTACTCCCAGTCTGACCATCCAGCAAATGCAAAAATTGTGTTCTTTGACACAACAAACACTGTCCACTTGGACCATCCAACATTTTATTACTAGACAATCCCAAAGCAGTCACAAAATTGATGCACTGGACAAAATCTAAACAAGTCAAAATCAACTTATCCAAGCTATTGTATTATCTGTATTTGGCTATCTAACCAGGAAACATCTGTCAAAACAAAGTTGAACAACGTCAAAGTCATTGCCATTTTAACTCTATATGGTCAATACATAGTTACTAATCTCCCACAGAGCACAGCAACTCTTTGCAGGAAATTTATTTTCTTTTATGACTTCACAAGCTTCCTCAAGTTGACTAATGAATCACTTTCTCCATCACAGGAAAATAAATCATGACACAGGTGAAGAATCTTGAGATGTTTGTTTGTATGCACTTCCTCTAAAAGAAAGAAATTTATCTGTTGCATTTGGGTAACTAAGACTTCTAGTGACTGGGGGATGTTTCTCAAAGTTTAACATCGCCACAATTTTCCTGGCTACTTGTTCCATGGAATAAAAGAAAAAGACTTTCGATATGACTGCTTATATCAATTACAACTTAACATTTGCAAAAGGGTCAAGCAAACCTCCAATGTGATACGTACTGGCTGAGAATTTGGCGGCATGCTAACATCTTAGAATAAGTTACTGATTAAACCATTCATTTCCAAAAGGTGTATTTAATTGTATTTATAAACAATAGTACATGAGGTCATTCCAGATAAAATAGGTCTGTGGAACAATATTTCAAGGGTCCACATAAAACAGTTTTAGAATCTTGAGCCAATAGTCAGAATGTGGCCATATTTGGAATTAGAGCATATTTTGGGCCAAATATTATGAAAGCACTCACTCTACAAGCAGGCTTTGGGGATTCTAGTGTCGGTCTCTCTACGAGTATATATTGATAATTGACTTTGAAGGTCTCCTGAGAGAACACTGCACTGTAATTGACTTGATGATCTCTGAGTAGGTTCGCATCATTTTAAATTCTTCTCATTAACAAAGGAAACTCCATTGAGTCAGTTTCAGCTGGTTAAATTAGTTATCAGTTAAAGTCATATATGTTCAAAAATAAGATAATCATCTCTAGTGTTTAATATTACAGCAGCTTGTATAATATCATTGAAGATTGATAATCAAAACCGAAACTGCTGATGTAACAAAACTCAATATCAAGTTTGGCAAATACAAGAAATGAACTAGAAAGCCAAAAGGCTTAGTGATTACTTGCCTCATGATATATATTGTAACAAACATGAATCGCCCACACGACAAGCATGAGATCCCACACAGTTATCCTACTTGAGATACCATCTTAGTAAGGTCAAAACCTTTTGAAATCTCCTGACTCAAAATGACCTTTCACCTCCACTGACAACAACAGGGATCACCTACCCTATATGGCCATCAACATGCTAAATATGAACAATTCACAATTTAAGTATAACATCCCTCACATTTATCACCCTTAAAATATCACGTATACAAGGTTTTGACCTTTTGTCACCCCAAATAACCTTTGACCTACACAAACATGAGAAAACTCCCAAACGGATAAGATGCTGCAGGGAAACAAATTATATTTTGTCGTGTCTAATAACTTGATAAAAAGGTAAACATGTTTATTTAATCAAAATTATAGCACTTTATTTTGTCAAGTTACAGCTATTGGTGGCAGCTCTTCTGTATTTGATTTTTTGGCGTGATGCCCTTCCCAATGGCTATGAGGTCCTTGAAAATTAGCAAAAACGGATAACCCTATTAAACCAGAATCTAGCATGACTTGCAATTTTGCCTTTAGTCTACTTAAAGACACAACACACATTACAAGTTTCCCTGGTTTGATACACAGTAGTCATTTGTTCAAAACTTACCTGAACTACTGTAAAGTGAAATAGGGCGTTTAGAATACACCAACATGGCGTACAAAGAAATTCGCTTCAACCATTGTTAAACCATTCAGTCTCATCAATAAATATCTGTCAAAGCTTCATCTCCTCAAAACATTATGCATGTGATAAGTAACGGATGCATCATTTGAATTTTAAAAAGTTTGGGAGAACAAATTATTGTTGAGCAACAAATAAGTAAATTTCTGATCTGTGAGAATCTTATTCCTTGAAAATAAGGCTACTGTAATTCATTATTTTGAATAATCTATCATTCTATGTCCACAAATGATGGTTTTAAAAATATGGTTGTTTTCTGTACAACAAACGCCCTATTTCCCTTTAAGGGCTAAACAGAGACACTGTTTATAAAGTAAATGGTTAAGTCCATTAAGCACCTGGCTCAACAGACTGCATGATTTATTCTGGACATTGTGGTTTCTACTGGCAGTCAACTGTGATAAATTATGTCAGATAACAGAGACCAATTTGAACAGAGGTGGGTCAGTTACAATTTGATTCATTCAATTAAGCAATCACAGTTCATGCACGCTCAAGGGTATTTGATCCAAATGATCAGTAATTTAGTTCTTTTTATAAAGCTAATAACCCGTGGTATATTTAATCAATTCCAATTTACAATTCACAATGCTCACATGTCCTTATGAGGACAGTGGCAGGTTTGCCAAATAATAATCTTTGATACCAAATTTAATGTTGTCTTCATCTTTTCTTTATGGTTATCAAAGAGACTATGTTGGTATGTCCTAAAAGAAGTTCTCAAATCAACAACAGGATTCTACATTACAAGTATAAAATTCACTAGAAGTTCTTTAAATATTGTAGATTCAAGTTTTGCACATTTTGACCTCCCATGACCCCAAATGACCTTTCACCTCTGCCAAAAAAAAAATAGGGATCATCTACTCGATATGGGCAAACCACACGCTAACTATGAGATCTCTCACATTTATTGTTCTGGAGATATCGTGTTTACAAGCATTTTTCGAGGTATTTACCTTCTGACCTCTGGTGACCCTTGCACTCAATAAGATACACCTACACACTTCGTATGACATCTGCTCAAGCTTCTCTTCTTGAGATATCGTGTTTACATGGTTTTCACAATTTGACCCCTGTTGACCCCAAATGACCTTTGACCTCCACTGAAAACAATAGGGTTCCTCTACTCAACATGGTACAACTACATACTAGACATGAGATTTCTACAAGCTTCCTTTCTTGAGATATCATGTTTACAAGGTTTTCACAATCTGACCCATGTTGACCCCAAATGACCTTTGACCTCCACCAAAAACGATAGGGATCATCTACTCAATAAGGGCAACCTTCATGCCAAGTATGAGATCACTCAGAGTTACGATTCTGGAGATATCGTGTTTACAAGCAATTTTCAAGGTATTTACCTTTTGACCTCTAGTGACCCCAAATGACCTTTGACCTCCACCAAAAACAATAGGGATCATCTACTCAATAAGGGCAATCTACATGCCAAGTATGAGATCACTCAGAGTTACGCTTCTTGAGATATCGTGTTTACAAGCAGGCGTCACACACGCACATACACCCGCACACACACACACACACACACGACATCACCATCGCATAGATTCCTCTGCCTTCGGCAAGGAATCAAAAAGATGTTTGGTAAAGTGCGTGAAAGAACAAGAGGGCAATCCACGGAGTTGCGTATCTCATCGCCAACATGCACATTGATTTCAATACAGGGCCTGCACATGGGATTTTGTAACAGTTTATTGCTAAGTACTTACAAAACTTTAAGTTAATTGGTTTAATAGTTTAGATAAGCTGGAAATACAAATCTGGGGGCAAAATTGGCTTTTTTTTCTAAAAAAACAGCAAATTTGACTCGATTTCATATAACAGTAATATTATGTTGAACAATGTGTTCTCAGGCAAGTACTTACAAAACTGCAAGTTAATTGATCTAACAGTTCTCAAGATATGCTGGAAATACAAATTTTGGGGCAAAACTGGCTCTTTTTCTCAAAAAATAGGAGCAAATTTCACTCTCTTTACTACAAAAGTGATATACATTGAAAGTTTTCATTCTCAGGTAAGTTTTTGCAAAATTTTGCATTAAATGCTCAAATACTTCTCAAGATATGCTGGGCAATTTTGGGGCAAAATAAGACTTTCTTTTCTAAAAAATCAGCAAAGTTGACTTGATTTACCATGCAACTAATACATCTTGTACGTATTGGCATCATACACAACCTTACCAAGTTTCAACTTAATCGCTCATATGCCATTCAAACTATTCTGGAAAAACCACAATTTGGACAGGTCCGGACGAACACACACATGCACACACACACGCACACACATTGGCACGGACACGTTTTCACTTATAACACCCAACAGGGCCCTCCTGTACCCATAGTCACTCTACCATGGGCTACCTCTGGGGTGTCACTACTCATCCACTCCAAGCATTTCCATGGCAACCATTCTCCCATGGGTGCACAGTATAATATAAAGCTCCACTAGCTAAGTGACTACAATATCTCATCTAGCCCCTATGGGGCGATGAGATAAAAAGGAGAATGATAACAGGGTTCACTACGTCATAAAAGAAAGTACCACAGTTGTGGGGAGACAGGTGTATGACATCAACACATGACAACTACTGTAATTAAAAACGGCAATAACGAACCATCCTACATTCCCTAAGTAACTCAGAACTATGCACTGCTGAGGCCTAATTAATTGCAACGTTCTTTGACAGTTACGTCGAGCTTCGATATTGCTTATTATTGCAAACTTTCAAAGGAATTTTAGAAACCATACTTAAGGATTCCATAACTTATTCTTCAGGGATTTGTCCCATCTTTAATCAGAACATCAAAACAGCTTTACTTGAACATTCCACATGACTCTGATTCAGAAATTGGAATGACTGACTGATATATCGAGCACAACCGACGATGACCTCCATCTTTCTGCACTGACAATCGCTTGTATACTATTGATCAATCCATAGATCACATTTTAAAGGAGTATCATGCATTGTCTAATCAAAATCTATTGCCTGATTCATCTCATGATATCATTGGTTATTTAAACTTTGTCAATCCTGTTTAACTTTTCATAATCATGGCAAATTCCATTATTTTTTACGATTCAAACTTTCATAAGTTACAGTAGGGTGAGTGTCCTAAAACAAATTAGAGAAAAGTGTCCAGATGATAAAATTCTGAAATACAGAGAAACTATTAACTGTTTTGGATTTTTGACTGAATAATGGTCATTCGCATGAACAAAGTATAAGGAATTTCCTTAGTTCAATCAACTGTGAGGTAAATGTCATATACTCCCAGGAGGTTTGGAAATTTATCTGCATAATTTGATGACCAAAGTCAAAACATAGATTCAAGTCAATTTACTCATTGCTCAGGTAAGAAATATTCCCCTTTTCATATTCTCTTTGATTCTCAGAACATAGCTCACAAAATGGCTTGCAGATGAAATGGTACAAAGAACAAAGAATGAATGAAAGCAGAAGACGAGCAAACGGTTGGGAAAAAAATCCAGGGACTTTGTCTAGAGGGCTGTAAAGGAAGAAATTGAGTTTTTGGTTGATGACTGCTTTGGGAGTAGGTTTGCAGAAGGTAAGCTTACTTGACTTCTCCTTTGGTGTTTTTCAATACCATTGCAGCATATCCTTGACTGACACCAACGAGACTGTTGCCATCGACTTCAATGATTTGGTCATTAACCTGAATCCTGTAAAAAGAAATAAAAGAACACAGAAGTTGAACAATAAACAGGAACATGAATCATAGAAAGAAAGATCTAAACACTGGCACAGTAGCGCGAGTAACAATTAAGAGTACCAACACTTCAGCTGTACATGCAAGTTCATTCATGTACAGGTCACACTGAGTGTTGGCTGTTCATGAGACTTTACATCCAGAGATGGAGGAGAAACAAGAAATTTTATATTTCATGTTCTGGAGATTTTATGTCCAGTGGATAAAAATCACACACCAAAATTTTCAGATCTGAAAGTATGAAATCTTAAGGCCATCAACAATTAAAGGTTACTGGTAAGAAATAAACCACAGTTAGGTAATTAGAGTCAAAGTTTAATGGTCATCTCTACCATGGTTTAGACACTGAGTCAAATATTATAGGTCATTGCCATACTATATGGTTCACAGACTGAGTCAAATATTATAGGTCATTGCCAAACTATATGGTTCACAGACTGAGTCAAATATTATAGGTCATTGCCATACTATATGGTTCACAGACTGAGTCAAATATTACAGGTCATTGCCATACTATATGGTTCACAGACTGAGTCAAATATTATAGGTCATTGCCATACTATATGGTTCACAGACTGAGTCAAATATTATAGGTCATTGCCATACTATATGGTTCACAGACTGAGTCAAATATTATAGGTCATTGCCATACTATATGGTTCACAGACTGAGTCAAATATTATAGGTCATTGCCAAACTATATGGTTCACAGACTGAGTCAAATATTATAGGTCATTGCCAAACTATATGGTTCACAGACTGAGTCAAATATTATAGGTCATTGCCATACTTTATGGTTCACAGACTGAGTCAAATATTATAGGTCATTGCCATACTATATGGTTCACAGACTGAGTCAAATATTATAGGTCATTGCCATACTATATGGTTCACAGACTGAGTCAAATATTATAGGTCATTGCCATACTATATGGTTCACAGACTGAGTCAAATATTATAGGTCATTGCCAAACTATATGGTTCACAGACTGAGTCAAATATTATAGGTCATTGCCAAACTATATGGTTCACAGACTGAGTCAAATATTATAGGTCATTGCCATACTTTATGGTTCACAGACTGAGTCAAATATTATAGGTCATTGCCATACTATATGGTTCACAGACTGAGTCAAATATTATAGGTCATTGCCATACTATATGGTTCACAGACTGAGTCAAGTGTTATAGGTCATTGCCATACTATATGGTTCACAGACTGAGTCAAGTTTTATAGGTCATTGCCATACTATATGGTTCACAGACTGAGTCAAATATTATAGGTCATTGCCATACTATATGGTTCACAGACTGAGTCAAGTGT
The DNA here is from genome assembly GCA_021234535.1 of Stichopus chloronotus. NCBI lineage: Eukaryota > Metazoa > Echinodermata > Holothuroidea > Aspidochirotida > Stichopodidae > Stichopus > Stichopus chloronotus. The sequence continues at coordinate 732,927 of CM037848.1, read as the reverse complement.
TATAGGTTATCTCTATGCCACGGTTCTTCAGCAGCTGAGTCAAATACTAGTGGACACTTCTATAACCATATATGGTTCAAAGATGAGCCAAAGGTTACTGGTCATCTCCATACCCTGGTTCAGAGGCTGAGCTTAGTGTTATTGGACATCTCAACCATGGTTCAGAGTATCAAAGTATCATGTAAAGACGAGAAAGAGAGGAAGAATGCAAACTTGCTGTTCTCCAAGTTTTTGCAAAGTAACCAAACACAAAGAGACATATTTGTCAGTTTCAGTTATGATCAAACAGTTATAGTCACTGGATGTTAGAATATATGTCCTTTTCTGCCTTGACTCATGCTCTGGGATATAGCAGTCAAAATTGATTTCCTTGCTCAGGGAAATGTTTTGTCAATTTTACTTTTAAGTAAAATCATTCATATATCCAGCTGGTAAAGAAATATTTCTTATGGTTGGGTGCATGTACTTACTCAAAAATATTGATCTCTACTGACTTTGCTGAAAGTAAAGAAACAGGAGTGCCTTGGACAAAAAGCTCCCAAACCAAAAAAAAAAAAAAAAACATTTAACTGAGGTCAATCAAACACCAGCCAGAATCTGCCACAAGACTTGCTGACAGGGTTTGCATCTTGAAACGCAAAAATTTTGACAAGCAGCAACATCAGAACTTGTAAAGAGATTTGTAACATGCAATTAAAGTTACTATATACATCACTTGATATATTTGTTTCCTTTGTTCTAATTGTAAAGAAATTAAAACCTCAATTATTATCATCTTTGTTTGTTTGTTTTTTGTTTTGGTTTACATATTCTTCTCAGATCTTGTGTGGCATGGGAATCAACTTGAGCAGTAATTTTGTTCTTCTGACAAAGAGCACTCTTTCCTGGCGGAAGTTTGCATTTACTGTAACTTGATATATCAAACTGGGTGCTTTACTATGCTGTAGTATAATATAGTACATGATGGTCTGCATATACTGTATCGACAGAAACCAAAATCAGACTCTCAAGACAAGTACAGAACAAATAAGAACTCATTCTCAACACTATCGGGATGTTCCAGTATTGAAATGATGAACTTCATTCTCAACACTATCGGGATGTTCTAGTACTGAAGTGATGAACTTCATTCTCAACACTACCGGGATGTTCCAGTACTGAAATGATGAACTTCATTCTCAACACTACCGGGATGTTCCAGTATTGAAATGATGAACTTCATTCTCAACACTACCGGGATGTTCCAGTATTGAAATGATGAACTTTATTCTCGACACTACCGGGATGTTCCAGTACTGAAGTGATGAACTTCATTCTCGACACTACCGGGATGTTCCAGTATTGAAGTGATGAACTTCATTCTCAACACTACCGGGATGTTCCAGTACTGAAGTGATGAACTTCATTCTCGACACTACCGGGATGTTCCAGTACTGAAGTGATGAACTTCATTCTCCACACTACCGGGATGTTCCAGTACTGAAGTGATGAACTTCATTCTCAACACTACCGGGATGTTCCAGTATTGAAGTGATGAACTTCATTCTCAACACTACCGGGATGTTCCAGTACTGAAGTGATGAACTTCATTCTCAACACTACCGGGATGTTCCAGTATTGAAGTGATGAACTTCATTCTCAACACTACCGGGATGTTCCAGTACTGAGGTGATGAACTTCATTCTCGACACTACCGGGATGTTCCAGTACTGAAGTGATGAACTTCGTTCTCAACACTACCGGGATGTTCCAGTACTGAAGTGATGAACTTCATTCTCAACACTACCGGGATGTTCCAGTATTGAAGTGATGAACTTCATTCTCGACACTACTGGTAGGTTTCCCTATTGAACTGATGAACTTAAACATCTCCACATAATTATGACACCTTGATATTACTCTGACATGCCAGAAACAGGTAAAATGTTCAAGAGTTTTGTATAATTAATCTAGGCACTAGATCTGAATAGCTGCGATCCTTCAAATTCTACCATGTAACAACAGTGACACAGCTATTTGATGTAAAATAGCTTAACTAATTAAAGGGAAATAATGAGTTTTATCATAGTTTTAAAACCAATGTTTGTGGATATAGAATGATAGATCATTGAATATAAGGAAGGACAGTGGCCTTAATGGCCTCAGTGAAATAAGTTTCTCAAAGACAGAGATTCAGTTACTTCTGCTCAAGAATAATTTGTTCACCCAATCTTTCCATAATTCAAATGATGCCTTTTCCGTTACCCATCACATGCATAATGTTTGGAGGAGATGAAACTTTTGTAGATATGATTGATGAGACTGAATAGTTTAACAATGGTAAAAGATACTTTCTTTGTATGCCATGTTGTTGTATACTAAACACATTATTTCCCTTCAAGTCAAGTTGGAAATTCATACAAACATCAGGATTGTAAGCATGCTAGTGAGCTTGGTTCTTTAAAATGTCTGTTCTAGCTTTCTGCGTCATGTGAAAAGGTTGCACAAAATCAACAGAGAAAAAAAAAAAACAGGAAGAGGCTGGTTGCACCCATTTTGGATTCCTTCATCATAAATTTTCCTTCATTTTGATTCACAATCACATGTCATCAGTTGTATTGACTTTTGTCTTGATTCATGATCTGATCGAACTTGTGCATAATTTTTCTTTGTGTATTGTAGCTTAACGAGATCATATTTTGTTATCTTGGTTTTGTTTGATGTAGTGATCAGATCCATGATCTTACTTTCCTTTTTTGTCAACAAACACATTCCAGGATCAATTTTACTTTGATTCAGAGACAGTCATATAATTATGATTCTATTCTTTGTCTTATCCATGATCAACAGTTCAAAAGGTTCCTCAATTTCAATTTATGAGATCAAATCTGTGTTCTCATTCCTTTAACTAACAACAAAATTAAAGTTCCTGCGATTCCTCTCTGGCTTTATGATCAAATCTTCTAGTGACTTCAGCTTCTGCTTGATTCACATTCAATTTCAGCCGAATTGAGCTTGCCTTGATTGATGGTCGAACTTGAGCAGTAAAAGCTATTTCTTTTGGTTTAACTTATGACCAAGTGATATATTCACGAGGTCTCCACATCGAGAAAAAGGTCTAGAAGCTTAATCTTGGTACACTGTAATTTATGATACCAAGAAATGTATTCCAACTTTCTGGGTCTTAATACCCCATGATAAGACCTCTTAAATAACACACTGGGTTCAGCATCTTTGCACATGTGTGATGGTACACAAACAAAATTTACTTGAACTGCTTCATAAGATCATGCAGTATCAGTCAGTCACTTTTCAAACAATATTTTTTCAAGTTCTGTTTTTTAAATTTGTTCCATTTCTAAGATGACAGGTTAGACTTAGCTGTGAGAATCTTCAAAGCAATTCAAATAACACTGTTGGCAGACAGCTGGCGTGCAGGCTGAGCCTGCATAACTTGTGGTGATTGAAAAACTTGAATATTGGGCTGTGGGTGTAACTTCTGCTTTGGTATGTTCTAACCACACACACACATCAAATATTATCATCAAAGGTTAAGTTTCAAATGTATGCTGAAAAAAAAACAAAAAAAAAACAAAAAAAACAAAACAATCTAACTCAATCACAAAACCTCTTCAACTGTTGAAAATTACAACAAAATTGTTGGATCAGTTTCTTTTTCATGGAAATATCTTTAAAGTTTGCTTCTAACCTCAACTCAAACCTCAACTGGATCATAGCAAGTGAAGTTTGTAATTTAGAAAGAGAAACACAATCCTTCTTAACTTATTGATATGCCTCCAAGGATGAACTTGGAGGGTGAACGACATGAACAAAAGCACTTTCCAACAACACTGGATTCCTTCATGTGGGTTACAGTTCATAAGCCAGAAAAATAGGTGAAAATTATAAGGACAAAAGTCATGGAACCAAAATGATCAGAATGTTGATATAGAGATGTTCCATTGAACTCCATCTTCTATGGAAATAATGAAACACATTTGCATTCAGATAACAGCAATTAAAGGGAAATAGGGCATTTGTTTTACAGGAAACATCCATGCTTTTAAAACCAATGTTTGTGGATGCAGAATGATAGATTATTCAACATAACGAAGAAGTGGCCTTCTCTTCAAAAAGTAAGTTTCTCACTGATAGAAACTCAGTTATTTGTTGCTCAACACTAATTTGTTCACCCAAACTTTTCAAAATTCAAATGATGCATCTTCCGTTACTCATCACATGCATAATGTTTTGAGGAGATGAAGCTTTGGCAGATGTTTATTGATGAGACGGAATGGTTTAACAATGACTAACGCTATTTCTTTTGTATGTCATGTTGGTGTATTCTAAACGCCTTATTTCCCTTTAAGACTATCAACAGTTACACTTGCGACAGTGTGATTGTAATGAATTACACTTTTAGTAATGGTAATAATCATTAGCTAATCATGCATGGGGGGACAGGTTATTTGTTGTGGCTGCTTCAAGATTTGGAACAAGTTGTCTTTTGGTGTTCCTTCCTCATGGTCACTTGACACTTTTAAGAAAACATGGAAAACTTACTTTATGCATACTACATCTTTCGTATAATTCTTTGTTTTGCGAATTCCTTACTTTCTATGTTGGCTTTTTCTATTCTTCTGTCTTTTGTAAAGCGCCATGAGTACTTTGGTGGATTTGGCACATTGTAAGTCTTATTTTATTATTATTACTATTAATAAATCACATTTAAAAATTTTGTGATGTCTAAAATAGGATGAGGTGATCTGGATAACAAGAGTAAATGTCTTTACAGAACACTTTATATTGTAGTTTAATGATGAAGTGTGGTTGGGAGAAGGACAGAGCCAGAGGATAACTTGTTGCAGCTGACTGGAATACAACAAAATCACACATTCCAGGAGTATGAGCAAGGGACGGTAAGAAAAACCCACAGGTACTGACAAAGAAACAATTTAAAAGGGATACTTCTTGTACAAATTTGCTGGCAGAAGTGCCATTGATTATGAATTCCAACAGATTTTTCTAGAATAAAATTGATCAAAAAAAAAGAAGGATGAGTGTGAAGAGTACAAGATACTAACAAAAGATAGCCTTCTGTCCAACAAGATCGCTTTGTGAATGGGAACACTTGATAAGAATGGCACTGACTGCCCCAAGTGAGAGATAGAGGCAAATGCATATCTAGGCATTTTACTAACTAGGTACAACAGTAAGATGCGTAGTGCTGGTATGTAGACATTCAGTGAGCAAGGGAGAAATTTAATTTGAGTAATGCTACATAAATGGAAATTCAGCTGCTGCTATATCTCACAAGTTTATGGACAACCGGCAACACGAGAAAATGTGAAGTAAAGATAAAACTATAGCAATACTGTAGTTGAATCCTCGCTGGCAGAATTAATGTAAACAAGTGACCAGCTACATGCCAATCTAGGCTGAAGTATTGGATAAATTTCCACATGTTTAGACAAGCTTAAGAAAAACATGAGCATTGATTATGCTGTCAGTGCATAAACAACGAGAGTGCAGGAACGCAAGCGAAAATAGTTCAAGCAACTTGTTAGGATCGGCGTAAGTGTGTTTGCATGGACCTGACGTACTGTACTGGTACTTGTAAACTTGACGGTTCGGGGTATTATCTTTCCCTGCTGAACAGGAAAACTGACTGATGTTTGACAAGCAGCAGTCCTAACTTTGACTTTATACAACTTCGCTCAATTTCAGTTCCTCCAACTTCACTGCAGCCCTGGACGTGATCCGTGAGGTCAAACTGACAAAATGAATTTTTAAGAGACGAAACGAAAAAGTAAGTTTACAAAACTTGAGCTGCATACCAAATAAAGTTGTGAAGTTGGGTAAACTTACTGAGCAGGCATATTAACAGTGCACGTTGGTAAGTTTGATTACTAGCAAGACAGTCAAAATTAGACTTTCAAGGTGTTTTCACAATCACGGCAATTGCACATACACATACACACACACATAAAGAAATATGAAGGACAAAACTGGAGGGACAAGAAAGGCAGAGGACCAGCATGAGATAAGACGAGGGTAGCTTCAGAGAGACAGAAAAGGGAGACACATAAACATGGAACCTAGAGCCAGGAGAATGGAAGAAAAGGATTATAGGTTAGGGTTAGTCTGCAAATTACCAGCAACTCATTTACGTTCTTTTGAGAGGCAATCAGATAATCATGTGTCTGCTATTGCAGCTTTCTTTACATTTTTTCTTTACTTTTTTAATTCTACCTTTGTGATTCTGTTGTTAACTTTGGTACTTTATTTCTGCAGCCAAGACATTGGCAGGCTTCATTTCTGTGATATGTCTTTTCCTGCTCTTTCATAGTAGAAACTAAGATGATGGACTAATTAATGCGTCACTCTCTGAGAGCCACCATGCAAACTCTCCCCGGTGACAATGTTTTCATTCACCTCCAATGATGGGTGAGTTTCCTTTCTTGAATTAAAGTCAGAATTCCTCCCTCAAAAATAAAACTTACAATATTTTTTGGGTTGATGACTTACAACAGACTAAGAAATCATTTCCCTGGGGCAAGTTACAGCCATTTGTCTACCTCCCTTATTTCATCATTTTGGTATTTTTTATTTAAACATCTTTCTTCTTTCTTTCTCTGAGGGGCAAAGAAAGAGGAAAACAAACATTGAAAAAGAAAAGAGATAAAGAACAGACAAAAGAGATCAGAGGCGACTAAGAGGTACAGCTGCTGTATAAGGCCAATTAAACTTGAGGGCTGGACATTCATACATCTATAAATGAGACATACAATTTACATTGATGAAAAATGGAACATTTATCAGCACTCAGCTAAACACTATGGACAACATAATACCATCAATGACATACATAGCTGGAAAACTTGAAACTGGCAGGTAATGTGGGAACACTGTTGAATAAATTAATGGCAGCCTGTTTCAACTTCAGGAAATCAAGGCTAATAAATGCTAAAATGAGGGTGCTGAAAAGGAGGGGTAATCTCTGTTGTTAATATCATCCTACAATCTTGGACAAAATACCTTGGGACACCCCACGCCCCCGTTCAATGTTGGCTATAGTATTGCTGTTCAAAGGGTACATTCACTTCTATAGCGCAACATTGGGAAGGGGCGCGGGGTTTTATGTTATCCCCTCACCTAAAATTCAGTATTATATTTGCAACATACGACAAAGTGTCCCAACAATTTTGTCCAAGATTGTCTGAGAATTTCGAGGGGTTAGAAGCATGCGCGGTTCACAGGAAAAATCGTCAATTTGAAACAAGTTAAACGGCAAAATGGGGGGTGATATTCCTTGCAACAAGAAACGTCAGCAGTGCATGTTCGGCATGTTTGGGGCCTATATTGAAGTTGGTTTACTGTAATAACATTATTGTGTGAATGTTGTCAATGTTATTACGGAGTAAGGGGAGGAATAAGTCAGTCAAATTGATGTATTTGCACTAAATGTGCTAAATAAAATGCAGTCATTTGGGAGGTAACATTATAACTCCCAATGCATCTTGTCGACCATGAAACTACTTTAAAACATTTTGTATGATACAACTGACGTACTTTCGGCTCAAACTCTGATACTGAGACAAGTAACGAAGAAAAATAAACAAACAAAAACAAAAAAATACCCCCCAAAATAACATGTGAGTGGTCCGTTGAAGAAGATCGATGTATATGTCTTATTTATTCAAATTGTTCACAGTGATGACGTGGTGTCTGGTATTAAAGTAACTACACTTAATGTCTATTAGGACTGACTTGCAGGTTAATCTGGGTAAAAAAGTGTACTATCACTATACAAAATAAACCTCTAAAATGCAAATTTAATAAATGTGACGTTTGCTCATATTCACATAACAGTGACATTGTGGTACCCATTCTATTGTACCGTACATGGTGCACTGTAATATGTCAGTCATTTTAAGCAGTTTGAACGGACTTCAGAGTACATATTTGTTGTTAGAGCTATATCATTATATTAATATACATATACATATTACCTTATGCTGTATATGAATGAATGAAAAATGAGAAGTCGACAGACATTTTAGTTTATAAATGGATAATTGAGCAGTGAAAGACACTATGGTCATGCCGTGAATCGAACCCCGGCCTCCCCATCCAAGCTGACTTAGACCTAACAACAGCGTCCGACAGTATAGGTTAATGAAACCCACGTTCTACCAAATGTTTTGACAGGAAAATTTAAGCAACCCTTGGAAAAATTGCGTAGATTACCAGACTGAAGATTACATATGTTACCAGCTTCATGCAATGTAAAAATTGCAGTCACAAATCTTGATTTAGCGGCCGAAAAGGTAAAAAAAAACAGCCTTTACTAACGTTCTACCATTTATTTTAATATTAAGCTGAATCTACAGTTCTGACTTTAACGCATTTTGGTAGAACGTGGAGCTACTTCAGAATATATTATAACTGGGATTCCAACCAGCATTCTACAATTGCAGTAACACTCCTGTTGCAATGCAATGCAACAGCTGCCCATGAATGTTATTTCTAAACGCAACTATTTCTGTCCGCATACAAAACCATGAAACGATCTATTCATTCATGATCACTCCTTTCCAACAAAACATATACAAATAAACCCCCAAAATTAAAATTAAACTTGTTATGTTCATAGTCGAAATTCAGAATACTTTCATTTGAAAATCCCCAGACCCATAGGCCCCGAAAACTAATTTTTATGATGCACCTTGTCCAAAAATGTTCAATTTTCTTTCGAAATTTCGCTCCAAAATTGCTCCCAAAAAACTCAATCTTGGACAAAATACCTTGGGACACCCCGCACCCCCGTTCAATGTTGGCTATAGTATTGCTGTTCAAAGGGTACATTCACTTCTGTAGCGCAACATTGGGAAGGGGTGCGGGGTCTCATGTTATCCTCTCACCTAAAATTCAGTATTATATTTGCAACATACGACAAAGTGTCCCAACAATTTTGTCCAAGATTGTAGATGCAATTTTCTGTCCATTTTACTGCTGTAACATATTTGCAATCTAGCTTTTTGTACATACTTTTGTAATCTAGCTACAACATTTTTTCTTCTGAGGACTTTCAAATGTAAATCTGAGATAGTTGATTTAACTAACTTTGGTAAACATCTCCCTCTCTAAAAGTGGGAGGGGGGAATCTTTAAAGTGTTCCGATCAGTGGCAAGCTTTTATTCAACAAAAAGAGCTTTGATGGGGTGGTGTAGCCATTTTTGTCACCAGGTGAGCGATGGAAGGGGGAAAATGCTGAAATGCCACAAGCAATCTAGTGAGAGGAGCACTACCATCAGCTGGGTATGCTTACTGAGAAAAAAAAAATTGATAACAATACCTCTCACAATATGAAAATGGCTTTTCTTGGTCTCTTGGGCCTTTTCAAATTTCAGCAAAGTATTTTACACTTTACAGTAGTGGGTGAGAGGTTGAGTAGGGCAAAGGGCTAAAGAAGGGGGCAAGCAATAATGAAAGAATATATTTCTATGAAACTGTCCCTCCAATTGCACAAAATGGCAACTCCTGGTCTCTCTGGCTTTGTAAACTTTAGCTTAAGTAAATTCTTTATTTTTTAGAACAGTTTTGGAAATTTACACTTTCACCGCAGAAAGTTGACACAATTTTTTTCTTCCAGTTTTTTTCTCATGTTTATGACTTTCTACCTTTCTCTTCCTCACATCCCATTCAGGCACCCATGACAGAGTGGACTAAGACACACCCATGACAGAGTGGACTAAGACACATCCATGACAGAGTGGACTAAGACACATCCATGACAGAGTGGACTAAGACACACCCATGACAGAGTGGACTAAGACACACCCATGACAGAGTGGACTAAGACACACCCATGACAGAGTGGACTAAGACACACCCATGACAGAGTGGACTAAGACACACCCATGACAGAGTGGACTAAGACACACCCATGACAGAGTGGACTAAGACACACCCATGACAGAGTGGACTAAGACACACCCATGACAGAGTGGACTAAGACACACCCATGACAGAGTGGACTAAGACACACCCATGACAGAGTGGACTAAGACACACCCATGACAGAGTGAACTAAGACACACCCATGACAGAGTGGACTATTAAAGACACACCCATGACAGAGTGGACTATTAAAGACACACCCATGACAGAGTGGACTAAGACACACCCATGACAGAGTGGACTAAGACACACCCATGACAGAGTGGACTAAGACACACCCATGACAGAGTGGACTAAGACACACCCATGACAGAGTGGACTATTAAAGACACACCCATGACAGAGTGGACTAAGACACACCCATGACAGAGTGGACTAAGACACACCCATGACAGAGTGGACTAAGACACACCCATGACAGAGTGGACTAAGACACACCCATGACAGAGTGGACTTAGTCAAATACTTCACAGGCATCCCTCTGTTTTTAAAACACTACAGTGACAGGTCTGTCTGCATGCTAGCTGAAGCAGGTATAGGCTGGGGTATACAGTGATACCCAGGTAGGCTTACTTTCTTATAGTTTGTTCTGTTTTTGAAACACTAAGTTGACAGGTATGTCTGAAGAACTGGTGCTATGGCTGGAGCAGGTACGGGATGTAGGGTATAGTGATACCCAGGTAGGTTTACTTTCTTGTTTTACCAAGTAGTTGCGATGATTGAAAGATGTTTGGTAGTTATGATGCAAATGTATGTTATTGTACTTTTGTTTTGCCTGTGTTGTAAGCATAGTAGCAGAGAGATGTAATTAACATCAGTTTTAACAAACATTCCCAACATTTCCTCCACTGTGTTTGCAATTTATTTCAATTATCTCGGGTGTCTTCTATCACACTACTGTGAGCCTGGAGGCAGTGTTGACATAATAAAAGTGTTAGGGCAGAATGTTGCTCTGTGTGGCAGCTCTCTACAAAAATTAATAACCTTATACAGTATTTTCTTTTGTAACAAGACGGCAAGTACTGACTGTTACAAGTTTGAACATTACCTGCTTTATCATCGCCCATGTCATAAGTTTTTGAAAAAAATTAACCCTACTGTATCATAAATCCATGTTAACACCGTGATCTAAGCTTTTGGTTAAGGGAATTTTAAGTTATAAACGAAAGCAACGATGTAAAGTTTTATCAACATGTCTTCACCATATGTTAGGATGATATGTACTGTACTCATATCATGTTTACTTTAAAGGTGTAGGCTAGCTTCAACAAAGTAGTAGAACCCTCCTTGGGTGAGTTTCATTTTCCCTTTGTATTGTTCTTTTGTAGTGGCAGACTTGCAGTTTTGCCACGCTTTATAATGAACTTTTCTTTCCTGTCTCTAACAGGTTGAACCACAAAATCAATGCATTCATGTCTTGGGTTTTAGTTGTCACCATGTCAGCATCAACGCTACTGGTTGAGAAATGCCAACAGCGAGGACTATATCTATCTATGTACATCCAGCACTTTTACTTGTACGGAAGGACCGGAACAGTTTTTTGTGGGACCTAAATTTATTCAGCTTGCTGCATCCCTGAGACACAAAGTTTCAAATCGTAGTACAGCACGCAGTCACCTGGTTGCTATGCAATTAACTACGACGCTTCACACAGTTCTATTTGAAAAGTGACCTTGAAAATGCTACGGTTGCCCAGCTTACGCAATTGCGCGGTCAAATTTTCAAATGATGATATCTTCGCCCATTTGCATTCAATCACGCTAATATTTTCACAGCACATACTCTTCACACTCCCCAACTCCCCTTCCAAATTTGGCAACCATACACGATCACTCGGCAGAGATATCGATGATTTTAGCTTTTGACCACGCCTTCAAACAACCTTCAGTAAAACATGTCAGGGAACTGCATCACCACTCCGTCAATCTCCAAAGCTACTCCATGTCAATCATGAAACTTGTTTCCATATATGGTGATAATCTCCCCTTGTTCGAAAGACGTTTTAGCGATGTTTACATACTAAACAACTCCCATCACTTTCACCTGCCTTCGCAGTTGGTGGCTCTATACCAAACCATGCCAACTCTTGTTTCGTCATATGATAATAACATGTAATGACGTCACTCGATGTCGAAATCCGAACAAGTCCAAACTAGTTTACAGTATTGCATTGTGGGTAGCGTATGTTTTGCGTGTGGGCCTACGTATCAGTAGTACGTATACAGTACGTATATTTAGTAGAAAAGAAACAGTGGAGCCCTAGCAACCAGAAAAAGATTTTAAAACTTGTCACGGAAGTGCATCACCGCACCTCTGTTATCATTTTTGTCATTTTCATGTGGAAAACTCAATTACCTTTGTGAATGTGAAGTATGATAACGTTCGAGATTTCCATTGTGGATATTTTCGACATTTTCTTCGACGATCAAGAGGGAAAATTTTCGCGAGTGTGTTGAGATGTGCAACCTTCCTTTGGATCAAATATTTGTGCGATTTATCTAACTTGGAACAATTATATTGGGCCATACTCTTGGATCATGTATTCCCAATGTTCTGAGTGAGTTTTAAGAGACAATTTGCTGTAAATTGTGAGATTCGAATGATTTAAAATGTTGAATTTTTGCTCTTTCTCGGTGAGCTCCAAGGACGATCCGCCGTGTGCGTTGCAAAGGTTACCTAATCCAATTACCTTGATGTTAGCAACGGTACGAAATGGGCATAGCAACCCGGTGACTGACGGATCTGACAGTTAAGATTGAAGCAAGCAGAGACAGGAGTTCATTTCATCTTGTGGTGTGTCATCAGCTTCACTAGAGCTAAATTCTACACAAAATGGAGGAGAATACCTACAGAATTAAAGGCCTACTACAGTAGCAAAAAAAAAAACAGGTAATATTCAGGGACAACACACCTTTCCACAGAACATCAACTTTACTGATCTGCATTAGATATACCAAAAAGGAATAACAAAGGCCAAAGGGTGGCCAAGATGCATGTACTCTACCATGGACATGTTGACTAATCTTTTGACTCTTTAGCACTGCAGGGCAAATAGACAAAATGGAAACAGGAGATTTGAAATCTGGGCTACTAGGCCATCATCTCAAACTCGTTACAATTATCGGTGAAATTTAAATATTCATATGAGCATCCAGTGTCAAAGCTGTTTTCGATGCGATGTGTCCTACCTGACGACGGAAGGCCACGTAGTGGTTTCGTGTTCGCTTGACCCAAATTGGAAGACTGTCAAGGTGCTGTGATCGACGAAACGTGAGGATGGTGCAAAATGAACCTACAGCCTGGAAAGATGCTGAATTCACGTATATGAAATCAAAGACAGTTAAAAAGAATTGAAATACAAACAAACTTATCAATACCATGAAAAGCTCTGCAATCGTTGCTTGCTTTTGATTTCCTTTTTTTTTGGCAACTGAAATATCATAGCTGAGCTAGATGAACACAAGAACACAACACATGGCTCCCCTTGCTCGTTTCATTCTATGAACTGTCTTGGAGAAAAAAAAAAAGATTTAAGTTGTATTCTTTCCGATCTTTTTCCATGAAATGACACATTCTCTTTCATCTATACGCAATATGTGTACATTAAAGGCGAGGTTTATTCATTTGTAATAAGGGGGTCTAAAATTCATTTTCTCTTCAGTTTTAAGTAAGATCTTGAGTCCTTTGATACTGTGGTAACCTTTTGGGACTCAGCTGTCTTGAGACTTGATAAATGTCAAACAAAAAAAGAAAAAAAAAGGTTCCTACAAGGTACATACAGGACAATCATACTGGATTGCTACACACTGCACATGACCGTGACAACCAACGTTAGACATGTTCATCATCTATACTTGCTGCATGTAGTATATTTTGCATCAGATGCTGCCTTTGAATGAGGCACAAATCTACTGATTCCTCCCATAATGATTTTTTGGCTCTTTTTAAGAAATCAGAGGTCAACATCACTGTAACAGGTTGCTGCTAATGCATCGCTGAGGGCGACAACAACTTAAGTGAGTTTGATTCGCTGATTGTTCATCCTGGGGATGGGGTACAAAAGGACTCCGCAGGGTTCGCGCAAAGTGCCAGACGGCTATGTCGCTATACTTTGAGTCGGCATTGGAGCTTTTGTACTTATCACGTTCAGAATATTAAAAAAAAGGGGGAATACTGGCAGAACCGATCAAAGTGAATTGAATTTTCTTCTGGCACTCAGTACAAAGATAACGTTGATGCAGAACATAAAATCAACACAGGTCTATGAAAACTGTAGGCTTCTTTGGCACTGTACAGTAAGGATAAATGTTAGGTTCCTGAACAACTGTCCGACAATTTCCCCCCCCCCCGGACAATTATCAACGGACAACTACCACCCCGACAATTCCCACCTGGACAATTCCCACCCACCCTTGACACTTATGACCTGAATTCATCATGGAGAGTTGAGAATAGTCTGGGAATTTTCCCAAGGGAGGTTTTTGGAAGGGGCATTGCAGGCATGTGACCAGGAACTGTCATCAGGGAGGCACAAACATCTCATGGAGGGTCACAACATTAAACATTCTATTTCAATTTTTCTCAGAAAAACCGAGCTCCTCTGAAAGGCATTGCAGGCCTACACTTCACCCTAACCTAAAATACACCAAAATTACTCACAACCACATATTGCATTGCAGCTTTGGGTATACTGTAAGTCAATATGGTGTGTGTACAAACTGAATGCCTAACACTAATTTCAAACTATGCCACTACAACTTGTCCTCTGTCCTGCCAACTCAGCTTTTAAGTGACACACTTAACTACACGAGACACTTGGTGCAAATGCTTGATTGGTTTATTCTATTTATAGAGTCACAAATGCCTTGAATATAGTATAAAGAGAAAGCATGTATATGCCATTCATAAGAACTTTTTTGGGAATGTGCTTGGTATCATATTAGGTACTGTAGAAATGATTTTCATGCAGATCCAGGATTTTAAGAAAGGGGGAGGGGCTTACACACCGTCAACCAAAAGCTGACGAGCCAGCACCAAAGGCAGCGAGTTTAAGGGTCCCCCCAAGAAATCTGAATTCTAGATGGGCTTAGATGCAATTTCCCAGCATCTAGGAAGCATGTCTTCCATAGCTATTTGCTCATTTTGGAAAAAGAGTATTGTTGGTTATCAACAAAAGGGATTAAAGGTTGGATTGAGCTACATGGTTTGTGAGTACATGGATAGAAATTGCTGCAGCTGCAAGTACATTAGTTAATGAAATAATATGCTGCTGTTTGTGCAAAGAAGAAGTTCAAAATAATTACACAATGCTTTCCATACTTCAATGTTTATTTCTTCTTTTACTTTTTAAATGTACAAAAAAATCTGATTGGCTTGTTACTCTATTGCATTATTTGTTGACTTCAGGTACTTGGCTTAGTACATGGTGAGCTGGTCGACTACTGTGTGCTGGAGCTGTATATCCCTGGGAAATCCTCTCTGAAAAGTCCAGAACAGGCGTGAGTTGAACGTTTATATGGCTTGTGATCTACCAACATCTGTTTATGCTATCAATGTATACATTTATGGTAGATTTGAATGTAGTCTAATGTATGACTATAGTATTGGGACAAAGTTATGAATCTAGAAATAAAATCATATTACAGGAAAGAAACATAGTTTTTCATTGTGGCAGGGTCTTTATATAGGCCAACTGTATTTCTGTGAAGACTTTATTACAGTAGAGAGGCTACTGTTTACTGGTAACCGGAATGGAATCTTGCGATCCCTGGCATGCATCTAACGAATGTTTCCTTGGTCTAACATAGGAGAGAGATACTCACGTGTTTTAACTGCCGTAGACTAGCATACTAGCATTGGCAAAAATCTACTGGAGGCAGAATGAATCAATGTCGTCTGTGCTAACTTTAGGGTTAGGCGTCATCTAGGTATTACCAAGCTGGTATCAGCTGTGATTGCTGGTTCTTATTCTTTTGTGTTACCGCCCAACCAAGGCTAACTTCAAACTTTCAAATCATGTCAATGAAAAGGCCTATGCCATAACTTAGTTTCTAACATTAGATCTGTTAGATTAAATACCTTTGAAACATGCCTCGGAATAGAGCCAGAATTTTAGCAAATTACTTACAATCACAAACAGGCAATAAGCAATCATTTGTAAGCTATTTTTAGGTGTTAAGATCTTTCAGCATCAATCGTATAGGATTAAACTGTATATTTTGTAAAAAATTTACAATATTTCTGTAGCTAATTCACACAATACTGTTCTGTAGCTAATTCACACAGCTAGCAAATGTTAGGTGCCTAGTGTAATGTTTAACTTAAAAACAACGGTGCTATTTTGTCAGCTTTTCACAAAACAGCTTCAAAGACTAACAGAAGCTGTACACCATTTTTGTGATAAAATTTGTTTCTCAGGACCTCTCTGCTTTCTTATGAGGAAACATTTGCAACAATTCTATAAATGAAGGCCACATATGATCCAAGGTCACTTTGCAGTTTGTTTGCATATACAGGCCTAAAGCTTATAATTTTCCAATTGATATTGGATGTCGGCAGAAGAGGCAGAAGAGAGAATCTTAGGGAAACATTTGTTACCATTTTGCTTGTAACTTCAAGAATGCCGAGCAGAAGTAAGGAATGATAGCAAATTTAACAAAATGAATAAAACTACTTTAACTTATGACAAAGACTGAAAGTGGATGGATCTGTGATGCATGACTGAGTGAATGCATTTACAAATTATTTTCAAATGGAACCTTTCAGAAATTCACGTGTTTCAACGGAAGCACCAGAGCCTTGGATAGTACTGGTACAAAAGTGCCAAAAGTACAGGTACTGCTTTTTAGCAGTACCACCCAACCCAACATGATATTATACAACAAAGATGCTTTCACAGAAAGTCATACACTCTATTAACTAGGACACGGCTGTGAAATCTGACACATCTAACTTTCAAAGTAACCATGGAACCCATACCAAATTCTAATCTTTCCTGTGACCCAAGACTAGCTACTTGATATTCAATTTTGAAATGATCGTCTACATTCAGTCCATCCTGTCATATGCGACTGCAATATTTTAAGAAATGTGAAGGCTTTTCATCTGCGAATCAGAAATTGATTGTAAATCATTTCCTGGAAGTGGCCCCCTACAACAGGATCAACCAAAGAAATGTGATCCCACAAAGTGGTTAAAAAAGACGCACATGCCTGTAGAAAAAGTAGTACGACATCTCAGCATTGTATAGTTCAGTTGCAACATTGTCAAGATCTTCCAGAAATCTGGGATGGATTTGGGGGTCAGTGAATACACGAGAAAGCATACACAAGATAATGATCTCAACATATCTACTCCTTTAAAATATGCCAATTGTAATAACAGCACTAATCACTTCTCTCATGAGTTGTTTTCAAATTCATAAATAGTTGAAGCACTTCTATCGACATTCAACCAATAGTGCCTACCTGTAAGAAGTCAGTGTGTCTATAATCACCAACAGTGATTAACTGCCATTACCTGTGATAGAGTGATTACATATCACTACCCATGACAATGATTACCTATCAAAATCTCTGACAGTGATTATGCTGGCCATCCCTGACAGTCATGATGTATCATCATCCCTGATAGTGATTTCCTATCATCATCCATAACAGTGGTTACCTATCATCATCCATGGAAGTGGTTACCTATCATCATCCCTGACAGTGATAACTTATCATCTTCCTAAACAGTGGTTACATATCATCATCCCTGACAGTGATTACCTATCATCATCCCTGAAAGTGGTTACCTATCATCATGCATGGCAGTGGTTACCTACCATCATCTCTAACAGTGATAACCTATCATCTTCCTTAACAGTGGTTACATATCATCATCCCTGACAGTGGTTACCTACCATCGTCCATGGCAGTGGTTACCTATCATCATCCCTGACAGTGGTTACCAATGATCATCCATGGCAGTGATTAGCTATCATCATCCCTGACAGTGGTTACCTATTATCATCCATGGCAGTGGTTTCCTATCATCCCTGTCAGTGGTTACCTATCATCTTCCTTAACAGTGGTTACATATCATCAACCCTGGCAGTGGTTACCTATCATCATCCCTGACAGTGGTCACCTATCATCATCCATGGCAGTGATTACCTATCATCATCCATGACAATGGGTTACCTATCATCATCCCTCACAGTGGTTACCTATCATCTTCCTTAACAGTGGTTACATATCATCAACCCTGACAGTGGTTACCTATCATCATCCATGGCAGTGATTACCTATCATTACCTGTGACAGAATGATCATATATCATTACCCCTGACAATGATTACCTGTCATCGTATCATCCCACTGATAGTAGCAGACTTGCCAACCTTCAGAATGGCAAAGCTTGAATTTCTCATGAGAAAAAATGGAAATCACAGCCAGAGAATTTTAAAAAGCTTATATGTTATTAGGAAAACTGTTTTCTACGCTGGAAGTTTGCTTTTGTTTTCTTAATTGTTTTATACAGGATCTCATAGACATAGAAGATTTCTTGCTAAACTAGTCATATTTCTGACAATACATCTGTGATTTAATACGAACTTACAACAGCCATGGAATGCATTAATGTTTGTTTAAATAAGGAAACATCTCGCATTGCATCAAAGTGATTTTCATCATGAGATCTGGCATTTTTACTGTGTGACAATGTCCAAGACCATGAGGCTGACAGTGACATGAGACTGACTGGCAGGTTACCAACAATCACTGCTTGTATCAGGTTATCAAAATTAATGAAATCCACGTACAATCACAGAACAGACCAAATGTGATATCCACGAATAAAAAATTCTAGTAAGAATTTTAGACAAAATTCAAGACATACAACCAACAGAAAAACACAGAAAATTGACATTTTGGGAGGTGAGTGTCAGAAGAGGGCACTAGTCCAGTTCAGACCAGAACTAGAGCAATTATGCGTAGTGTTGAAGTTAGCATGGTACTAATAGGTATTGCAGAGACATGAACTAGAATAAGCATTTAACTGGTGTTTAATGTTACCTGTTTGTAGAAGGTGAAATCTATCCTGCACTTTGCAGTCGTTAAACGGTAGATCTAGAGTTAAAGGCAGCTCCAGAAGTAAACTAGAAGAATTGAACTTGCAGGCAAGTACATCAAAGCCCATTGGGACTGTGAACATATATGCTGCACCCATGATTCCAGATCCGCACAGTAACACGTACCGCTGAGGCTATGAGATATGTACATCTAAAATGAGATTGACAAACTGTAACGCAAACAAATAAGCCTAGAATTGGTATAACGGCACACAAAGAGCCACGTACAGTGTGTACAGTATGGCTCCAAGAACACACACGGAACACCACCACAGTGAAAGAAAATTCGCACATGCCAAGTAATGCCTGCATATACAAAATCTATTAAAATCGAAGCGGGAGTAATGCTAGGCCTAATATACTCCGCCAGCAACGGATTCTGGCAATAAACTGAAGATACTTCTTCAAGTAGCAAAGTGAAAAGAAGGAACACAATGATCGCACTAACACGCCGTTGGTCGTTGTATGGTGGTTATCATTACAGTATACAACTACCAGGTAGCTTGCGGGAGCCTTGCGCAGTAGCTGCATATTGCACTGTCAGTACCAGTTTGAAGCTAAAATGAACAGAATGCTACTGGGCAGGTGGAAACGACTTGAAGCAATCAATCAAATCCCCTATTTTCCCTGAGAGAAAGCCGGTAATATTTCGAGAGGGTACGGATTTACATACTATAATAAAATTCAAAGGGTCTTGCAAGCAGGCTAAAATGGCGATTAGCACTTTATAAAACAATGGAAATGTCTGCGTCACTGTTCACCTTCCTGTTGAATATGCCATTATACTTGTGTGCTCAGGAACGTAAAACGCAACTATTCATGGGCACCAACACAGATGAAAATCAGAAAAAAATTCACACAAGCTGAGTAAATCCAAGAATCGAAGCTATGGGCTTCGATTAACGAAACCAAGGGAAACCCCTCCCATTCCCTACCTCACTCTTTCCTTGCACAGTCAAAGCTGACGTGACAGCTATCATACACAGTAAAAGGCATCAATATCTCACTTTATTTTATGAGCAGAATAACAAGTATACTGCAAACAGGCGCAGGATCAACTGAATTGATTAGCTTCTTCAGAAAAAGCCAGTTTGGGTGATTTTTCAAGCAAGACAATTTCTTGTGACACCCTGGGACCTACTGCTACAACTAAATCAGGTTTGTCAAATGCCCAGCTCCCAAATTAACCATCAAACTGTCCGCAAATGACAAGCGCTTTGAGTAGATGAAATAGGCAGATATCCTCTTGAGATATATAACTGATCAATCCAGCTTGGGTTAATATGTTTCTTGTTTCTCTTCTTTTTTTTTCTGTGTATGTTCAGCGTTTGTAATCATTGATAGCATGTCAAGATCAACTTGACCTCCTTGTGTATTAGCTAAACTGTCGCCAGAAACAGGATATAAAACAAAGATAACAGACTGAAAAAGAAACTGAGACATATGGTCCTAACATGTTATATTCCACATACGTACAAATACCGCCATTAAAAATGTCCCATTGGATATTTTATCCTCATTAATCTCAAAAAAATGTAACTTGACAGCATCTGCAGGATAGCTCAATCAAACCACAGGAATATACTTAACCTTTCAAAGTCATGTTTACTTCTAAGATTCCACTTTATCTGGAGTAAAAATTGCAGCCAGTGGGCAACAGGTGCCAGGTTGTCAGTGAGTGACTGAGAAATCATATTTTGCTTTTGTTTCTTAATATTTTGCTAATAGCATCAAATGTTTGTTGTTGGACTTGGACTAGTTGTCAAATGAGGGACAAAATAAGGTCATACCATGACACTGGACTGTAGATGAACAAGCCTGCTCAGTATGAGGATTTAAGCACAGATCCTTAAGTGTCAGATCGGAGAAATCTTTCAAAAATAGTTATCGCCAAAACAAATTGAAAGTTGCGATGGTAGAAGGACATGCCAAAGGTGTGTGAGGACAGGTTGTATAAAATAATATCATTATCTATGGCATTACAGTATGTCCCTTGGTTGACAGGAACAAAATAAAACAAAGAGGTATAAAGTAAGGTAAAATTTAAAGGCAACAGGTCATCTCATGAAATGAGGGGGATCAGAATTAGTTAAATGTCACTTCCACATTTGACTGCCGTAATTGCTCAGTGCAATTGATGGAGTTGTCAATAGCAGAGCTGATTTGGCAACACAATGCAATACATCTCACTACACAGTGCATGCAGTGTAAAGGTGAGATCAGGCAATAATGCGATTTGTGAGACCATCCGTTGTCTTTACGGTCTAAAGTAATAAAATTAATGTGCAACAAACACTTCTATGATTTTTGGATCCCACTATCACAGGCCACTCTGTACAAACCCATTATTTAGTCATCTGGTCATGGGTCAAATCCAAACATAGGAAACTTTCTTATGTTTGAAACAAGGCATGTTTACACACCTTGGAAGAACATCATTTGGTTTTGGCAGACGGAATAAATGGAGCTAAAAATTGCATTTAGGATTTGGACATCCAGCCAGCACAAAAGTTTACATTATGTGAGTAAATTACAATTCAATCAAGGATAATATATGAATATTCAGTATGCTAACAAAAACTTATATCCTACTACAAATGGCAATTACTACTGTATATCACTTCCATTGCAATGTAAGACATCTGAACTGTCATTATTCAGCATGACACAATTTCTCTTTAGCCACTAACTTTTGGAAACTTTAACATCTGAGTCTACAAACGTATGAAGACATCGGCAAAGTCAAAGAGTGAAAAAGAGTAAAACATCGAAAGATCCAGTCTCAGCACTAACCACCGGCCATGTGGGGATAATTTCCACTCTGTCAGTAAACGGGAGCTCTACAGGTACTGTGTCAAACATTTACTATAAAATCAATCAAATTCTGACCCGATGAGACTGTAAGGAAAATGTGACCAGATAGCTTCATCTCTTAACTTCAATTCACCTGAGCAGTAGTATCTAAAAGTGAAATAAGTGAGGGAGTCTTCAATTACTGAGGTCTTCCCATATGAAGCCATACAGTATACAATCACAAGCTTTGAAAATACGACAGACTTCTCCTGAGAGGGGACACAGGGAAGGGGGAGAGGGCGATGGTAAAATGGGGGAGGTAAAGACAGAGACAAGAGTGGCAAAATGTGCGATAAAAAGACCACTGGTGAGGAACCTCGATGAGATTGCTATAATTTAACTACTCAGTACTGTAGTGATCGATCAAATAATCTTCTTTGTATATTGAATCATAAGTATTACTAATAAACTGACTGACTGGATTTATTGAGTCAATGTAAAGGTTATGTCCCCAGAGGAGGGTATAAAGGATACCAGCACTCTTGGCACAGTAGATGGGAGTGCAACTGTTGTGTTGAGGCAGGCAAGGGAGGCGTGAAATATTTACAATTTAGCTGAGCACATACTTTTGTGCACTGAATCACAAACACTACTGATAAACTGTCTGGTTAAATTCATTAAAGCAATGTACGTCTACAAAGTTAGGACTGCTAAAGGTTTAATTAGCAATCTTGGCCTGAGAATGCAGTTTGGGGTTGTAGCTAGACAGAATGGAATGGTGGTTGTTTCGAAAAAAAGTAGTGGCTAATTTGTGGACCCTGGAAAGTGAAAAATACATAAGCAAATGTTTCTATAGGATTTTGACAACAGTAGTGGTCATCGAGATGTTCTAGTTATGGTCGGTATATGCATTTTTGTCTCTTTGCAGTGGTCAGCTAAGGTGAGTAATGGTTAAAGCCAACCATCGCGACCAGCGTAGCTACAACCCTGGTGCAGCTGTTGTGTTGAGACAGGTAAGTGAGGAGTCTCCTCTTTATATCTTAGCTGGCATAAGCTATTGTGAATCACAAGCACTACTGATAATTCATTGAGACTATTTATTTACATCTGAATGGGCATATACTGTTTTCATCCATCCATATCTGCCAAGTCCAAAAGCATTAGTCTGAAACCCCACATTTGAAAACAAAAATATGTATTGCCCGTATCACGTATCTCATGGGCTGTATTTACTTTGATCTTTCAAATTTAGAATGTGATTAAAAACAATTGCTTGTCAAGAAATAGAACGGACTGCCCGGCTGCAATCAATATCAACTTTAGTCCAGAGGATGTAACATGCCGTTTAAAGAAAATACCCCATCTGAAGTTACTATCCATTCCTAGGGCGATGAATCTCAAAAGAGTTTCAAATAACAAGCCCTCATCTACAGATAATTCAGAGTCTGTTATAACCAACCAACCGCTACAATAAAGAGGAAACCAGTCTCAGTGGATCCCGAAGCCATCATTGGACCAATATCAGAGATCAGTTTCCACAGAATGATAGTTCATGAATGGTTGTGTATGTGAGAAAACAAGATGCAGGATGATAGCAAATCCTCTTCCAGCTAACTACTGTATCCCTTTTTAATTCATCCTCTCAACAACAACAAAAAAAAACTTCCTGCTTCTAAGTGCTATCAAATATTATGGCGACGCCTCAAACCAATACCGTAGTTAGAGCCATCATTAAAGTAGTCGCTTAAAGGATTGTCAGTCATGTATCGTCAAGACAAGCAAATTCATGTTCTGAACTTACTCCTTTTGCATCAAAAAGATCGCAGGCCAGACGAGTGTCTGCAAAAGTCGCTTAACCATCAATCCTGAGGGTTTGTTGTTAGTTGGTGTGGGTGTATCGGTGTCATCATTATCTGGCGCCAGGTCAAGTCCATATCAGTATTGTGATGTTACTGAGACCACCTGGCTTGAAAAGTATGAGCTAATAAGACATACTATGGTTGATAAAGAGTCCAGTTTTATATCAACAACTCTCCAGTATTAAATAGGAAATATCTGGATGGTAAGTGACATCTACAACTATGCATCAAGATGCTTTCATGCTAAATGTTGTTATTCTGCTACTTAGTAAAGTGAACTGTACTGGTAGCTACCTCTACATAACATATAGGCCTACAATGTATACAAAAATTTAAGATTCAGACAGAAGTGAGCTACTCCGTGGTAAAGCAAATCAGTCAGACAATGGGCATACTGTATGCTTTAGAGAACAACAGAGGCACTAAGGTGTCCCACCACTGTTAAGGAAAAGATGAAGAAGTGTGCCACAAACAGCAGAGGCAGAGGATTACCGCGGCATACTCACTACACAGAGATGCAGAAATAAGTCACTTAGAGATGCAGAAATAGGTGATGAATATATGGTAGGTTAAAATAAGAAACTTATTAATATCAGAGGAAGTGAGCATCAAAACTTAGAGAATTATCAAGGCACTCAGAGAGGTGGCAGATATGAGCCATTCAGAGGACAGGCAAATGTGCAATGATTATAACTAGGACTCGCCAAACCATGATACCACTTATAGACAAAGGGCTGACCTACAGTGTGTACTAGCCGTACAAAACATGATCACAGAATCATGTCACAGCTATAGGCTACTAAGCTAGCTACTAGCAATCAAAGAATCATGTCACAGCTATAAGCTACCGGTAACTAGCAATCAAAGTATCATGTCACAGTTATAAGCTACCAGTAACTAGCAGTCAAAGAATCATGTATCAGCTATAAGCTACCAGTAACTAGCAGTCAAAAAATCATGTCACAGCTGTAAGCTATAAGCTACTAGCACTCACAGAATCATGTCACAGCTATAAGCTATCAGTTACTAGCAATCAAAGAATCATGTCACAGCTGTAAGCTATCAGTTACTAGCAATCAAAGAATCATGTCACAGCTGTAAGCTATAAGCTACTAGCAATCACAGAATCATGTCACAGCTATAAGCTACCAGTAACTAGCAGTCAAAGAATCATGTCATAGCTGTAAGCTATAAGCTACTAGCACTCACAGAATCATGTCACAGCTATAAGCTACCAGTAACTAGCAGTCAAAGAATCATGTCACAGCTGTAAGCTACCAGTAACTAGCAATCAAAGAATCATGTCACAGCTGTAAGCTATCAGTTACTAACAATCAAAGAATCATGTCACAGCTGTAAGCTATCAGTTACTAGCAATCAAAGAATCATGTCACAGCTGTAAGCTATAAGCTACTAGCACTCACAGAATCATGTCGCAGCTGTAAGCTACCAGTAACTAGCAATCAAAGAATCATGTCACAGTTATAAGCTATCACTTACTAGCAATCAAAGAATCATGTCACAGCTGTAAGCTATAAGCTACTAGCAATCAAAGAATCATGCCACAGCTACAAGCTATCAGTTACTAGCAATCAAAGAATCATGTCACAGCTATAAGCTATCAGTTACTAGCAATCAAAGAAGCATGTCACAGCTGTAAGCTACCAGTAACTAGCAATCAAAGAATCATGTCACAGTTATAAGCTATCAGTTACTAGCAATCAAAGAATCATGTCACAGCTGTAAGCTATCAGTTACTAGCAATCAAAGAATCACGTCACAGCTGTAAGCTATAAGCTACTAGCACTCACAGAATCATGTCACAGCTATAAGCTACCAGTAACTAGCAGTCAAAGAATCATGTCACAGCTTATAAGCTATCAGTTACTAGCAATCACAGAATCATGTCACAGCTATAAGCTATCAGTTACTAGCAATCAAAGAATCATGTCGCAGCTGTAAGCTTTAGCTACTAGCAATCAAAGAATCATGTCACAGTTGTAAGCTATAAGCTACTAGCACTCACAGAATCATGTCACAGCTATAAGCTATCAGTTACTAGCAATCAAAGAATCATGTCACAGCTGTAAGATATCAGTTACTAGCAATCAAAGAATCATGTCACAGCTGTAAGCTATAAGCTACTAGCACTCACAGAATCATGTCACAGCTATAAGCTATCAGTTACTAGCAATCAAAGAATCATGTCACAGCTGTAAGCTATCAGTTACTAGCAATCAAAGAATCATGTCGCAGCTGTAAGCTATCAGTTACTAGCAATCAAAGAATCATGTCGCAGCTGTAAGCTATCAGTTACTAGCAATCAAAGAAGCATGTCACAGCTGTAAGCTATCAGTTACTAGCAATCAAAGAAGCATGTCACAGCTATAAGCTACCAGTAACTAGCAATCAAAGAATCATGTCACAGTTATAAGCTATCACTTACTAGCAATCAAAGAATCATGTCACAGCTGTAAGCTATCAGTTACTAGCAATCAAAGAACCACGTCACAGCTGTAAGCTACCAGTAACTAGCAATCAAAGAATCATGTCACAGCTATAAGCTACTAAGCTAGCTCATAGCAATCACAGAATTATCTCACAGCTATAAACCACCAGTTACTATAGCAATCTCAGAATCATGTCACAGCTAGTTACAAGCCACCAGCTACTAGCAATGAAGTTATGATATAACTCACAGAATCATTTCTAACACTTTTTATTTCGGTAAACAAATCAGTAATCTAAACATGAGTGGATTGATCACCAAGAGAAGCAATTTACCCAAGCTCCGTGTGGTATGCAGATCTACACAGCAAGATCTCTATACTAACATGGTTTGATGTAAAATATTGGTCATGAATTGCACCAAACAGTCCAGAATAGCTCAAACATAAAATGTCACTACATGAAAACAGATTCAAACTGTTGATAATCATCCTGAGGCAAGTAACAAAATTAGAGCACCAAAGATGTAAGTGGAGCAGCAATGATCGCAAAATGTCATGTTGACGTAAATTGCAGCTCTTTAAAATGAACTGGTCATCCTCAACAAAAGAAATGATCTGTATATGCAATGTGGACAACAAACCCTAACCTGGTGCGAAAAAAGGAAAAACTAGTAGTACATTAATGTCATATGACACAATACCTCAAATATGTGAAGACATGTCAAAACTGACCAAAAACAGAACAGCATGCAACAATACAACAAATGCCCCCACCGACCAACCGAGGGCAATGTTGTGACGTTACACCATCAACTTCAGAAGAAGACAGATCTAGGAGGCCCTAATGTAGGTGTGCATCACTCATAAACAGTTTTATTTGCTTCAAGATCAACTAGAGTATTTTTTCCTTTTAAGTAAATGCTATGTGCATATTTTCAATTTTGTAGATCAGAATTGAATTTATTACATAATGACATATCTGTCTGTTACCTGCGTATGAATATTCAATACATCCACCCTCCAAACAAGTGACTATAGATACTAATTGCATGATGGAGTGAGTAAATGCCTTTATATTAAAAATTTGAAACTCTTTAATTGGATAAATATCCACTGAGAAACTCCATACTTTGAGTACAGAGGGATGGCAGAATGGGAATGGGACTTTAGTGCATTTAATGTCTTATGGCATAAAGATTGTCAGGCTTACAAGGCATAGTAATGAGAGTGCAGTTGTTGCACTGAGACAGGTAAGTGAACAGAATGACTAACCTTTCTGTATGCAACACAATTGCTGGGATATATACAACAAAGTACATGTATTTGCCTAACAGGGCAGGTGATATCATTACTGCGGTATCCTCTTTAAAATGAGAAAACCGTAAAAATCGATGGCAGAAAATATTTGATTCTTTCAGACAATGGGTTTTCAGATAATTAATGCCTTGGACAATTGATTCTATGTTTCTGTCTGAAACAATACACATACAACATATGTATCACCTTTATGAATTTAGTGTGTATGACAATGACAATGCCACTAACAAGTCCAGAGGGTAGTTGAGAACTTTGCATAAAATCAAGGGCAAATAAAGCATCTGTCATTTTAGTTCTTCCTCCTACATGTCGCTTATTTACATAGCCAATGTCCAGGTCAAAGACTCTGGGGTATCCACATTCCCAACTTGTCAATACAATCACCTTGTCTTAAATTATTGCTGCCAATGACAATTTTGTTCAGTCCTTAGTTGACTTCATCTCTCTCCTGTCAGCTGGGCACAATGACAGGCAGGTCATTCAACGGCCCTGCGGCGTCATTTATCGTAACTCCTCGTTTGTCGTAACTGTGATGAAAGTACATCTAACAACTGCAGTTAAATTCAACTTAAAAAGTAGTCTCCATACTAAATTGTCTCCATTCAACAGATTCGGCTATTGTAATTAAAGGATTCATGAATTCAGTCAAGGCTGAGTATCTACGATTGGCTGTATGAGTCTGAGAGTCACAAAGAACACTTGATGATGAACTCACAATAAAGCATTCAAGTACACATACAGTACTGTACATGTAAATGAAGTCAAATACACCACTAAGAGGTTACCAGACACATGATACAGCTGTTGAGTGAAGTTACAGATCTACATAATAGAGGAAAAAGTTAATCACACTGGATAACAAATGAGACCTCTACAATAATACTTTTTACACACCTTTAAATACAGCAAAGTTTTCGAATGTCAGGCAAGACACACAAAATAATCTAGCCATCAAGTCACAGTAGATCCAACCCCCCATCCCAGCCATCAATCACAGTAGATCTCCAAACCCATCCTCCTCCCCCCATCCCAGCCATCAATCACAGTAGATCTCCAAACCCATCCTCCTTCCCCCCTCCCATCCCATCCATCACAGTAGATCTCCAAACCCATCCTCCTCCCCTCCCATCCATCACAGTAGATCTCCAAACCCATCTTCCTCCCCTCCCATCCATCACAGTAGATCTCTAAACCCATCCTCCTCCCCTCCAATCCATCACAGTAGATCTCCAAACCCATCCTCCTTCCCCCCCCCCCCCATCCCAGCCATCACAGTAGATCTCCAAACCCATCCTCCTCCCCTCCCATCCATCACAGTAGATCTCCAAACTCATCCTCCTCCCCGCCCATCCATCACAGTAGATCTCCAAACTCATCCTCCTCCCCGCCCATCCATCACAGTAGATCTCCAAACCCATCCTCCTCCCCTCCCATCCATCACAGTAGATCTCCAAACCCATCCTCCTCCCCCCCATCCCAGCCATCACAGTAGATCTCCAAACCCATTCTCCTCCCCCCATCCCAGCCATCACAGTTGATCTCCAAACCCATCCCGCCCCCAGTTCTCCAGCAACAAAATATTTCAAGAACAATGACATTACAAGTGAAGGCAACACAATTTGACAGTCAGGACTTTTCTTCATTCAACAGTTTTGGTAGTACAGTACTTGCTGATCAGATCAAATCCCCGCTGCACTGCCTCCGTGCCCCACCTATCCCCAACATGCTACTCTGTGTTCTTCTCATGCTATCATCCATCAAAATGCCAACAAAGAGGATGATAATAATGTTGCACAGTGATCTCACACTACTCCCCTGTAAAATCCACCCCCATAAAATCATCAACATAAAAATGAGAGATTTACCTTCCGTCCCTCTGTGCTGCCCCATTTTCTGTTATTGTCTTAATGAAGATGCCAAGCTTCTCAAGTCCTGCATCTGCTCCTACACCCATTCCGATGATGCTCAGACCGAGCCCTTCGCATCCTGTAGAGTACAAAATGAAACAATGAAACATTTATCAAGAAACAATTTACCATACTTCTCAGTGATGTATGGGTTACTCTGATCCCACCCCCCCTGGCAGCATGCCCTTTGAAAACTTTCACTCTAACTTCCACTTTCTCAGCTTATCAACAATAATAATTACACATGCTCTTCAGCTGAACAACTCACTACACCATCATTATTAGCTTTATCAGTCAAATGTTGGCTTCTGAAAATTGAAAAGGCAAATCAAAGTAAATCAGTTTTGCAACTATATACAAGAAAATAATAGCCAAGAGAATAAATGAGACTATGACAAAAGTTGCAAGAGTAGAATACGAGAATAGTGTGAATAATGTGACTGAAAAGATATCAGTCATAAAGTTGACTGAGGGTTGTGTCCATTTTGGTATTACTTGAAAAGATATCAGTCACAAATTGACTAAGGGTTGTGTCCTTCACAACATCAAAGAATAAAATGGCTTATCACCTAAAGGTGAGCTGTGCATGCAACTGACTGCATGTCAAACATTAAAGTGATTGCGTGTGTACTGAAAAACCAAAAAGATAAGATTATGTTTGATCTTAACTTACTTTTTATTTTTAAATGTACAGGCAAGGTTGAACATGAACAGACTATGTCTTTCAATGAAGGAAAATGGCAGAAACTACTTTGAAAAGCAACGGGATTAGCATAAAAACAGTAAAAAACAGAACTCATACTTGAAATTTAACGGTTCTTACTATAAGCACGTACATATGCAACATCACAGGTCTCACTAGTGTACTGAAGTCGTCGCTCCTTATTTGGTATCGGGAATTATAGTATTTCGTGAAAGGAAGAACTGTATTTACAAATAACCTACAACTGAACACAACGTTGCGGAGTTAGTGATCCTGAGTTGTTTTGACTAACTGAATATTCAATACTTGTACACTTCCCATTGGCTTGTTCAAAGAAGCACACCGCTGATTTCAATGAAAACTGTAAACCACTACATTATCATATTCTACACTTTTTTGTCGTAATGTTAGAAGAATTTGAAATCATACGGCAGAATTAACCAACTAAAACCTATTTATTTTCCCAAATTGTCTAAATGGTGTAATTAAAAGCCCTACAAAAGTTTTGGAGATGAAATGTCAATGTTTTTATGCTTTGCCTACGCATGCAATCACTTTAACTACACACGACTAATAAAGAAAACCTTAAATAATGCAAGCTCATCATGATGGATACAGGAACAAACATCTTTGACTGGAGACAATGTTGCAATTGCATTCTTTCATTAGCCTATATTTCTAAATTCTGAAAAAATTAGAATGCTTTTGTTAAGAAGATGAACAGATTGACTGGGTGATGGCTGCACCCCTGATTGTGTGTGATGACCGACAGTGTGACTTTCTTTTGCTTCAATAACAAATTGGTTAGACAATGTTGGACTACAAGGGAAATAAGCCATTTGTGATACAGAAATAAATCATATTTTTAAATCCAATATTAATGGACATAAAATGATTGATTATTCAAAACAAGACAATGACTTTTTTCCAAACAGTCCTATGCCTTAGAGGGCGCTGTGTTTGAATGAGATTCGAGGACGATTTGAGCATAGGGTCAAATGATGCATTAGTGAGGAAAGGGGTTAGTATATGTCTACGATGTGAATAGTGAGTTTATCACAGATAGTAATTCACTTATTTATTGGCAAAAAAAATTTCTTCAAACTTTCAAACATTTCAAAGGTGCATGTTCTCTAACTCACCTTATGCATAATGTTTTAAAGAGATGGAATTTTTGCAGAAGTTTAATGGTGAAACTGAGTGATTTAAAAATGATTAAAAGCTATTTTCCTTATGCCACATTAGTGCATGTGAATGCCTTGTTTCCCTTTGGGATTACAAGTATAGGCCCATTTTGAGAGCACTATTTGATGAAAATCTCTAGGTAAACAGGACAATTTGTAAAATGCCCTTAAAATTGCTATTAGAAGGTTATATGCATTACAGAGCAAACATACATTTCAAGAAAGCACATAGACTTGAGATCAAACTTTCAAAGACTGAAATTGATATGATTCTGATTCTCATTTTTGTTTGATCAATTGAAGACAAGAATAGTTCCGTTTTGTTAACGAGTTGAAACTTCATGATCTGTTATTAGTAAATCATGACAACATTGTGAATTCTTTTTCTCTCTGAAACATTTTATGATGCACACTTGAAACATTTTCAGTTGAACTGGCCCCTTTCAGGTGCAACTCTGAGAATCAAAAAGAGCAAAGTCTAAAACTGGACAAGTGCGACACGCTGTGCTTCTGGCCTCTCATCTTCTCGCAAATATACATAGAGAATGATGCAGGAGGTACATAAGAGTGCAGGAAGAGACGCTTTCATTACAGATAAAACTGGGTCGATGCGTCATGCTCCAAATGACGTTAAAGATCGGGACCCAGTGTAGCAGCCAGGACAAAGTGTTTTTGTAACCATGAGTATGACTGTTGCTCTACATAATGGATCATCATAAGTTCCAAACTTCACTTAAAGAAAGCAGCTTTACTAAAGGGATACAGTTTGAGAGGTAATGCATCCAGTTGTCATTCTGGATTGGAACTTAGTTTAACATTGTTGTTTGAAGGGTTTTAAGTGTCATGCTTAATGTCAGGAATGTACCATATACAGTAATCAAACATTTTTCTAATAAAAAAACCAACCTTCACTTTCTAATGACTTAACGTAACTTCTAAATATTCTCCTTAGTTCATATAGTCAAACTATAACTAAACCATGACAACTAATTACATTATACAGCTGGCCACAATTGAGTGTATACACTGACCTCTGCACAAAGTATGACTATTCATGAAAGAGCCCTTTTAGATTGGTTCCGATTGCGTACACGTTTACTGCACTGGAATAGGCTTACAACAGGTTTGTTGAGAAAGGTAACAGGAATCTGACCCAAAGTAGCCATAATGTTATTATACCACACTATTTGATGTAGTAATGATATACTTCAATGTTTGATGTAATAACTAACATAATCTTTTACAATGCTTACAAATATCACATATTCTTAACTTCACGGTTTTCAGTTTACTCTTATCCTTCCTTTGATTTCAATGTCTCCTCCTCAGTGATTTGCTTATTCTTTTGTATGTATTAAAATCAGTCTCTGTCCTTAATTTGATATTAAATTTAATTTACATTTAATTTACATTTAAATCAGTGTACCTTTTCTGTTTGTATCATTTCATACGTTCTTCTTACTGTATGTTATCAGTGTTCTGTTGGTCCCACTTATTTGTATAATAGGTCTCTGTTTTTTTTTTACTTTATTTATATGTTACAGTCTTGACTGTACTCATCATCCTTACAAACATTTCAACAGTCTTCTGTTTACTCATTAAGCATTAACACTTGTAAGAGTTTTCCATTACCTTTTGCTTTATGTCTGATATGTTCACCAATTGCTTGAATTTACAAAAGTGCTTTTCACTGCTTGTTTGCACTTCAGCCCCTTTTATTATGTAACAAGAGCCCAAGGGCAATGTGGTTCCTTGCACAGATGAACAGTAAATTATGAAGGAAAAGGAGTAATTTGCAATGTTTTGTACAATAGCCATATGGCCCATTTCTGACCATGAATCCTCACTTTTGTAACATAAAATCTGTAGAAAAAGAAACATATCTCATGATTTTATAAAATGGTCCATATGTCCCATTTCCGACAGTGAATCCCAAACATGACAAACACCCAGATGGAACCACTTCCATAGTACTAATGTGACAGTGTTACAATCAACAGTGTTACATGCAATCTGTAAGAGAAGAAGTATTTTGCGTGAATATCATAAAATGGCCATATAGACCTTCCACCAGGAAATTTCTAATACCCCAAGGGTACCACTACCACATAAGTAATGCAACAAAATGTCAACTTAGTACCATAGGAACTTGGACCCAAACATACCAAACATCAGAAAAACTAATCAAACTGAACAAATAAAATTTACTCCGTAATGGCATTAACAACATTCATACAATAATATTATTAAATGGTCTGTGTAGCACAAGACTTGAAATTAAGAAAACACAGGATACCACTGCTTTAAAAGTAACCATATTTAATGGCAAAAACACTCCAAAGATACGACATTTTCGCAAGCACAGCTGGCATCATCTGGTATTATTACAGTAAACCAACTTCAATATAGGCCCCAAACAAGCCGAACATGCACTGCTGATGTTTCTTGTTACTAGTAATAACCTCCCCCCCTCCTTTTGCCGTTTGACTTATTTTGAATTGACGCTTTTCCCTGTGTCCCGTGCATGCTTCTGGCCCGTTGAAATTCTCAGACTCTCTAGGACAAAATTGTTGGGACACTTTGTCGTACCTTGCAAATACAATACTGAATTTTAGGTGAGAGGATAACATGGAACCCTGCGCCCACTTCCAATGTTGCACTATAGAGTGCATGTACACTTTGAACAGCAATCCTACAGCCAACATTGAACAGGGGAGCGGGCAGTCCCAAGGTATTTTGTCCAAGATTGTAGGTTCCTTTGCTCATGCAAGGGACCAATAAATGAAACATGGCATACTGCTTTGAGCGTCATGCACTGTTCCATATATAATGTTCATTCAACATATTGTAGGTAAAAGTTTGTCTTTTGTTATGGATATGCAATACCCTTCAGGTACTATGAATCCAAAAATGCATTAGTTATAGCCCAATTTATCTTTCAAATTTTCAGGCCATGTCCTTTTCCTAACTGGTTTTAATTTTCAAATTCAAGGTTACGAGTGTTAAGCATCTAAATGCTCTGAATATAGCATTATCTCTATGAAATCTATTACACCTGAGAATTAATTGAGCTGGCAGCAATGGGCCTCACTAGCATACAGAAGCAACCTGTAAAAATTAAAGAAGATACAAAACCTTTTTAGACATTTCTGAGGTCTTAATCCTTTCATGAATTTCAAGAAATTCCCAGATTGTAAATGTCAAAAGATAACAAAGACCACATAAAAACAAAAAAAATCAATAAAACAAAAGATTGTGCTTTCATAGACGAGTTTATTTACTCCCTGCCCCATCCAGATGTTCTTTTCTAAATTGCCTTTTAACGAGCACATAATTCAAGGTTCACTATCAAATCACGATTGCGCATTGATCATTCCAGATAAAAGGCCCATTATGAGGTAAAATATAACTGCAAACAAGATCAGTACCCTCCCAGGAAAATGAACAATTGATTGGCTTGGCCATGTAATTTTACAAATTCTGAAGATTAATACGAAACCTTAACTCACTAATTTCATTGTCTCTATATTTTGTATTTGTTCTCATCTTTATCTTTGAGCTCTGGGAGTCCAAACAGTAACCAGATGAGCACCATTATGTTGAACTTTCCAAAAGATGAAACAATGAAATAATCGTGTTTCTTTCGTTCACTGGCTGAACTGCTGAAAAGTTAGGTTTCCGACAATAGGATGGCTAAAACTTCTGTATGTTCAGCACAGATTAACATATGTTTAATATGCACTGAGTCAAATATATCTCCTTACTTTTAGAACAATCAGAACCAGTAGATCAACACAGCAGTACCACGTAGGTTACTCTAAATAAATAGCCAAATACCAAAGTACTGTTATTGATCTTTCACTCAACAGCAAGGGTGTACTAAATTTCAAGCCATCTGTCCATTCGAAATGGTGTTCCATGAAGGTACTACCATTTCAGTATTTACAGTGACACTGATGGTAGACCCTGTAAGTCACATCAGTAGACACTTACTATTTTCGTGAGATGGTGAGCCAAAGATAATTACAAAACTCCTTGCTGTATATCCATTCAAACATGTGTTCCAGAACTATAACACCATGATGCACAATCTCAGTATCAGTAGGTACATTTATATGACTAATCTGATCTAACATTATTTGGACTCATTCTCACTATTTTTTACATTTTTATTACAAGTGATACAGTCCTGTGAAGTGAAAGAAAGCTTTGTAAGCCAATACTAAACACAGATCAGCAAGATGAGATTTTTTTGAGAATTTTACATCCACTTTACTATGATACTAAATCAAAAGACAAAGGTCCATACAAATAATTCTACAGTTTCTACCTTAATATAAAAATTGTTAGGTGAAAAGATTGCTTTTATTTGCAAATGAAATTTTCATAAAAAAATAGAACATTCCTACGTCTACATGCATTCATATATACTTTACCTGACATTAACAATGAGGCCTTACAGTGTTCATAAATGAATTTTGCAAAACTATCACATTATTCCGAGGTAATGTTCACAATGCTCTACTCTGGGGCATGTTAATTTATCATTTAGATGAACTAGCAAATTTGAAGTTAAGATAGATATTTGTCATTGGGTTCATGCTTTTGGTACCAGTTTTAGGTAGATGCTTCAGATTGTTAATCAACTGTACAGCATATCTTTTTCTCTGCAAATTTTGCGAACATTTTAAGCTGAACCAATGAATACTAGGACTGGCATCCAAACAGGTTAGGTCACAAACCTTCATTGGACAAATGCCATGATTATTTACTTACATGAATAGCAAAGACAGGTGTTTGGACTGAAGTTAGGCCATATAGGCCTGCTATTTTGTAGGCCCATATAGGCCTGCTATTTTGTAGGCTCAAGTGGGTTTCACATTTAACTATCTAATGTTAGCTGTTTTTATTACAAGGTCTTCTGTATTTATTCTTGGCTTAAACTAAATATGCAAGCTTCATTGACATTTGATGTCTGTGTAACATTTCTAGCCTAATGTACTTAATTTTCACACAAAAAGATCAAGCCTGACGTTGTGTAATTTTTGGTTCCCTGGTGAAGCATGTCATATTCCATTTAATCTTAATAAACTTAGTTTATTGGATAACTTTCAAAGTTTGGGCAATGCAATATTTCCACTCCATCCACATCTACTGTACAGTAGGTCACAATTGTAGCCTATTTCCTAATAGCAGAATACAAGCAAAAAAGCTGAAAAGCTGAAAGGCTTTCTGATTCCTTGCCACATGGCTATATTATGACAAGCAAGGCCCACATGAAGAGTATAAGATCAATTACACTTATTCTTCTTGGTTTTCACCTTTCCCTAATTGACGAGAGAGGACGGGCGATCTTTTATTCCACAAAGCGCACTCTCTCGCGACAAGTCACTGGAAATAACTGCTGTTTCACTCGATCTGTTTGCTGAACACGCACTGCACTAACACTGCTATTGTCGGCAGTATAAGTCCAACGTTTGTCACATATCAACAGCGCGGCTGTACCCATGATCAATAAATAATCGAGCTTACTCACTAAACAACATGTGGCATTCTGAATGATGTTCGACAGAAACTAGTTAATACATCCATTCAAACATGTATCCCAAATACTCAATCCAGCTTCAATCTTTTGCAAAAGGAAATAAATTACTCCTTTTGAACGGCCTGCACATATTTCTACTCATGCTTGACATTTTTCCAGTTATGAAGAAAACAAGGTTAAGGAATGTTTTCCGAAGGGTCTACGTCGCTCCTATCTTATGTGTAATATCAACTGGAAAACAGCCTCTGCCTGTCTACATGCCAGGCAATCTGCAGGGAGGCATTTTATTGTCACAGTGAAAAAATTACTGCAGAACTTTTCTTTACTGATGTAGAGAAATCATAATAGGTAGAAATCTCTTAAAAATGATTTCTTTATATGACAACCTATTTGTTTTTAGGAAAAAAATTGGTAATATACCAACTCTATTTGTAAACCTGTTTCAGAGACTGTTTTCAAGTACTTAAGCTAACACTACCCACTTACTAAAGCAATGTTGCTTTTTTGATCTTTCTACAGAGTAAGTCAATGGCACTGTCTTCCACTTGAAGTGAACATTATAACACACGTTTAAGGCCCATTGACATTGAAGGTTACCTTTCTTGAGATATTGTATTTACAAGGTTTTCACAATTTGACCTCTGGTGACCTCAAGTGATATTTGACCTCCATAAAATACAATACGGATCATCTACTCAGTATGGTCAACCGACACACTACGTATGAGGTCAGTGAGGTTACCCTTCTTGGGATATCATGTCTACAAGGTTTCCACAGTTTGACCTCTGATGACCTCAAATGACCTTTGACCTCCACCAAAACAAAAGGGCGCATCTACTTAGTATGACCAACCAACACACGAAGTATGAGGTCAGTGAAGGACATCCTCCTTAAGATATCGTGTTTACAATGTTTTCACAATTTGACCTCTAGTGACCTCAAATGACGTATGACCTCCACCAAAACAGGATAATCTATTCAATAAGACCAACCCACACACCATGTTACCCTTGGTTACCCTTCTTGAGATATCATGCTTGCAAGCAAAGTGTCACATACATACACACACACACATCACCATCCCATAGATTCCTTTGGCCTACGGCAAAGAATAAAAAAAAGTGCACAACAGCATCCATTCATGCAGGTAGAAAATAATATTCAAAAAATTGCAACACTGTCCTGCTGCGGTGACAACCTTCCACTGTATGTACATAGGCCCTTTATAGCCACAGAAACAACATTTCAGTAATTGGGCTGGGAGAAAAATTTGTAAATGTGTTAGGGTTTTCAGTTCCTGATGACTAGACTGTAATTTAACTATCATTCAAAGTTCCTTCATCACATCAATGAACTGGATTTCATTTTTTTCTTTCCACCCAGGTCATATGATCTAGAAAGTCAAACCAAGTGCCCACTCCCCCCCCTCCCCTTCAATACTCCTGACAATACTCCCACAATTATGGATAATCACCCTATTTGCAACTAATTATAGGCTTACAAGGTACCAAATCTCCTGAGTGTGATAAACAAAAAATTGTTGTCCTATAACTGTAATCTTCACTCTCAACTGCTCTCTTATTGATAATCTGAAAATTGACGAGGTGAGTATCACACAATTGCCTACCAGCGAGCTTCTATACTCTCAAACTCTCAGAAGAAGGGGAATTTTTTCCTTTTTTTTTTTTTCTTAAGTAGTTTGAGGGTGGGATGGTTGTAGGAACATAACAGGCAAAAGTTGTCAATGGCCTTAAGGACTTTAAATGTAAACAAAAATTTCTTACAAGCCTACATAATGATGATGGCAAAATCACGGCCTTGACACAATATTCAACTTGAGGCACATTCATTGAAATGAAGGAGTAAAATCTAAAAGAATTGAACGAAAAAAAGGGGGAAAGGCTTCCTCTTCTATTACCAAAAATATTCAAGCTGTCATTTTTAAATTTTGCTGGCGGCAAAAAGTGAAATTTGATTCCCTTCACAGATGAAATCAATATCGCTCGACGCAGACTTGACACAAACAAAATATTCCATTGGAAGAACATTGAGAAAGAGGAAAAGAATATCACAAATTTAATCACAATTTTTTAATATTTATTTGGTGGAGTTTCCAAAAAATCTTATTCTTTATCCTTGTCATCTCTGAAATAATAAACATCGTATAAATTGACATGCATGGGGTATTCTACAAATACTAGAAACAAATAATTGGAGATTTAATACATGCTGTCAAACATGTTTTAGTTGGGGTTCCACAAATATTACAAAGATTACCACAAAGAGATGGCTATCCTCTTCTCTTGCAATGGATATCATTTTCGTCATCAGTATCGTTGTCGACGGTATCATCGAATGAGGATCACACCAATCAGACAATAGGAATGTAGCAAATTACCTTTCACAAGTTGGACTGGAAACTGATGCATTCTCTCGACCCGTTTTTCCAGTTCGTATTCGGCAGATGCAGCCACTGGATCGATTTCATCGTTGCGCCGGTCGTACTCTCCAACAGACCAAGTTGGATAGACCTGCAAGAAGTTCACGGGATAAAAAAATATGTAGAAGATACAAAGTTTATGAAATGACAATTAATGTTTTTCACTAACTGCATGATAACATCGTGATGCTCCTTTACTCAATGAGGGTTAAATGGAGACAATATATTACACTATTCACATTCTTTCACATTTTTTTACCAACATTACTTTGCAAGAACTGTGTCCAATTATACCTTGGCTCATCATCAGTGGGTCATGATACTATCTAAGCAGTATTGACAAACATTTCTAAAGAAAAATGATGTCAACTCTTCATCCTAGGGGTCACAGTGAGGAATAGGGAGTAACAAAGGAGTTGGTGCAAAATGGTGCAAAATGTGTAGTCTGTTCCACAACATACCCTAACTTCCATCAAGAGCCATGCATGTGCCTCATAAGTACCACCTTTCCATCAAGAGCAGCATGCATGGCCCCCCCCCCCCATGGGTAACACCTTCCTTGAGCCCCATGCATGTCCCCAATATGTAACACTTACACCTCCCATCAACAGCCATTCATATCCTCCTTATGTACCACATCCCATCGAGACCCAAATTCTTTTTGCCAAAGTTGATGAAGTTGATATTCTTGAGCTCCAATGGCCATTGGTCTATCCGGACATAGGCAGTGCTCAAATCTTTGCATTGCTACATTGACCACAGATTTGCTTAAACCATACTCTACATGTCCATACTGTAATGCTTCTTATTCAGATGAAAATCTTGATCGTGGACAACTTCTTACAAACAATGACAGCTACCAAAGAATTTGCTAAGAATATGTCAGTCCCTTTTCTCATGACCATCTGCTACGTTAATTAGCAATTCATTGTTACAGTGCTGTGTGTATGCACACATGGAACCACAGAGTACCAAGATGCTGCCAAGTTACATCTACTGACATGGCTCTGTTGTGATATGACAGCAGTCTTTCTGTTTTTTTACATAGGCCTCGATTCAGCCAATTGCCTCTGAGTTTATGTAATTGAACTTTGCATCAGATTTCAATGGAATTTAAAGGAATTTGGTTTAAAAGCCTGCAGACATTGCTCTAGTGATAAGATGGAGGAAGAAATTTGTCCATGGGATAGGGGGGTAGTTGGAACATCACTTATATTTTGGTGCTCCTTCATTAAAATTCTACACTAATCACTCCAAGTCATTATAAGCTAAACAGTGCAGTAATTTCATCAGCCAGTACATAAATTTAGACATTTCCAAATTGCTTTGTACTTCTTTTTGAGAGAAAAGAGAAATGATGGTAGAAAATTCCTGTTACAATTGAAGACCAACATCACCATGACAACATAAATTCCCCTGCTCTGGAAGAGATGGTTGTGATTCTCTTCAGTCTTACAAACACTGTTATATTTGAAAGTGGTGCATACCCTGGAAAACTCAACTAGGGAAGCAGACAAAGGAGATATTTAAGTGGTTCTATGTCAATCTTGACTTTGTTACTGACAGAACTCTATCACCACAATGTCTAAGTGCCATACATTGGCATAATAAGGAACCTATTTTTAGCATCCAGCAAAATACCAAAGATGTCATCAGATAAGAGAGGTGTTGATGAAACACTGTAAAGAACAGCTTGACTACATGGTTACAGATATACTGACAACTAGAGAGAAAAACAACATAAAATGACAGGCAGACCTCTTCAAATCTCAATCAATAAGGTCAGAAGTCTGAACTCTATGTAAGAACTTCAACATACATCTGAAAACTAAGACAAAACACAACATTCGGCTAGAAGTTAATACTGTAAGATATGAGCTGGTATTGAGTCTCATAAAAAAAAACAAAAAAACAAATGTACAAAAAATGCTATGTACACCTTCTGTTGAACTCTGTTGATTATAAGGTCTTCAGGATCATAACAATTCTCACAGCAACTTAAACCAGAAAGAAGTGGCCTTCCCTTACTCCCTTGAAAAGATGAAACTTGTGACACCACAAGCTGATGCTCACACATATTAACAAAAGGACTTGACAATAAAAGGATACAAACTAGAAAATTAAATCATGGCTGAAAAGTACCAAGTACTAAATCTGTAAATTAACTAAACGCCTGAAAAAGCTTGGACCGGATGTACTTGAATTGATAAAACTGCTGGCTGGCAGAGCTTTCAAATTCAGTATATTTATACTCTAAACCATCTCCTTAATATCCTGTTTGATATTAATCTACATCATCATGAAGTCCTGATATCATATTATGGTAATGAAGTAAAACCTGGAGACAAGACTTGATCTATTGTAAACATAGAACCACCAGACACATCTAGTCTGACACCAACGTCAGACAGGCAACTAAATTTTTAGCTAAATATCTACATTTGTCAATCTCGCAAAAGCCGGAGTCTCACTTCACGTTTACGTTATAACTCTTTAAGTCATTAAACCACGCTAAATGTGATGTCTCACTTACGAAAATAAGCAGAGAGAGAAAGACAAAGATCTACAATCAATTCAAGGGACTGATGGGTAATTACATACCAACAGGAATCAATCAACCTGAACCCGCTAGAGATCTCCCCCCCCCCACAGATGACATGACTGACGTAAGGAGGGGACGTAGCAACACAGGAAGCCAAGAGATTATCACCCACAACCTTCAGACCTATTTATGCACTATATCTGACACGTCCAAAACTCTGCAAAACGTGATTTTTATCGCTTTTTCCGCAGTGTTTTTTTTTCCCTGACATCATCAGCAATTACTCATGATTTTTCAATGTTTGCCACAAATCACTCTACGCGCTCTACGCCTAATTTGCAATCAGTATGTCACTTTGCCTGTTTCTTAATAGTATCTGGAAGTAGTTACCATGGTGATACTACTATCTCTAGTTTGTTTTTAGTGTTCTTTGGAGGGGATCGAGGCTGCTGCATTTTATGGGAACAAATGGAACCAACACACAATTAATGTTTCACATACTTGCAATTAATTGTAAAAGAAACCACGAATCTACATTCTAAAGCCTACATGGTTCTGAAAGTAGAAGTAACAATCAGGTTGACAGTCTACTAGAAAAACAGTTTCACAGATGGGAAGATGGCAAAGTTTAAACAATTTCATTTCATTGATGAAAAAGTACATAGCATGAAAATTCGACTATTCTTCATTGTGAAACAGTTTATCATTTTATAAGTATTTTGTGATAAACAGAAGTGGTTAAACCACGTAAATAA
The DNA here is from genome assembly GCA_021234535.1 of Stichopus chloronotus. NCBI lineage: Eukaryota > Metazoa > Echinodermata > Holothuroidea > Aspidochirotida > Stichopodidae > Stichopus > Stichopus chloronotus. Next base: position 690,378 of record CM037848.1, on the reverse strand, counting down.
TACTTTGATCTTGTGTCTCTTTTAGAGGAGACTAGTCCTGCTAGGATCCGATTAAGGTAGTTCCACACATACAGTGCTTCTTTTGTACAGAGCTGACTGCACTCTCTGCTGTTCCTGGCCAATTTCTACTTCCCACTAATGTCATGTACATTTGTTGGCAATTACGGAAGGGCGGTGGCCAGACACACACACACACAAAATTGCCAGATGCTAGACCATGGTCAAGTACGGAAATGCATAGGTTATATAAGGTGAGGGAGTACGCGCTGTGAATTACCTTAACTTTTTCTTATTTTATAGCCGTTTGCTGTGAGAAAGTTAAGAAACCAATCCGATTTGATCATTTCGTTCACACACTAAAATTTCGTGTATATTCATCGTTTTTTTTCAGGGAGAACAACCAGTGAGGGTAAACAGTGAACAAGCACTTCGCTGTGACTGTGTGAGCGCTCCGTACACAAGCGACTGAATTACATGAATAAAGATCATGTGTTTTGACACGAACTGGAATACAAACTCTGTTAGAGTAAGCAGAGTGATGGACACATATTGTGTGTGTAAACCTGAAAAAGTTCTCGAAAATTACAGACGACTTCACCAAGAATATGAGGAGACAGGCGTAATGTAAAGTACCTGGTGCACATCATGTCCAACTACTGTAGGCCTAACATAATTTTGTGCAACAGTATAAAACAACTCTGACAAATAGTTTCAGTTTAATCAAATGCAATTTGAAATCTTACATGGAAGATGAAGTTGACAGCCTAATTGATGATGAATGGTTTGATGATATGAAATATATTTATACAATATAAATAAACAGGGATGCAAGCAGGATGGTAAAGCCTAGGAATGATATAAAAAAACACCCAAATACTATGGGGGATATGTCCCCATAAGTTGCGAATGTGCAGTAAATAATCTTGTGGTTTTAAGAAAGCAAAGTAAAAATTACACACAAATCAGTGGCATTTTGTGATAGTGGTGGTGACAATGGATAGCTGTCCAGGGTAGGGGGGTTGAGGGAGAGAAGTGTCCCCTCCCTTTTGACAAAATTTAAAGAATGTTGCATAACCTTTCACTTTAGAAGTCGATGACTGCACCCACTTGCCCTCATACATCTTACTAAACCTTTTATATTTTTGGTGCTTTTCATCATTTTACCTTTTTTTTTCTGCAGTTGGCAGTAGAGGGGGCTTGGGGCTGTAGTGCCCCACTCTGGGACTGGCACTGCCCAGAAAAATACACCCTATGACTTTCTCCATGTGACCTAACACAAATCAAGAGCTCAAAAATATCAGAACTGTGTTACCATAGTGGTAAAGTATTCACAGATTATGCTGTCCTCAACGAGTTTAAAGATTTGTGGTGGAAATGCCTGCTGTATATACACAGAAATGGATGCAACATGTACTTCCAGATGACTGCAGAATGTACTTGCATAGTTAATTAATGGCAAGCAGAGTATAAGCTGATTTATATATCACCTTTCTCATTTCAATGCTAATTCATACCTAGATTAGGATACAACGTTCTTCTAATTCAGATCAATACGCACTAAAAGAGTGTTAAAATGTTGCTATAACCCACTTGTGACGACAAACATTGTGAAAATAAACATGATGAAACAATTTCAAATTTCCACAATTAGATTCCCAAATGCAATCCACTTAACCAGTCTGCTTAGACATGAGCAGAAAGGAGTAACAAGAGTAAGCCAGAATATCCCCTGTGGCAAGTCTGAACATGAAATTGAAAATCGCAACACCCTCCATCACAGCAAAAAAGGACTGAAATTTAAATGCCTGCTACTTCCCTGAAGCTGACTATTTTAGTACATAATCAGTATGTGAGGTAACATGATTTTATAGTTTCTCAAAGAATGCAGTTACATGACACAGTAACATTTTGAACCAGAAACTCAAAGGACTTTGTGATTCCTTAGCAATATTCAAGAAGAACAAAGAACAGCCTGTATATGCTAATTTGACATTCCAATACCTTATCCTTCTTAAGATACAATGTCTAAACTACTTTGTGTTCTATTGTGTACTCTACAGCAGTTGTGAATGTTTTCACTTTGACCTATGGTGATCTCAAATGAACTTTGACCTCCAACAAAATCAATGGGAATCATCCACTGAATATGGCCAACCCACATACCAAATATGAGATGAAATATGAGGTTACTGATGGCTACCTCTTGAGGTAGTATTTCACAATATCACCTTTGGTGACTTCAAGAGACCTCCGACGTTCACCAAATACAACAGAAACCTTGCAGCAGACACATGCAATATATGAGATGATGCGAGGTACTCCTTGGAGATACCATGTTTGCAAGCAGTTGTAGCTTTTCAGTCTGACCTCTGGTGACATCAAATGACCTTTGACCTCTACAAAAGCAATAGGGGTCATTTACTCCATATGATCATCCAGCACATCATGTAGGACGTTAGTCTAGGCTACACTTCTTGAGATATAGTGTTTATAAGATCTTCATAGTCTGACCTTTGGAGATCTCAAATGACCTTTGACATTCTCCACAAACCATCAGGATCATCTACTTAATATGTGCCACCATCACACCGAGTAAGACATTACACTAGCTACACTTCTTTGTAATATCATTTTTACAAGGTTTTCAGTCTCACCTCTGCTGACTTCAAATGATCTTTGACAATAAGAATCATCTATTCAATATGAGTGACCCACACACCAAGTATGAAATTGGTAAAGATAACTTTTCTTGAAATATCATGTTTACAAGATTTTCACAGTTTGACTGCTCGTGACGTCAAATGAGCATTGACCTCTGCCAAATGCAACAGGAGACGATCTATTCAAAAAGACAAACCCACACACCAAGAATGAGATTCGTCAAGATTACCCTTCTTGAGACATCGTGTTTACAGTTCTCACAATTTGAACTCTGGGGACCTCAAATGACCTTTGACCTTTGCTAAAAACAATAGGAATCATCTAATTAATACAACCTACTATCACAACAGGTAAGACAATAGTCACGGCTACACTTCTTGAGACTGTTTAAAAGCCTTTTACTCTTCTTGAGATATCATGTTTACAAGATGTTCATACTTTGAGCTCTAGACTCACATGACCTTTGACCTTCACTAAAACAATAGGGATTATCTTCTCACTATGACCAACACATACACCAAGTGTGAGATTAGTCAAGATTATTGTTCTTAAAGTACCGTGTATACAAGTTTTTCAGTTTGACCTTGAGTGACCTAAAATTACCTTTGACCTCTATTGAAATCTACAAGGATCATCTACTTAATATGAACAGCCAACACATCACATATAGCATAAGTCAAGGCTACACTTCATGAGATTGGTGTATATATAGTGTTTATAAGGGTTTCCCAGTTTGACCTCTAGTGACCTCAAATGACCTTTGACCTCCACCAAACACAATGGGGATCATCAACTCAATATGACCAAGCCACTCACCACGTGTGATATTATTCAAGATTTTGCTTCTTAAGATATCATGTTTCAAAGCAAAGAATCACATACATACACACACATGCATAACATACATACAAAACACATCATCAATTAGATGATGTATCATTTGAAATAAAGGAGTATCTCTGTTACAATTGGGATACAACAAGAGGATACACTATCATCCCACAAAATTTACCACAGTAACTCTGTTTTCTTTGGGATACAATTGCAGTATGCACTATCATTTTAAAATAAACAACTAAGTATGTTTTGTTTGGGTTACATTTAAATTATACTGTAGCATTTTGTTTGTAAAATGATTAAGTCTGTTATGCTTGGAGTACTGCCAGGTACTTCACTATTCTATCCAATACAGAATGTTACTCATCACAAAGAGCATGCAAATTAGAACTAGTAGTAATTTACAGTGATTCTAGACATAGCTATAAAACAACATATTAGGCTTTTTAAACCAATCAAAATGGCCTCTACAATCCACTATAGATCAGATTTCCTACAGTGAACCTAGTATACTGACTGTATGAGTAGCTAAGTCATGAATATTCAAACAAATAAGTGAAATGCACCAAATGCCAAGTTTTGTGTTGCTATATTTCACATCTATGTCTCAAGACATGTTTATCATACCTGATATTAGGTAGCTTATGGTCACATACATCAAGATCGAAGTCTTAAGACTTGCAGACCTTTCAACCATCTTGGCTTATTGGGAGACTCGCAGTTTTTATCCAAATCCCTCGGCCTCCTGGTTTCATATTCTTGTACTGTGTATGTGATGCACTCAACATGACAAGTTGTACCAAAATTTTGTATTTTGATCATTAAATTGACATCCTATGTCCTCAAAAAGAACAAGCAAGTACAACAGAGATTACTAAATTGTGCCCAGAGTTTCTTTGAGTATCTTGTAATCCAGGTTGTGAATCTGGTTACATAAAAACTGATTTCACAACCTGACCAAATAGAATCAGCAGTTTCAAAGTCAACCCGCACAGAGGCATGAAATCTTGACATGAACACTCATTCTGTTAACATTTAAAAAAAAAAAAAGATCCAAAAGTGGAGGCTGCTTCTTTCCAGGAGCTACATTTAGAGGCCCTGTTTGAGCAATCTGAGAAAATACTGTATCTCCATACAAAACATTGCATACTTGACTATCTAGGCAAATACGAGACCCAAACCTCTGTTAGCTTCTCACATGCAGTAATATTGTAGAAAAATATCACAGGTACAACTTCTCAAATAACTTTTTCTTTCTTCCTTGTTTTCAAGTATTTCTGTTCCCATGGGGGTTGCTATATTCTGTGTTTTTACTAGAGAATGTCACAGGGTTTCCTTGGGCCTTTCTAAATTTCCCAGTTTTTACAACCAAAATTTTTGCAGGTATCTTTGCCCATGTGTCCTCCAGGGTCTTTCCAGGGTATCACACTTTCAAGATAATTCTTAATGCCAAGAAATGTCAAAAACCTCCAAAAGATTAATTTCAGTATCAAATCCCTTTACTGTTAGAGAAATATATTACCAAATGTGTTACATCCTGAAATTTCAAATTTCTACAAAAGAACTTCTAAGGGGAGGGAAGAAGGAGAAAATCCTTGTGAATGATTGAACCCTCTGAGGCACCTGAAACATTTTCGACTTCTGCCCCATTCTCAATTGAATTTCCAAATCTCACTGAACTTACGAAAACACGGACGGAGACAAAATTGATTTAATCACTGAGTTTGTCATAGCAATTCAAATTGCAGAAGTACAAACAGCATATATCTTGGCGTATCTGTCTTTTTTCACATTCGCTCAAAACTGGCTATTCGCATCATTCTGAACTGTCTGTGACAATTTCAAGGAGCTGCCATTTGAAAAAAAAAAAAATCCTTGTCTTGACAGTATGCCACTGAGAAAAATTCATTTAATTGAAAGCTTAAGTTTTACTTTTGGAAGAAAACAAAATTGGTTCAACTCAAACTGTGCATGCAGATTTTACACAGTAGGCCAACAGAAAAGGTTCCTACCATTCTTTCTGTCCATTCACTTACAACATGTATGACTAAAGCTTTCTTATTCTGTGATTATTTTGGGCTTGATAATTTCTACTCTCTGAGCAAACAGCTAGTCTACCTCTTTTTTATTCTGTTACAAATTATTTTGACACTAATTTTTAGACTTCAAGAAATTAACAGGAACAGTACTCGCAGGCTCGTCGTAAAAAATGCATCGGCGAATTACAATAATGAAATACATTCAGACTTTTCTCAAATTTTCATGATACTGATTAAAACATTTTGTAAAAAAACTCTTCAAATCATCATCTGAATATTGTGTTTCTATGAATTGGGTATCTAGTCTCTAACAGTTCCAATTAACACTATGTTATTTGTCAATCATAATTGATAGGTTCTTCTGATTATAACTGATTTTAGGTCCTTCTTATTCTGAATAGCAATTGATTTTTGGTCCGTCTGACTCTGGATAATAATTGCTACTAGGTCCTTCTGATTCTGATAATAATTAATTTTAGGTCCTACTTACTCTGATTATTCTTGATATTAAGTCCTTTTGATTATAATAATTATTGATTTTAGGTCCTGATTCTGATTATAATTGATATTAGGTCCTTCAGATTCTAATACGTTTTGTTTTAGTTCCTTCTGATTCTGATTATATTTGCTATTAGGTCCTTCTGATTCTGATAATTATTGATTTGAGGTCCTTCCGATTCTGATAATTGATACTGTGTCCTTCTTCTACTGATTATTATTAATTTTAGGTCCTGATTCTGAATATAATTGATATTAGGTCCTTCTGATTCTAATAAGTTTTGTTTTAGTTCCTTCTGATTCTGATTATAATTGCTATTAGGTCATTCTGATTATGATAATTATTGATTTGAGGTCCTTCCGATTCTGATAATTGATACTGTGTCCTTCTTCTACTGATTATTATTAATTTTAGGTCCTGATTCTGAATATAATTGATATTAGGTCAATAGGTTCTTCTAATCATGATAATTCATATATGATTCATCAACCTAGTTTGTTTCTAATAATTGTTTCTGTATTAGTTTCTCTATAATCATATCATTTTGTTTTTCATTATTTCCATGGGTCAAACATCTGAGTGTGAATCACAATCTTCACAGCATATAGCCAATACTGCTGATGCCATCCATCTATTGGTAGGCATCATTTGATTTCCTCCATGTCACCTTTCTTGCTGATAACCTACAAAATCAGTTTAACTAGACACCACTGAAAATTTAGCTGTGAGTTATAATTGAAAGCTGTCGAAAGATCTGTAGTTACACATCAAGGAGTCGTAACATGCGAGAGAATGTTTATTTCTTGAAAATATCTGCAAAGACGACTGAATGTTGCCATAAATGGCGAATTTTTCCTGAAAGATCAAGTTTATGGAGAAATGCATTGCATGTTTGATAGACTGTCTGCAACATATTTACAAAAGTAATAACTGTTTGCATTATGATCGGACCGATGGGTTTGCATGCACGTAAGTAGACAGAACACATGAAGGTCAGACAAAATGAAGTTTTTTGAAGATCAACTCATTCTGTGGAGATCAATTATCCTTACCAATAAGGATTGGTTTAAAGTTGAATAGTGACGAATGCTTCGCATGGTCTTATGGGATTGGAGGAGGGGAAGTTTAAATGTTCAGAAATTTAGCAGATCTATACAGATGTACATATCCATACAGTAACTGACAAGGGCAGTGGCTATGAAGGAGGGAATTAATGGCCTGATACAGACAAGTTATGGCCACACAGAAAGGCATCATGACTGGAAAAGGAACAGGTGTACTGTCACTGTTGCAGGATACCTCTGATTATCACATACCGTACATCAACTGAAAGTAAGTCTGGAAATTGCGTACGAGGCACTCGAGTAAAAGGCAAACGATGGCGAGCTACATCTTTGAGGGCCCGGTGCTAGAATTAGTTTTGAGGACGACTTGAGCAAGGGTCAAATATGTGCATTATTGAGGCAAGGGGTAAGTACAGTCACTCGTGAATTTATATTTCATTAGTTTGAATGTGAAGGAATTAACCAGAACAAAACTTCTAAATGTAACGAAAGGGACAAATTGTCACAAGTTTAAGATGTGATTTGCAACAGGAAACTACCACCATGATGTTCTCCATAAAATGTTACATGTAACAACAATCAACTTAGTCGTGTCAACCAAACATCATACAAGGTACTTTCTCTCTCTCAGTAAGACCTTGCATGCACTCAAAAAGTTGCTCTGATGGAAAATTTGTTAAATCTCCACCCACACATGCCGTAGATATGTCCTCAACAGGGCTTTGGCGAGAGAGTGTATCAATCCATCCAATACCTGATGAGCTCATTCACCTCAGAATTGCAAACAAAATGAAACAAAAAGGAGGAGAAAGGAGAGAGAATGGATCACCAAAGCTGTAGAGACTTTCACAACAGAAACTGTTGGAAGTTCAAATCAATTCTGCTACACTTTTATCTTCATAAACTTTAATCATCACTTGTCAGTTAGGTCATACTTCAGTTCTGAACAAAACCATTTTTTTTTTTTCATCTTGCCTGACTTCATGATCTCTCCATCCTCTGTGTGGCTTATGTTTGTTTCCAACTTCTCCTGTTCCATGATCTTTCTCAGCAAACTACTGTTCATATTATAAACCTATCACCTCTATTTTGCATCCTCTACAATGGCTAAAGTAGTTCTAAGTGCAATATTTTTTTATAACCTGTCTCTGGCCATGCAGTTACTTTGTTATTTCTGAAGGAAATTCAACTAAGCCAGGACAGATGCTGCAGGCCAACCCAATCATTGTTGCACCATCTTCATCAACGTTCAATGGCTTTGATTGTTCTTTGTAATATTCTTTATACATTGAAGCTCTAAAAATTCTGTGTTCTTGCTAAATAACTCAGAACACCTGCAGATCTCCACTACAAATTTTTGCCTACGGACATATGACAAGTAATGTCTCCTACCATGATATGAAATACGGCTCAAGATAGCTTAGGTATTTGATGTCTAATTGATTGTGTTATTGTTCGCTACAAGAGTGGGATAGAATCACTGTGATACCACACTTATCCTTTGGTTTTAGTGTGGTAGGAACCCTAATGATTTTTAATAGCTTCAATTCAGCAGGTCATTCAGGAACAATGGCAGGCATTGATGACTCAATGAATACATCTCTCTACTGAAGCATACCGAAAAAACACTGTCTTTGGCTACCTATGACTCACCTGACCCAGCACAACAACTGCCCTGTTCTCTCCAATATAACTAAAATTATTTTGGAGTGACTAGTGCGGGTTGTGTTGAGACAAATATGCAAAGGGACTTCTCTTCTACATTAACTGATGAGAGCTTTAATATTACTACTGCAAATTTCCAGCTGATGGTACCAAAGCCTAAAACTGTGACATGCAGAAGCTTGAAATGTAACACAGCTGGGTCAATGATCTTTAAATATGTACTCAACTATACTTGCAAATATCATTCAAGCAGTCCTACAAATCCTTCTCTCTCTATCTCCCTGTGCCTTTCTCCAAGCTGTTTGTGTACAGCAATCCTTGCATAATTGGCAGATAATGGCTCAATTGCTTACTATACCTGTTGGCAATAGACATAGTTTCCAAACTCCTGTTAATATTTACATGAAACAGATGAGGCCACCACTGAAGACAATACCACCGTAAGAGGATCGTGCTGGATGAATTACCAAATGCTATGTTTATACATACCAATGATGAAATCATGAATGCAAAAACGACAAAGGAGCATGTGCAACACCTGCGGGGTATCAGCTATAAATCAAAACTGGTATTCTAAATTGTTTTTAGTTCCAAACAATTAAAATCTGATCAACTGGCAATTTGTGCATCGTCACATCTGACGGTACGGGGTAATGACTGAGAAAGTTCTTCTGGTGAAGAGTACATTATACCTAACTTCAAGAAAATAGCATCAACTGACTAATGGGGTTCAAAAATGAGTTTAATTGAAAGTTTAAAAAATGCAGAAGGGCACGTATTCTACCTGTCCATGGAGGAAAAAGGTTACCTACGGATAGCATGGTGATATATTTTTTGATTTTCATGTATTTAACTTGTCTGTTTCAGCTGGCCAATACACTCAGAAAATGTGCCACAAGCAGGAGTGAACAACAACAGCAACCAATTTTTTTTTTAAGTGGAGGATGCTCAAATCTTCAGGAAGCTTGAAAAGAATGAGACTCAGAATACACCAACAAAAGAGACCAGGCTGTGAAGACAAAACAACCATGCAATGCTGAATTTGTGTATTGCAGAGTACTTTCTCAATCAGTGAAGCCAAGAAAAGTGTGAGTCCTTCTGTTGTGATAAACAGCCAAAAAATCTAGATACTAATCACGTTCCAAAACACACAGTATAATTGTTCAACATTGATGCTGTATTGCTACATATTTTTTTACTAATTTTCAAAAATTACTGTGTGGAACCATTTACATGTGACAGTACCATTCCATACCTTTCAAGATATACTTGCAATATCAAGCTCCATACGGTATTTAGCATTCAATATCACTACCTTGAGAGATTTAGGTTGACTTGTTTCTTTATGAACCATCATTTCCTAGCTACAGAAATAGCTAGATGTTTGGCTTCATTGTTGGTCACATGATGTCACTTTCTTGCATCACCAGAGGTCAGATGTGTGGCTTCATTATTAGTCATACAGACACCAATTTCTAGCAACAGCAGTAGCTAAATGTGTAGCTTCATTGCTGGTCACATCACATAATTTTCTAGCAATATAAACAGCTGGATGTGTGGTTTTATTGATAGTCACATGATATGTCTCTTTCTAGCTACACTAATAGTTACATGTGTGGCTTTATTGCTGGTCACATGATACCACTTTGTAGCTACAGCAACAACTAGATGTGAAGTTTCATTGGTGGTCACGTGACATCACTTTCTAGCTACACCAACAGCTAAACATGTGGTTTCAATGTTGGTCACATGATATTAATTTCCAGTTACACCAATAATTAGATATGTGGCTTATTTTTTATTGGTCACATGACTATCACTTTCTAGCAACAACAATAGCTGAATGGGTGGCTTCATTACCGGTCACACGATGTCACTCTGTAATTGCAACTTTTAGTTACATGATGCAGACTTGTACCAGTTAGATTCTATGGGTTAGGGAAGTGCAGTAGTAATGTAGATGATATATACAAACTAAGGTTACACCAGGCTAGCTGTCTTATAGGCATGATGTAACTGGACAAAAGTCAATTTTACATGAATATCATTCTTTGTAAAATTAAGTCTATATTGGTTGCGATTTTGGCTATACTGCAAATATGTCCAGGAAACTTGTCACATGTGTTGAAGCTGTCATAATGCTTTTTTTTCTGCTGAAGATAGATCAACAAAAATATTAAATATTACCTGTTTTCTATGACTCGCTCGTTTACATCTTCCAGTGAATACAACTTGGAAATTGTGTTTCATGCATTCATTCAACAAAGCGTTCTGAGTAATATAACATAGGTATGGCATACACTAGATTAATAGCATCAGCACTTTCCATTCTGCCACCTCTATGTTCAAAATAAAAATGGAATGTCTCAGTGAAAGTTACGTCCTGATTTTATTCAAGATGGGAGTGCAGTTGCTGTGCTGAGACAAGTAACTGGGGAGTGAAGTAAATATGCCACAGTCTATTCCAAAACTTCTAACCCTTGCTAGATTCAGTTGGTAATGATATGTACCTGCACTGGATCATGGAATGATGGGAAATCATGCATTGGAATACATCCCATTCATTGGTCTAATGTTAGCCAATTAACAGGGATTATTCACATGTGAGGTTAAAGACACTATGAGCAAATGACAGCAAAGTTAGATCCTCTCTTTATAACAATGCTTTCGATATTTTGTACATCATCCTTAAATTATAGACTGTGGAATAATTATATTTAATAGCAGAGTGCATACGTGAACAGCTATCCTGAATACTATTCCACTTGAGATCATTTTATCAAAATTGCTGCTACACTTGCTTTCATTCTTACAACACATACCTTGATTCTTTATTCTCTTTCCCTGTATTCACTATTTTAAGTTATGAAAACAAGAAAAACATGCCACATTGTCCCGATGAAGCTCATGTGTCCCTCACTTGGGAAAAAGGATCATGATACATTACTTAGGTCAGAAATCATGTGTCCCTCACTTGTGGCAGAAATCATAAATTTCTCATTTGTACTAGGGATCATCTGTCCTCCTCTTGGGAAAGGAATAATGAGTCCCTCTTCAGGGAGGGGATCATGTGCCTCTGATATGGGGAAGGGGATCACATGTCACTCACTTGAGATGGGGATAATGTGTCCCTCATCTTACTTGGGCCAATGATCATGTGTCCCTCACGTGAGATGGGAATCACGTGCCCCTTACCTCACTTGGACAGGGACCACCCTCACCTCACTCGAGGAGGGATTCATTTGTCCCTCAATTGAGAAGGGAATGTGTCCCCTGCCATACTTGGAACAGGGATTATGATAAAATAGTTAATATTAGAACTATGTAGACACTAGTCCTTGCGAATACAGTAGTTGTACTGAAACAGTGACGTAATCATCATAAGTGAATCAATTTGTAAAGTGTGGTGTATAACATTTCATGTGGAACTAGTTAAGCAATGTCAGAGAAGTAGTAACTTCCTCATTAATTCAGTAAGCAACCACTGGATAAAACTATAAGGTTGTGTGACATGGAAATGACATTTTGGAATATTGTCTTTATTAATCATTGTAAAAGATAAAAACAGAAACAAACATCACAGTCCATGGACTATTGACAATTTTACATGCAAATTCCTGTCTTACACCTACATCATGAATGAATATTAGTTAAGTATGCAAATTTGTGATGTCAAGAGAGGGATTCACATGCTATGTCTTATTTTATCCTTGGTTAACTTAACCTTTATTCCCAGGACAATTCAGAATTTTATACGCCTTTAGAACGCATGTATTTTGTTTTTTATAAATATTGATATTACTTACCACTGTGAAACCTTAAGTAATGGTGAGATAGTGTGTAGAGGCCTAATGAAAGAAATACTGAAACTGTGCGATAGTCCATATGATCAATATAAGAGTTTTTATGAACTACGACATAGAGCAGCAATGCTGCTAAGTCTCAATAATATTGGTTGTTTAATGTTCCTTTGTAAGGATGTTTTGAATATGTTAAAAACAGTTCAGTTAACAGAAAAATTTGAATCTCATTGCTGAATCTGGTTGATTCTGGCTACCAAAATATTAGACGTCTGCCTCTTCAGTTCATTTGCATGCCATCCCTCGTTAAATAAGGTAACGAGGTAAATCTATTCACTTATCTTAATTCAACAGTTGTTTCGAGTTTGGCCTCACCATCCTTGACAATGTGGATGGCTAAACACCTGGGATCAAAGCATTGTTCTGAGCAAACTGTGTAGGAATTAGTTGACTTAAACGTCATTGCAATGTGAATGATGTTTAACTGGTACCTAACAAAGGAATTAAATAACTGTAAGCTCATTGAGCAGCTTATCCTCACTCCATTAGGTGGGTCTTAATGTAATTTAACTAAAGGGTATCTGACATCTTCATTTGAACTTTATGTTGGAAGTTGAGAATGCACACAATTCAGTTGAAAACTTAGAACTATCCTACACAATTCAATTACAGAAAATCCAAGGAGTAGTTAAAAAAAAATGACTGCCCATGGTGCACCAGTCCTAACAGAGGATCAAAACTCCTATAATTTATACACCCACCAATGCAAAACAATGGGAGAAGATCTACCTTTCCCTGGTTTTGGGCACTTTGTTGGTCAATAATTTGAAACAAAAACTTATTATAGGTATTTTGTCACAATTAAATTAGTAACATCTTTTGCTTAGATGCAAAGAAGCATGATAGGGAAGTTTGATACACACTGACATTGGATTGAGACCCAGTGGCATCATTTTAAAAGAATATCAGAAATGTCCAGCTAGAGTGACAATATCTCTATACATGTAATGTATTGAAATAAAAACCATACTTCACAAAGATAGTAGAGAGAAACACAATTTCAACAGCTTTTCCTTCAGAACTTCACTCTGCAACTTTTGAATAAAGCTAGCTCTTTTTAAGATACATGGCAAATGATCTTTAATACTACCAGGTGAACACAGAGAGAGGCAATCCCGTATATGTGGAATACACATTCCAAAGTTACACCAAATGTCAACATTTAACCGTGATATCATTTGATTTACCTCAGCAAGGGTGATCTTAACAGTTCTGATTTTTATCTCCAGTTGTTTTAAATTGAAATGTTCCCATTCATGAAGTGACAAAATTTTGAATCATGTCAAAAAAAAAAAAAAAAAAATGTGAATGACTCTATAGGAAATAAGCATAGGAAACAAAAACAAGCTACTGGTTCTCCTAAAAAGTATTTCCATTGCTGTATTTTTCATGACTTAACAATTTACTTTCTTATACTGATACATAATTACTTTACACCTTTTACGAAAAAACCTGGCGATAAATTGACAAGTTGTCATTTTGTTTCTGAGTAGCTGAGGGCTATTGACTGAATGCAGTTGAAAATGCAACTACTGGAAAAAGCTCGGTCTGTCAGACAACAAATTGAATTAACAGTTTAAAGGAAAGAATGACTCCGTAAACCTCAGCTGTTTATTGGACGTAGCTGTAGGCGGTGCAAATGTCAGATGGACGGCTGCAGAGCGCAATTACGATCAGTTTTGATTGGATGAGCTAAACCATGTTGTCAGCCTCATGAAAATTGTTTGTTTTTAATTTGCCTTAATTGTCTGTTTGGGCTGTGCACCTTTCGTTAACCTGTAAACAGTTATTCCTTTCTTCATTTCTCTATGTTATTTCTATTTTAGTTCTCTCTTTTTCAGTTGGGTGACTCTCTCTTTGAAAACTCAGCATCTCCAAATTGCTCTCTGATCGGAAGACGCATTGTGCGGAAAGTTTTCAATTGAAAAGGAGAAAATTGTGGTTTAATAAGAAATAAATCATCTGAATTGATTACCTCTGATATTGTCCTTGGAAGAGGTCATACTACATTACATATTCCTTGGAATTATCTTTACACCTTAGAATCATAACAGGTAATTTGCTATTATCGAATCTAAACACAATGTTAGATTTAAAGATGTGCAATTACATATGCTACTGTATAAAATTATAACAGTTTGAAGACCTTGAGTCCCAACATGAAATCTTGATAATTTAATTCCATTCGCTGACTTTTTTGGTTTACTTTGCTACTCAAATTAGAGCTTCAAAAATGCCATCAGCACGATCCACATGTGTTGGGCATCACGGTAAACTGGAAGGGCACGATGGCAAACATGATCTTGTGGAAGGGTATACTGAAAATGTTTTCCATATATTACCAAGTCACTGGAAAAGCAATGCACTTAAAGCAAAAAAGAATACTGCCATATGTGACCTATACTTCAGATGTATACTTGCCATGAGGTTGAAAGTATGGTATTGTGCAAATGTAAATTCACTGAAGCAGTGTTGGTTGCTTTGTAGCGTAACAAGAACGAACGTTGTTCCACCGTCGAAAATTCAAGTCACAGAGAAAATAAAACGGATCTGTAAGTTTGCTACCAGATTTGCGAGAATCCCCCAACTCTTTTCTCTGACCTGTTTAATCTTGCGGTGGGCAACAACCTTCACCATCATAGTAAATGTAGAATTCTGTACAATGTGCATATGTCCCTGATACATGCAACCATGTTACAGCACCATGTTTGGAAGCAGTTCTAAGCTTGACTAGGGAGATATGTTCTAAATATTAAAACTACATAATACATGAAGCAAGTCAAAAAAAAGACAGAAAAACGACTTGAATGTCTACAAAAAATGAAGCAGCCTCAGGGTAAATACAATCATGCATAATTCAGAGTCTGAAGAAGATGCTATAATGATAGCGATGTGTTAGGCCCATTAAGCATAACAGTGATAAAATGCAAAGCAATGTCAGAAAAGGGAAGAAAAGGGTAGGTGAAGCATGAAAACCTTTGGTACTTTCCAACAACTAAGCTACATACAGATAGTGAAAATGGGAAAATGACCAAAAGGGAGTCTAAGTGAGAAATGGTTCTCGTTTCACAGACAGTCTCGATACTGTCAAATTTATGTGATGTCGGCCATAACAAACAGAATAATTATTTAAAATATTGACAATGAACCCATGCTAATAGTAAAACTAGCCTCCCACCTTGAGGAAAGCTTTATATTCTGAGTTGCCAATTTTCTTCTCCACGTGAACAACAAAGCAGACATTGAAAACATAACACATGCCACAGGGGTAGCAAATCAGACGATTGTTGGGAGGGGGGACAGAGAGACTGTGTTCCGGCGAACATGGTCTTGTTTCACACAGACCAACAGAGTGCAACTGCATGTAAGAGTTCAAAGAAGCTAGATCTCTAACTGCTTGCAAACAAGTTAACTCCAACCATGCAAAACTTCTCGCAAAGGTCTCACGTGGCTATAATCTTAGCATGTAACAATGACACTGGTCATTTTCGTTGACGAATGACGAACTGTCCAATGAGCTTGTGTTCATAAAATACTGATGAGTGTAGTTTGCAAAGCAGAGCTACTATTCTACTGATTACAGAGTGGATTGGCTGATTTTCAGTAGTGAGACCTACTGCATATATGGTTTAATATTAATAATGAAAGTGTAATGTGAAAAAACAGAGACAATGAACTTGCATTGAACTTGCATTAAGTCCCATTGTTACGAAATAAACTATGGCATCTTTATTATGATCTTTCCCATGGCAGTCTGATACCTTTAATACAATCACCACATACAGTACTCTTCTTTTGTTTCCCAAAGTTAGAATAAATTGATGATTAGTACTAAAGTGACCACAAAATGTTTCTGTGTTCACAATTCTAGGGTACATGTTGACAACTTCTTGTGATACAATAACTTCCAGCTTATGATCAAGGACATTTTATCTTCTGGTTGGTGTATTGGGAAGGTGTTACTTTGGGCAGTGTCAATGTTATCGGTCACTGTCAACACAAAACCGACGAGTAAAATGGTGGCACAGCTAGAGGTAAACAAATTCTCCTCTGAGTTGTATCAAATGAAGGAACGAGATGAGTACTGACTGTTTTGATGCCATTTTTTAAGTTTCTCACACAATACCCAAAGTTTAAGGAAGGAACGTTATTGAACAGGTGTGATTATAGACCAACCAGACCTGACGTGATATTTTGAGTCATCATACGCTTATATTCATACACTTCATGGAATTTGAGCAAACATAAACATCACTTTATCAAACACCAACAAAAAATAAGCTGTTTATATCTGGGTAATAATAACGGTCTTATTTAGGGACAATTTCTTCACATACCATATCTAGTTTGATGTGCAGTTCAGAAGGTTTATGTAACACCTTAAATTCCCCAGTAGTTACCCCTTCTCACCTTTGATACACCTTACCCTTGATATGTGTGTAAAATGTGAGACAAAGATACAACAGTTCGTAAAACTGTTAAAGACATTTAATGTAAATCAAAACAGTTATCTCTTTAATATCACAATTCTTCCACGAAAAGTGTCCAAACTTGATGTTTTCAAGAAAACAGAACAAGAAAAAAAAACAAAAACAAAAAAAAAGGCGATACTAACAAAACCGCACGTGACTTCAACTTGTTGCATTTAAAGACCAAAGAATGAACATCTGAAGGATATTCTTCAGAATTAAACAATTCCACTCAATAATAAAATGAAAGTGTTTTTCTTTCTTTCTTGATACCCAGTTGAATCAACAGTTTCTTCTCGCCTAAGGGATTAGTAGGCCTCGCTCATGCCTTACAAATTCAATTTTCTCTCACGGATTCCTGGGTAATAAGTTAAGAAGAATTTCTTGAATAGCTCTCTGCCAAGAAAGGAAAACGGGTTGGTTTCCCCTGGCTCCACATCTGATGCCCGGGTGTCCTCTTTTACCGGTAACCTTGAGGTGCCGTATAACCTTTTGAGTTTTGATTGAGTTAACCCTTGAAATTTTCTACGAAATTTGAGCTTTTCCATCACGTTTCGCGGTTTTTGTTTTGTCATGTGGCTGCTCTTTAATGTTGCCATTTACGGATGCTAAGAAATTAATTAGCATACCTCAGGTCTTCCTTTCTGTAAAGAATACTGTGGAGAGGCGGGCTACCGACAGAGAGATCGATAAGACAAAAGTGAGTTGAAGTGGTGACGAATAAAGAATGGATGAATAACTAGGACTGCCGGGGTGAAGGAATCAACAGGAACTTAAAACGGAACACCAAAAAAGAGAAATCAATTATTGGAATCAACCCTGTCCTCTTTTATCCCCAAAGAACAACAACAAAAGCTATAATTGACATATTTGATGGAGATAATGGTTATTTAGATCTTTGGAAATAAACATAAATTAATTCAGAAAGTAAAGACAAGTTACTACCCTAGCTGTCAGCAGAAGCTGGAGCACTTGACACATTCTTAGAGTTGAAAAAGTTTTCTTGAAATATGGAGAGAAGTATCAACACAAAGACATATAATACCAGAAAAATATACTTTGATAGATGGTTGGTCAGCTTATATATATTTATTTGTTTTTCTCATTAACACTGACCATTTGCACGTTTCACTGTTGCCCTGACCCTCTTAGCAATTTAACAAGCTAGTTCTTACATTTGTGATCTCTGCATATAATAGCAGCAGCAACTGACAGTAATATACTGTACCAGGAAAAGATTATGGCATCTGTTATGAAGATATACCATAGACTGTCACATCACATGGCACCCTACCAACCCTCTTAAAATAAGAAGTCAAACAACATGGCACCCTACCAACCCTCTTAAAATAAGAAGCCAAACAACATGGGATCTTACCAACCCAACAATGCGAATCTGTTTTAACATACAAGATGAGTGCAAATGCCATAAACCTTGACATAAATAAAAACAAAAGTTGACAACCACAAAATTACACTTTGGGGATCTCCATGTGATAAAACGTCCCATGCCTGTCAGAACACATTTGTGCTTGATGGTACTAACTATCTCCAGCTGGTACCCTTGAGTGTAGATGGAAGCAGTTACTGAGGATCGTAACACGGTGTAGCTAGCTGAGGGAGTGAGGTGATCGAAAAAGACAGGACAGCGGCTTTCAATTTTAGCAGAGCTATGTTCAATTTTTAAATACACAAAATGCCATAGTCACAAAATACACTGGGAAAATACCAACTTGTCTTGTTTTGAGCATACTGCATACAAGATCTCAACATTTTGATACACAGAAGCTTTTTCATAAGAAAGAAAATACAATGATCGATTTTCAAACAAGTGACTCCCATATGAAAATGACAATGGCCAATAGTTGAATCATGATAATCAATAAATTTTGACACACCACTGCATTGTTGGACATCTCTAGGTCATTTAAAATTTGATTGGTATCACGGAAATTCAACATATTTAAAACATCAAGGTTTAATGAAGCACATCCCACACCAAAGTATATCGGGATCTAGATTTGACCATAGTTACAGTAGGGTCACTTTAATGACCATGTAGGTTTGGCGACCAAACCAAAGCAGATGAGAGGTGGGACGTATGGGAGGAAGGGGGTGTTAGAGATGGAGAGGAACAAAAGAAACTGAAAAGAGGTACTGATATGTACCTCATTGACTCATTCTATAAACATGTTATGCATTTGTAAGTTATTCTATTGATATACAATTTGGAAAGATTAATCCTTAAACATCTCACAAAAAAATCACTAACCTCCACATCTCATATGAAACCAAACGTTCTTCAGATTAATTATTCAAATACTGCCCATCTTTGTGATTCATACAGGTTCCTCCCAGAGGACATGAACCTTAAGGATGCCATTGATAGACTTGTTAGCTGGTATAATTAACACTCTCTTAGTATTTTATTAAAAAATATATGTTTCCATGAATCTGTGTAAATGGATAAAAATTTGAATGATACGTACTTCCTGCTCTCCTCCAGACACCCCAAAAAAAACCCAAGAAGAACAAAAGAAGTCACACACACACGCACACACACACACACAAACAGACACTGTTCAATTTTTCTTCAGTCCATTTATCCTGCGATTGAATTGCTGTCTTTGCAATATAAATATCATCCAATGAAGATGAATACTGACATGGCACATATACATTTATAAATATATCTATATAGATTTATTCACCATTATATTTTTTTCTGTAATCTTTATATTCATTAATGTGACAACACAAAAAGTTACTAGCACATTCTCTGCATGTTTAGAGAAAATCACAGATCTCTGGATTGGTAAATGTATACTCTACCAAACGACTTTAATAAGTATATTGTAATTAAAGTAGTTTAGATATTTACAAAAGTTGAACAAAATTTCTTTTTTTTTTCTTTTTTGCTTTCACATAATTTAGGAAGGAAGAATCAACGTCACTGAATCAGGTCGGTCAAATTATAAACCTGTAGTATTGATTGAAAGGGATCAATTTTGTAATTAGTCAATTTGCAGCCAGCACAACAATAAACTATTTAATTTTGTTCTCCCTCAAAACACAAGAGCACGATATATCTTGTCAAAGACTACGAGTAAACTGTTTAATCAAGTTCCATCCTGAGCTCATTTTTTACACCTCTTTTCCTGTTACAGCATGAAGGTTTAATTAGCTCAGGTTCTTTGTTCTACATCATCAACTGCCAAACATAGAACACCTACATTTCTGGTTTCTATTCAGAGGTCACAAACATAACGCAAAGTGGCAGGTCAAAGAAACAACCTCATAGAGGAGACATGTGTTCAAAGAGTGAAGATCCAAAGTGGCAGGAGAGAGAGAAACAACATTTGAAGAGGAGTGTATTGAAGGGATGATCCATGGATCTAATAATCAACTTCTTTCCACCAGTTCTCTTCCCCATGCCCCCCCCTTTTTTTTTTTTTTAATGTTTGTGTATTTTCAGGTTTGTCCATTATCGTTAATGGAGATCAAGTTCTCCTTTGGTGTCAAAGGCTAATGTTGCATGTGTAGCAAGCAGGAGACCTGCTCCACTTTTGGCCTCTCCCTACTTACAGGCTGTCGAGTAATGTTTTGTGTGTAATGGCTGAAGGCCTCCACCCCTACTCAAAGCAATTGCCTCAGTTAAAATAGTTCACATGAAAACATTCAATGAGCTTATAGACTACTAAGTCATTGTGTTACAGAGTATTGAAGTCATTGCAAAATTGATCCATCTCCCAGATAAAATAAATAACACAAACCTTTATAGGACGCAACTATTGGGCACAAAATTGGTAATAAAAAGAATTAACGACATTAACTTGACAACTTGTAACACCAGAAAAGGATGGATACATCAATGATAATGTACACATTGAAAAGAACATTTCAAAAAGTTTCTTTTCTTTCTTCTGAATATTCAAGTATTGAATTTGTAATTGATTCTGATATTGAAATTGTGAAACACGTGATTCAGTTTTGGAATCGTCCACTGGAAATGTTCACTTGAGTTGCACTTCCATTTGAACTTGTCGAAGGAAATAAAATACAGCTTTGTACATGTAATAAGCTTCCTATAAAATTAACCAGTAATGTCTTTTTCTTTCACATTTTTATCCTACACTTTGTACTGTGTGACTTCTGCTTGAAACTGACAGCTGTACATGGTGTTCACTTGACCACTAGCCAGCGCAGTATGTCCTCTTTATCATAAACCAAACTTTTAAAACATTGACAATCTCTGTGAGAGATGTCAAAGGCAATCCAAAAGCTAAAGGATTATTAAATTGATTAGATTAACCCCAAACTCATAATTGTTGATGTCTCTTAAGCAGAGGTACTAAGAAAGTTTCTTTGTTGAAATACATGAAATCTCATTCTCATTGTCACAGCTCACTGCTCAAAAAAAAAAAAAATAACAATAATTTAAAAAAATGGCAGACAAAAACTAGCAGAGTAAATTGTGAAGATGCAAGTAACCTGTAGAAATTAATAAAATTAGCTATTCAAAGCTTTCTGTACTTCTGATAACAGTTTGTAGAGATGACCTCTCAAACTGGAGAGCACACATATACACTACACATACAGCAAACTGGCAGTACTTCCAAAGAATTGAACACATCTTCATATATATATATATGACTGCAGTATGATATAATTTAGGCAAGCAAAGCAGAAGAGTCTACTTGTTTCAGAAAATGAGTATATACAATTTGTCAGCAGCATCATACAAATTCAAAACTGTAAATTCATAAAAATCATCAGCACATAGACAATAATGATAAAATTTTAACTTGTTATTCAAATCCAACAATCTTGTCTCTTTTCAAATTATTTCAGTGCCAAAGAATTGTCTGATTTTGATAAAGGTTCTTTGCTGGTATATATACTGTAGTTACATATTACAAATCAGTAAGTGAGAATTAATTTCCACACATGTGCCATCTACTTTCAAATGACAAGCATAAATGATGGTCATAGTCACCAGGTTAATCTTCAGGTTATAGGATTGTCTAAAATGATCAGCAACCACAAGCACATTCCTTTGTGTATGCTATACCAAATGGTTTTGTTGGATACTGGAAGAACAAAAATATGTGACACAAAATGGAATAGAGGCTACAAAACAGCACATTTTTACTAAATTGTATCAATCTGTTTCGTTCATTTCCCTTGTTTCTCTTTGCCAGTAAAGAGGGTAAAGCAGACATTAATTCAACATCACACTTTAAAAGAATTTGGTTATGCAGATCAAACTATGATGTCATTTTTATTTACCTAGCACTTATGAAGAAAATGCTCAAGATTCACTGAAAATCTGAAAGTTTCAATTATCAGCTTGCAAGAGTTACCTTTACTGGAATCACTGGAAACTTACTCTATAACCAAATCATGCCTCTGCTAATGTGAATTAAGAGGCACCACCCCTCAAAAAAGATTGATGGATGGTAAATTTTCTCTTAATTTGAAAACACTGCCTGGCAGGTGCCTTTGGGTGAGCTTTAACAAAGTAAAAAGCTGATGCAGATAGTTCATGAATAGAGAATGCTTTCTGGAACGTTATCATGTGACAAAATTGGTGGTGTACGTGATGGTCAAATGTCCTCCCTGAAATTGCAAACCTTCTACATTTGAATCCAACAAAACTAATTTTGAATTCTCTCATACCATAGGCAATGCTTAAAGCTTTCAAATAAAAGATCTTTATCCCTCTCTTGAATTAATTTTACTTTCTGCCAAACGGTAGATGGTTTCATTAGAATCATGGAAAAAAACACACCAAACATAAAATGTGTTTTGATGTTTGTCATTCTAGATTCACCTGTACCTGCACTACATGCTAGACTTAAGAAAGTCTACAGATACTGTGAGTAAAATCATACATGCTCAAATCAATGCATTTAAAAAAATGTTCAACCATTTATATCTCCCAAGTTCAGAGATTATGTTACTAACACAAAATTTGCAAGTATTATCTCTTCTTCAAAGAAAAAAAGGAGGAAAAGGAAAAAGGTAACCAAACGAATAATCTTGAAAAATTTGTAAATGTTGAAAATGGAACATACATGAAAACAAAGTTTTTTTTTACAAAACCAAAAAAACCCCTCTGGGTTGTATTATTTCACATTATTTGTAAGGAGTCTGTGCATTAAGAAAAAATTACAAGTGAAAAAGAATGACTGGAATCTCCTTAAATCAGGGAAAGTTTTGTCTTCCCTTATTTCTTGGCAAAATACTTGAAGTTACAGATTTCTGAGCGAATTTTATTTCACACTAGTGTATTGCATTATGGGAAATAATGTCATAACAGTTTAATTGAATCTCCTTTGTTTTTCTTTCTAATCTTCAACTGGCTTGATAGAAAATGTATGAATGTTAAGAGTTGTTGTCTCCATTTTCACAGTTTTAGCTCGACCTACAATGGATACAATGTAATTTGACACTGGTGTCAAATTTCAAGATTAAATGTATACTTGAAGAACAGCATAGACTTATTGCAGTAATTTGCCTGTGTTACAAAACACTTTGTAACCTTGAGGTAACTGGAAAAATTCCTTTACCAGAGCAGTCTTTCTTCATATGTCAGTAACTTGAGTTATGAACAAGATATTGGTATGAAATTTTCAGTGGATGCCATAGATAAAGAAAAAATGCTCTAGAATATTTTGTAACTGTGAAACAGATACACCTTAAAAAGAGAATAAAATAAAAAAGGATTAGAAATTTTCTCTTAAAAGAAATTTCACACTTAAAATGAAAAATCAGTTTCATTCAAAGTATTCCTAACAGCATTTCCAAGTTTTAAGGACATTCAACTGGGCATGTTTCCTGCATTTAACTTTAATATTCCTACAATTTATTGGTCAGTGCTTCAGTCTCCACATAAGTTTTGACGATACCTTGATCTTTGTCGAGATATATGTTTATGGCTTATTTGGAGGCGAGGATATGCACAAACAATTGCTTCCCTTTTTTTCATTTATAGGCCGTAACCTGTCCTCCTCCTTCAAAGAAAGAGAAGCACACATTTTCCTCTGTATTTCACAAAGCAGGTGTACCCAATTCAAATGTCAAAATATTATCAAACATAAAAATCCTGTCTGTCTTTGTTGCATGATGCACAAATCCACAGGGAAAAAAAGTATTTTACAATAGATACAAAATAAAATCTATGTTACATTTTTAATGATCACTGTGCAATTTGTATCACATGAAAGGAAAATAACTATCTTCTTCAGTCTCATTATAAATAAACTCTAGTTGTTGAAATACAATGAAAATAAACTTAATGAATCAGAAGTCATGTTGATACGTAATAAAAATTGACCTAGATAAATACTCAAATACATTAAACTGAATAAATTTGAATTTCAACTACCTGGCATGACTGGAAATAAATACTGAACACATGCTTTAGAAAAATCCTACCAACTTTACACTTGGTCAGAAGTTAAAAGGAAAGACACAAATTATGAGCACTAGTCCAACACTCATACCATTCCTGGCAAACTACTTCAGGCCATAACATAGTCATATAAACCAGTTCATAACTTTCCTCTAAGCTTTCCTAGGTTTCTTCTTTTTTTCTTAGATGGTTAAAGTCCACCTCAGACACGTAGCATCAACTATTGTGCCAACTGATGAATATTCATTACCTGAATTTCAATTAAAAGTAAAATATACTGCACTTTACATCAGTTTGGTTGATACTGACATTCATTCCTTATTTGAATGAAATACAAAAAATCTGATTCTTTGATGTTTGAAACAAAATGTTTGCTGATTTTCAATTCTTCAAACATATATTAAACAACATGCTGACGGTTACCAGTAGTCTGACAACAAAAGGGACAAATGAATGCCTACTTTGCAGGAGTTAGGTCATGAATCTTCATGTTCAGAACTCTACAGTGTGATCTCTAACATAAAAATTGCACTTAAACTACACAGCTTACAGGCTGAGCTGAAACAGATTTCACTCGTCAATAGTGACTGGTTTTACTGTATTTTCTTAAATGACCGACAGAGTGATTTGTCTGAAATGCAAAGATTCACTTACTTTCGGAGCATTTTCCCAAATTAAAAACTGATTCAAGAATGATTCCTTTCATAAATGTCACAAGGACTCTTCGTATTTGGAAAGGCCGCTCAGCTCCGTGGACCTCATGTCCAGCTGTTTCATACCAGAGTACTGGCAACCGTTTCCGTTCTTGATGCGGCGCAAGTTCTCTGTGCCCGGTGCGTAGCGGACCGAACTTCGAGAAGTGCACAGCCTGATGCTGGAGGTCTTGTCACCATTCTGGCCACTGGCCTTTGGTCTCCAGAAGGAACGAAAAAGATGGAGAAGGTTCTGACGGAAGTTCACGCCTATCATGGTATAAACAACAGGGTTGATGACACTGTGAGAGTACATCAGAAACCAACTGAATAGGTAAGCCAATGTGTGCTTGTCCTCGGTCTCCTCTAGGCCCGACACGTAGAACTGGACGATAAAGAATGGCAAGAAACAGACAATAAAGACAACCACGATGCAAATCACCAAAAAGGTGATCCGACGGCTGGCCCTCCGAGAGGTGCTGCTCATTTCTTTAAGAGGGTTCCGTATCAGATTCCAGAGGATCAGTAGGTAGCATCCGCAGATTATGACCAGAGGGATCACAAAATCTACCATGAGGGTGTAGATCGTAAACCAAGCGCTGTTGTTGCCAGAGTGGTCCGGCGAGTCTGACGGAGGGGTGACCCCAGCTGAGCAGAAGCAGAGAGAGATGGTGACGTTGTTAGCATCCACACCATTGTCAATGCAAAAGTGCCGCGAGAAAAGCCACACAGGGAGTGTGGCAACAATGGCTGTTGCCCAGACAACAATGGAGATGATCCTCCCGTGTGTCAAAGTTCGAAAATGCATTGATTTGATTGGCTGGCAGAAGGCCAGGTAGCGGTCTAGGCTCATGACCACCAGAAAAAAGACCACTGTGAACTGGGCCATGGTGTCGTAGGGGACTAGCAGGCGGCAGAGGAATTCGCCAAAGATCCACTTGCTCCTCGCCAGCTGGTAACCCAGAAAGGGGAACGTAATCATGAAGAAAAGATCGGCCAGTGCCAAGTTCAGGATAAAGGTGTTTGCCAGAGATTTGACCTTAGTCCACAGCATAATGTGGAGGATAATCAAACCATTAAATACAAGCCCTAAGATACAAATGATGCCCACAATGAAAGGTATCACTTTCTGCAGCACCTCCATCATAGATGATATCTCCGTCCCAGAAACTCTTTCCATGTCTTCTGTTCCCTGGAGGGTAGAAAACTGGCTCTGAGTGTAACCTACTGTCGTCATTTTGAATCAATTACTGCTTAGCGTTTTGAACATGTGGAAGAAAAGAAAATATTATGGATCACAATCAACCACTGTCACCCTCAAATGAAGGCACTGTGTTTTACTGAAGAATGTAAGCATGGATTGGACAAAATTTTAATGTAAAAAAGTTTCTTCCACAAAAGCATTTGCTCATTCTGCTTTTCACCACAACTTGAAAAATCCCAAATGTAACTTTGATCAGCTCTGAGTTTGACATAAGAAAGAGGTGGTCAACACATTTCTAATTGTTTACACATCTTGTCTTCACACAATGTTCGAAATGAGTGTGAAAAACTGCAGCGAGTTGGCCGAAGAGTTACTCCATCAGATGCTGACAGAAGTCAAACATTCATGTCCAAATCAATCGATTCCACTTGTCAAAATTTTTCCAAAGAAACTAACAAATGCGCACATCACCAAAAATCAATCGTTTTAAAAAATGTGAAGTCGTGCAGCGAGGTACTTGTAAAAATGAATTGATTTGTCCCCTTTTTAGCTCGTCGGTTGTGTAGAATGATTCCCTGCAAATCAATCTATCAACTACGCAACTCAGGCGGGGGAACAACACAAACACGAAATGAAACGATACTCCATGCCTCCCGAAGATCAAAGTTCTGATGCTCATAACTTCTCTGCCCACACGTATATTCAATGATAACGGCAGGAAAACACCAATATAAGGCCAGCAACATTTGGCGTTTCTTTAATTCTCTAACAAGAAACGTTTAGTTTGATATGTTGCTCTCATGATGTTTCTTCAGTCTGTGCAAAAATAGGATTTAAACAACGAGTTAATGTTTCGTGGGCTACTAACAGATCAGCAAGTGATGATCTGTCAGTGAAGAACAGCTCAGTATCTGGTAGAGAAGTCTCCACTTCTCTTCAAAAGTTTCAATCAGCTGATGGCTACCTGAATTACAAAAAAAAACCTTCCCTAAACGAACAAATTTCTGTATGGATGCCAGAGAGTATAAAGATCACCATCCACAAATACAGTAACTATGGAGATAGTAAATATGAGAATGCAAAAACAGAGGTAACAATTTACCACTATCTTCTTACAGTTACTTACAGAATGTCTTCTTTAAAACTGTTACATGAGATATTTGCTGACATGCTTTACAGGCACAGAGTCTCTTGAAACTTGTTCCAACAGAACTTAAAAGACAAACTTCTTCGAGTGCAATTCTTGGACTGTGCAGATTTGGCTGTTTGCTGCTACCACTCTCAGAGCCTTTCCATTTTTTCTTCTCTGCCTTAGAAAGTTACTTCAGCCATAATGGAGGACGACAAAGTTGATTGGTGGTCTCAAGTTAACGATCGCTGAGACGGCGAGCGACTGGCCAATCACGCGAGGCAAGAGGCTTTCCCCATCAGGAAGGAGAAACAGTTGCTTAATGAAAATACCACCACTGATGTTGAGGAAGTTTCAGGAACGTTACATCAACTGTGGTCTGTGCTACCTTAGTTGAGTGGGAGAGATCTCTTTTAAAAGGAACATGTAATGACACAAACGTACAGCTTTTCAGATATCAGGGAGAATTTAAATTGTTCAGTTCTTTCATATTTATTAGGAATAATTCAATTACGATCATCACAGTAACCATTACATCTCTTGAGGGTTACTTTTGTTCATAATCAACAAGGCTGTTGTTGTTTGATTTACATTGGCTGTGATGATCATTTTGTTCAGATAACAATTATTAATGCTAGCTCTATATTGAAGAAATTGCCAAATTAAAATGTAATGACAGATAAAACTGTTGTCCTGCAACTACTATACAAAGACCCATAGGTGAGAAATATCAAGCCGAGAAATCCCCACAATTGACTGGTGTGGGTATTCACAAGTGACTATACTTTAGCCCTTGTTTTGCTTATGTTCATTTGCCTTTCAAGAGCACTGGTGAAGAAAGGGGTAAGTAAATGTCTATGATGTACAGTATGTATTGTTTTGAAGCACAGAAAAAATTATCGACCCAACACTCCCCTGGACTGGATATTTATGACCAATGAACCTACCTGTCTTCACACAACAATGCACCTCTTTATATTATTCTAACATACACACACACTGGCAATACCAATTCAACCTTATTTATAACCCACACATGTTTCAGTCAACTGAACATCTGTGAATCTTGAGATCAGGCACGGTTCTAGGGACATATCTTTGAGGTGGATAATTCACATTTTACCATCTAAGTGGAGCACCACCTTCTGCTGGCAGGTAGTATACCAAACAATTGATTACCGAACAATATCCCAGATGGCAGGAAATGGCACTTCTCATACCTCGTTGAAATATAATCCAGACATTCCTCCTTGAGGTATTATGTTTGAAATGCTCACTATTCAAAAAAAATAAAAGGTGAATGATAGTTTATATAAATTATTTGCCCAATTTGGAAAGGCTAGTCAAAGTTCTGAACAGTTTACTAGGCTTCTCAGAAATGTTTTCATCTGTACTTCCAACAGACTTCTACCTATTTTTTTCTTTTTTAAGAGGTCATGACATGTAAATTAAAATGCTGTAAAAACTAGTTTTTATAAATATTTTGACAAACTGATATCCACAACACCTTTGGCGTTCTTGTGACATCATCCACTGTTATGCAATTGAAGTTTTAGGTTCCATAGTTGGAAGTTCCCTTTTTAAAAATCTTCTTTCCTTTATGACATCACATTATATGATAATCATATTAGGAGATTCATGCATTAGTTATCTCTCCACAATAATTCAAAATGCTGCTACTTGCACATACTTTAATGGATTTGTTTGAAACTTGCACAAAATGTTTCTTAGGTAGTGAACCATTTGGGGTATACAGGTATTTTGGTGTGTGGTCCCACATGGGCCCTCCGGCCCACTTTATGAAATTGTGCAAAATGATTAGCCTCCTACAGATTTTCAAGGACAATCTTATTGGTTTGAAACAATGATACCAGAATTTTGTAAATTGTCAAAAAGTACACATTGGACCATAGACCAAAACTTTTTTCATACCATAAACAGATAACTAATAAGAATCATTATGACAAATCATCACAATCATAACAATCTGTAGGATTTCCCACTCTATGAAAAATTGGGGAACATTTGAAAAACATGTGTTGGAGGCAGAGTGAAAGTTTAATGAGCAAGAACTAGGATAAAGAGGGCACTGTGCTAGAAAAAATCATGCCAGAGAGTGTCTGAGCTTGTCTAACAATGCATTAGTATGAGCAAGGGGTACGTACATGTCTACAATGTGAATTACTACATCTCCAAGTGTACACAAACTAATGTCTTGATACAGAAGTTGTTAATCTAGAGGGGACCAAAAAATGGAAGCAAAACACCAAATGTTTCAGTTCCAGCCACAAATAGTCTTAAAGCACCGCAGCAATTTGCTGTAAATTATACTGCCTGATAAAACTTCTTTTGGCACAGTATCTGTAACGACAGTCTTTTGCCTCAGACAAAAGCCATGGACTGACCTATGACATTAGTTTTCATTTCTAACCTACAATAAGTATGTCATTCCTCATGTACAAAGAAACAACTCAACGTTTTACAAAACCAGCTTGCAAGGGAATGGTACTCCTTCTTTACCCAAGCCTTTTTAGGCTAAGTTGCACTAATGTCCACTCTTTTCTGTATTCAGTCCAGGAACAGAAAGAGGCAACACTGCAAACAATAGCAACTTTATGTACATAATCTAGAGGCCTGCATGTTTAACTGTCACACTTCCCACATTTATAGAATTATGTTTGCCTGGCTGATTCTTTATGGCCCAGTTTGATAGTGAGAGCCAATGCACTTTGCCTCTTTTTTATACATAATAAGGACACCTTTGTAGAATATACTTTTCAATTTTCATATTGCTCTTTCAAACTGAAAGACAAAATATTGACTCCCACAAGGGTTTTTTTTTTGGCATAAACCACTGTGATGAAACAAATCAAACAGAAAATGAAACGGTAACCGTGAGCTACATCATGGATGACATTCAAAAGTAAGGATTCAAGGCAAGTATACAATATAAGAGTAGATTATTTGCAACATATTTACTTCAAAAGCAAACAACTGGTAAGATATAACAGCTTTGCTTCAACACCCGACAAGTTCCTGGTTAGACGAATTATGTGTCAATTATGACACTGGTAGATCTCTGGGGTTTAACCATCCAATCAATACCAATTTACACCTCATTTTACTTCAGATGGACACATGATCACATGACCTGCCCTTCATTCACAACTGGGTGGAGGTTCTGCAGACGTTTATCCGACTGGATAACGAAATTGTAACCAGTTTTAATTTTGGAATGATTAGTTAAATGAGGCTGTGCAGCTAATCATTTCACCAGGTACATCGACTTGCCACTGCCGTAATCGCTAGAAATATGTCCATGCATGTGACAGAACATGCAGCAACAACTGCGATAGCCTGCGGCTAAGAAAAACGCTACTAAATTCAAGAGGGAAAACACGGTTTACTAAAGTAGAGCATTTATACACACGCAGTCCATAGAGTGTTTACCCATATCTATCGACAGTTTAAGCAATACCTGCAAATAACAGCCTGGTCTTTATTCCAATTTTCTTGGCTCTAAAAAGCCTCACTTCTCTGACCTTAAAGTACACCAACAGAGGGAGACAGACTATGTCAACTATTCAACTCCTTTAATAGTCCACTGAAAAACCAACCTGGTTTGCTGATAAGGAATATTTACACTTTCATCCACAGCTAACCTTTCCAAAACTGTCCTAATTTACCTTCTGACAATTGCAAGGGGTGATCCATCCCTCCCCTCCCTTCTCCCTTCCCCCCTCTCTCCCACCTCTTCTTCCTCTCAAGATTAGTCATGATATAAATAAGGCATTTGTTTCACAAAAAAGTCATATTTTTAAAACAATACTTATGAACACAGAATGGTACATTATACAAAATAACGAAGGACCGTAACCTTTTTTTCAAGAAATAAGCTTGTCACAGATAAAAAGTCAGTTATTTGTTGCTCAAGAACAATTTGTTCACCCAAACCTTCATGCATCTTCCATAACTCATCTGATGTATGTTTCAAGAATATAAAGATTTTGCAGATATTTAATTAATGGTGTGACTCAACGGTTTCACAACGATTAAAAGCTTTTTCTTTATAAGCCACGATGGTGCATTTAAATGACTTATGTCCCTTTAATTTCCACAGACTCTGTGTGCCCACAAGAGAAGGTTTAGTGGTTACAGCTTTCACTCTGAGAGGAACCCTCCCAGCAGATGTTGGTATGTACTGATTCTTAACGTTACTTACTGAAACACCTGCGAACAATTTGAGATTTGTCTCATCTGAGATCCAAGGTCTCTATATTTATGAGTCTTCCACAAAGTCTGATGATTAACTCAAAAAGAACATGAATATTCATAGCCTACAGAAAAGATGTACTGAATGCTACTGGGTGTAACTGATTATGTTAGCATACATGAATTTTAATAGCTTACAATCCATATGCAGATTTAGTCAGAACCAAAGCAATAGTTCATGGACGTTGGTGTTATGAACGAAGTCAGAGCTGATGCATGAGGAATACATGTCTGTTGTGGGGGCTACTCTGAGAGGAAAAGTTAGGAGTTCAAAAAACACACCTTGATATCTCTCCATACGTAAATTGAACAAGGGCATATCATGGCATAGAATCAGAGGCATAGTATCTGAGGTTTAACAATCCGTTAGTGTAACCAAAGGGTTTTATAGTACATTTACAATGTAAATGAACCATATACTGTGAATGACCACAGCCTCAACAGAAAATGTAAATCTCAGCTTCTGCGTGAAAGATTTGTCAGAAAAAAATAGCACAAATTTTGGGGGTCCACATTACAGTCTTACAATCTTTCTTACTTTTTTCTTTGTTGTTGGTTCTTTTTCAATTACACCACACACCTTTATGAGATGCACCTTTTGGGTTTGGAGGTATATTTCAGTTGCTGAGTTTTATTTGACCATGTCAGCAATAGGAAACTTGATACTCAGCATCCCTTGGGCAAAAGATATCTAGCTGCAAACTGGGCAATATTAACGCTGTCGCTTCACGCGCTCCTCATATTGGTGAGAGTGCAAAGGGAAATTGAGGTAATTACTTTGTAATGACCCATTTTCCATTCTCGCCCTCTTCCCCCCCCCCCCCCCTTCCTATCATACAACTTCTCATGAAGGCTTTCAAAAGAAAATATTCTCTGACCAAAGATCTTTGAACAGACTCTGTAGACTGGGATGGTATGATTGTTTGATGAAAACTGGTGGTATTTCAAACTTTCTGGTCAGAAATAAAAGCATTGAATAATGCAAGCAATGAAGGATATGAACAGTATATTCACTTTGAAAGTCAACTGATGAACTGGAGAAGTCATCTACATTATAGACAATAATATATGCCCAAATGTGATCTTTCTGGTTAATGTCAATTACTTTTCCAATGTTTACTTTATTAGTGAGCTACAATCACTCTATGCAAATAGAGTAGCACTACCCGGCTAAAGAAGAAACAGGTTATTGAAAAACACATTGTGAATAAAAACAATGATTCACTACTGTACATGCAGTCTTCATTGTTTTACAGTCAATAAATATTGGTCTTAATTTTGTTTACCAGGCACAACCACCAGAAAAATGTTTGGAAAATTTGGATATTCAAAAATCTACCTGGGATGGCATTAAAATTTTTTAGTGAACTAAACTTTTCTAGGGGGAAAAAAAAGGGAAGAGAATAAAGGTCTTAATATTGTACACTGGGTGGTAGCAGTGTCAAAGACTTTAAGTTCTGACTGGATACCTTAGTAAGAAGTAGACAATGACAGGTGAAACAGATGATCTCAATGAGAATACAGTACATCTAAATACTACTGTAAGGTGCATGGAGAGTTCGTAGGGGTCACTACAAGTCAATCAAGCAACAGAACTGTTGGTAACCATTCCCACCACACTTCACCCTTTCCCAGGGTGTTGGAAGCATTTACCAAGTAAACCTTGACATCATGGTTCCAGAAACTAAACCTTGACATCTTCAGCTGGAGGGAGATCCGACAAGGAGAGAATCATCTAAGCCCTTGACCACTTGTGAAGTAAAGTACAATCCAATTGCTGTGTGGGATGCATTTTAAATGAACTAAAAGGAAATGTGAGCAGGGTGAGTGTATTCTCTTTCCATATCCATTACCACAGTGATGATATAGAAGTGATCATTCATATCGCTTCAGATCAAGTGTCCTGCACCAAACTTTTTTCCTCTTTCCATGCAGTTCCATAGAAAGAACTGTAAAATTACAAGTGTCATTTTGAGTGTGCACTATACACCACCCCCTCATCTGCAATGGAACGATCGAGCAAACTACGATTGTCTCTCGTGCACATGTTCCAATTCTCCTCCCCCATCAACAACTCCCTGTTGGGCTGTGTCTATTCTCATAATCATATTCTTCATAAACACGTCAAAGTTTATCATAATTAGCATAACAGATCGGGATACTTTATTAATATGTATAAATTCAATCTGGAGACATCTTATGAAGATAACTTTGTTCCCTGATGGGCAATGACAGCGAAGTCGGAGTGAGCCGGCAAGCCATGGCAATCTTCTACTGCACTTGGCAGATGATGAACACGAGTGTGTAAAGTGTGTTGTCAGCAAAAGATAGGAAATGTTGACTCAGAAGATGTCATCAACTATTAATTGAGCCATGTCCCTGCCAACTGAATGTGGTTCACAAGTAAACAGAATTACGAACATTTTGCTAGTTCTTCCCTTTTCACCTCTCTTTTGCCAGCAGTAGTTACAAGCAATTAGAACAAAGTTTAGAGATACCTGCAGCATCCAGTTAATTTTTTCACTCTTCTTTCTTTGCATCTGGAGTAGTGTATGTGTGCAAAGAATATATACTCCAGACATTTTGTCACACTCTTGAAATGGGTTGGGTCAATTGATTCATGATAATATAGAGTAAATGTGTGTATTGCAAAAAATAGTCACAAAAGCTCTACAAACTTAAATCATTATTGACAAATGGCGACGAGGAAATATAGTTAAATATAAATGAAATATGTAACAACATTCCTAATTTGAAACATTTTCATACTTTCTATCAGATCTCCCACAAGTTTGAGGTATCCAAAGACTGAGATGGTCTCGTAAATTAATGATGAACTTGCAGTTTAATGTGAGTGGTAATTGTATCTGAATACTGCATAAATGTTAGATACTGTATGATTTAACTAGATGAGCTAATTGCTGTTGTTCATCGCTATGATTCTACCTACAAGCTACTCAAGCAGTGTGTCTAAGTGATTTAAAAGGCCGAATTATAACCTACATGTTCCCAGTTGGGCTGGGCTTGCCTGTACTTTGCTGGTATGTCTTTGAAACTGTCTGGTTGTCAAGTCAGATTACACTGTGCAGTATTATTAGTATATAACTACAGCTAAAGTTACTGTAATGTGTCTGGCTAAGGTTTACTACATTCAGTATTTGAGCCACTCTTTGCTACTCACTGTTCTGCAGTACTCCTACAGTAGCTGTTAAAGTATTACTAAGTAGCTATTCTGCAGTTTGGTACACTGGTTGCATTGATAGTTCTGTTAATAAGCCTAGCCATAAAATAACTTTTGCTTCTAAGCTAGTAGCTGGCTAAATGTTGGTAAGTAACTCAGATGGGTGCAGCTTTCTGTACCACTAAGTCATCATTGGCATTCATACATGTAGCCAAGCTTACTATAGCTCCTTTTTTTTGGCTATTTCTCCAAGGAAGATACCTGACATTTATGTGACAAAAAAAATCTGTGAATGGTTTGCATCTCTTCAATATCTGAAAATAGCTGAGTGAAGACTACTGAACACTCAAGATCCTTACATGCCTTGAGTGTTATGTCAAGGTGGGCAATATACAACCACGTTTCAATATCAATGGTTAATTAGGTCTGAAAATGCTTAGAGTAAAATAACTGCTGTAATGAGATCAAAACATCACCTCCTCCAAAGATTACTCTATTTTTTTTTTTTTTTTGACTTCTGATATGTCTGTCCGTATGAAAACGAAAAGAAACTACAAAGTGGATAACTTCAGATACTGTTAATACCTCGGGAAGAGATGATGAAATCCACTCAGTCACTTTGTCCTTGAAGGAACTGTCTGACCTTGTGCAAAGTCATTTTAGTGGGTGCTACGATGTTTTATGTTTTCAAATTACATTGTTGTACGGCTGAGAGATTGATGGGGCTCTGGTGCTTTAGGGGTAATTTCATATGTACATGAAAACAACTTTGGCACATCCTATGGTTGCATAAATCACATACGTTACAAGTATCATCATCAGTCTTCAAATTTATACTTATTTTATTGCATGAAATTGAACGACTTTTGCTGGCTTTAGGAAGTGGAGCAGAGGGGTCGGAAGTACCATTCATCACTATAGCAGACTGGGGGAGGGGGGGTTTGCTACATATCACACTTGGGCTAAAGAATTATCTTTGCTTTGTATGTGATGAACATACATTGCAGAACTGCCCTGATCTGCATATTTATCAGTGACTTCTTTACCAGTCTGTAAAATATATCCTCATTCACCATGCTAACAAACAGTACAGATAACCTTTTGAACACTGTCCTAACCACTGGTCAACTGACAAACTCTGCTCCCCCTCTCTTCTTCATTTTCTGCCACTACAAAATGAACTTAAAAATGCAGTCTGCAAAGAATAGAAGTTGATAGAGACATAACCAGTCAAAAAAAAAATTGCTTTCCTAGAAATCCAATGATCTTAATTTTTGAGAGGACGTTTAATAATTTAAACCTGAAAACTAAGCAGCTGATCATATCAATCCCACGACTGTTGTTGCCAATGACATATTTAGTAATCTGTGCACAGTTCAGTCCATCATAGTCAATGACATGCTCAAAGACATTGCCAAACTTGCAGCAATCCCAGTGCAGAAGATGAGGCGATTCATATCCCCATATTAAGACTTCTGATGATCTGTAAACCAGCATTGCAATTAAAACTTAACATCCCAATGGTATTGAAGGTACTAATTGTCTTGGTTTCACTTCAGAGGTATCCAGCTTGCTTCGGTGAAACTTCCATGCAGTTAGAGGATTGCCTAGATTCAAAAGTCAGCCAGGTTCTTTTATTTTGATATGGACTATGTGTTCATTGTCCTACATACTTAATACTTCCCTTTGCATCGTCCTGCTCCATTCATCTTTTTAAAAACTTCTCTCTCTTGTATGACTTTTTTACCCTTCCTTCCCATTCCCGTGAAACACGTTTATCAGTGTCCAACGAGAAGATTGATCACACCTGATTAAGTGTGTAAATTAATACATTGTTATTGATCACATTTTGAGGAAAAAAAATTATCCTGCAAGATACATCACAAACAGGCACTGTCGAGAAGAAATCCATGTCCGGGATGCATACATTGACCACGCTATGGTGGATAGAAGGAATCTTCAAACAATTACTCGAGTCGTGGGATGCGACGCATGTCACACAAATGACCTACGGCTCTATTGGGGGCCAAATAAATCATACAACACAGGGGGGATACATCATCCTCTTTTTTTTATCTTTTGGACATTTGAAGCAGGAGTATTTAGCTGACATTTTCATTTTGTCTTTACCCATTATTAGCCTATAATTTTGTGGCCTATTAACTTCATTATGGTAACTTTCTTCTTCAAGCATGCATGGCTGATGGTAACAATTTCTTTTCAACTTATGGGACTTGGTTTTGTAACAAGGGCTTTTGTACCAATATATAAATGAGCATGCAAAACAAAATGTTAATGGTACTACGAACATATTTAATGTCATGTCAGTAAATCTTCAAGATTAAATATGAAATTAGAGAAAAGTGCACGTTTTTCTTACATTTGTATCACCTGAAGTTTAACCTGAGAAATCTTTTCGAATAGGCTAACTGGTATATAACTATTAGTATGTAACTATTGGAATATTATTGTTTTTCACAGCCAGACACATTTGCATACTGGTGGTAACATTCTGTACTGTTACTGTTACAACCTGATGAGCAGACTGCTGCACTTTGTCACTCTGTTGCGAGCAAAGTAGGAGTATCCAGCACACAATGTAATAACTGTTTCACAATGTAGACAAAAACCAGTGCACACCACTTCTACATTTGAATCTGGTGTACTTTACTCATCTTTTAGTCATACCTACATGTCCTTACTACACCAAGGTGCACCTGTCACTGATTTTACAATCCACATACCATACCTACAGACATTACAGTATGAGCGTATCTAGTTAACTATTTGAAACTGAAATAAAAGTAACAAAAGTACAGATTTCTGTGTTATATACCTAGAAGCTACTTTTCAACACAAAGTCAGAATACACTTTGCCTATATTATAAGTATACAAAAAGTCAGATTGTTGTAGTACAGTGGTTGTTCTCCTGTTTCATAATGTATGCTGTATACTGTACATGTAAGTGATACCACTGGGACAAGGAGGGAAAATTATCAGTGACTGAATTTATTTCAGCAATGCTCATAAACATGACACCAGTGATTGGTTGAATTTTAAACTTGTTGCAAGTGATTAATTTGCTTGAGAATCAAGTATTAACATTAGTTATTCACCATTTACCAATCATTAGTGAGAAAAAAAGTAAATGAATGCCTTAGTTTGATAGTGTGCATCAGCAATGTATTGCAAAATTCATGGACGTAACAAAATGACCAGATGCACACACACAACTGCCAGATGCTAGATCATGGTCAATACCGTAATGCATAGGTTACATAAGGTGAGGTACTCCGTGCTGTGAAATTACAAAATTCATGACGTAACAAAATGGCAGTAAAAAAAGTGTTTCAACCCATATCTCAAAAACTACCAGGGTTAGTAACCATGGAATGGCTCACTTTCCTGTCTTAACACAACAACTGCACTCCAATCTACCATGTCAAGAATACTGGTAACTTTCAACACCATCTCTGGTGCTCCTTCCCATTATGCAGTTCTACAGATGTGTTGAGACAAGTAGTAAGAACTGAAATCAGTATTACTGTTCAAAAAAGAAGCTGCAAAAAAAAACATCACAAGAGCCCATATATTTTACTTTCAAATCAGCCACAATATACCTTCTACAACACACCTAGGACAACACACTGGATAGAAGTGTTGAAATTTGTCACCAACACATCAACTTTGAAACATTTTCAAATGTTTCCTAGATTTTGACGTGTGAACTTGGTAAATCTGAAATTCATTTTTAATACACAGGTTGCTCGATCGTATCTTTCAATGAGAATTTACAATCCCTAAAGCACACCCACTTGGTCCTAGCATTACGTGACAGCGATTGTAATCAAACACAAGCAAAGAGATAAAAATTTTACATGCCCTGTGTAAATACATCTTCTAATACCTCATCAGTCATTGAATCAGTCATTTGCACAATTGATGTTCACTTTAAGAGTGAGTCAGCTGTGTGGAGACAGGTGACTCACATGAGAATCAAACAAACTGCCACTGTAGTATCTATCTATCCTGCTGACATAACCTGACATCATTAACAATATGAATAAATTTGCTGTATTTATCGAATGTCACCTTGGATTGAACTTATCAATGACAGTGCATCACTTCTTGAATCTTATCAATTCCTGCTTGTATAATTAAGAGAGCCACTTTTTCCCCATTAGGCATCTTCTTCCCTTGTGCAATAGACACCCAAAAATAATGGTTTTCTTAATTAAATCTTGAGTTTGTTGAACCTCCATGACGAGACACTGATTAACTATTACGTACACAGTGACCTTGGGTGAGAGCTCGCCCCAAAGAGTGAGAGCTCGCCCCAAAGGGCTCTTCAAAGTGGGGGGGGAGAGGGTAGAGAAGGGCACCTTTGAGGACCTTTGGGCTTAAACGACGTGCACTCAGACAAAAGGGCTTGAGGACCTCAAAGAAGAAATAATCGGTACTTTGGAAACTTTCTTTCAGGGCATTACACTCTTCCAATGAAAAAATTTAGGTCAAAGACAGGGACGGTAGAGCGTTCTGTCTCGAAGCTGGAGGAAGGTCGATGTTGCCCACGGCAACCAGTGTTGTTGAGATTGACATATCCTGTAACAGTTCACAGTAAACCACTCACCTTCAGAGCCAGCTGAGTGGTCATTAAACAGAGGAAGTGAAACATGGCAGGCAATGTCGGATAACAACCACAGATGGAAAAACTCAACAAATATCTCCACGACTTTTACGAGAGATCTTGTTAGAACCATTCTGCTGCATCTGATCCACGCAATGGTATGGACTACAACTGAGATTCATACCAGGACACTGCCATAACTGCTAAATCATACTTGTCATACTTTAGTGAAGTGAAATATGCAGCCGTCATGTCGAGAGGCGGTGAACGCTCACTCCATCCAAGAGTTTTTAGTTTTATTGGATGGAGAGACGATTGACACATCTTCCAGTAATGAGCATGATACAAACACATAACTATAATGTTGACATGTTCTATCCATCTGGCGCCAGACATCCTTAAAAACTGACTCTTTTGTGGGCACAAACTGAGTGCAAACTAAACGTAGCGAAGCACTGAAGGCAAACTTCAGATATACGATTCTCCGAAACACGATGCTACGGCAGGTCTTCAAAATCATTTCTCATTCATATCTCATTACAAAATACATCCGTCACAATTTTACAAACTTCATGTCTAAAGCTATGAAAGAGGACAGGTTTGAAGAAAGAACATAATAAAAGCAGCAAATATTTTGTCCATTTTCCACATACTACTGGTAAATTGGATAGTTGTGGAGGCTCTGATAGTAAAATGAGTCTGGGAGCCATTAGAGTTCCAAGCATCTGACCAACCAACTCTGAGCTACTTGCAATGCTAAATAAGTTCCCCACAACTCACTGGTGTGGGGTATTCATAAGTGACTACACTTGCCCATTGCTTCACTTAGGTATACATTTAGCCTTTCTCTAAATGTCCTCGAAATCAATTCTAGCACCAAAGGCCTAGTCCATCCTCTTTTGCCTTTCTCTCAAGTCTCAAACTACTTGCAACTCTAAATGAATAACTTAAAAACTAAGCTCAACCAATGGCCCTGATTCAACCCACTCTTGACAACCTACACAATCCTGAATGAGCAAATATTTCCATCTCAGTCCATATCCTTGATCGACTGATACTCAACACCCAACAATACAGAATGAATAAATACTTTTCCATCTTCCCTCAATATCCCTGATTATCCAATTCTCCACAATTCATAGTCCTAAATGAATAAATACTTCAATCTGACCCCAATGTCATTGATCAACTGATTCTCCACACCCTATAATCCTGAATGAATAAATACTTCTAACGGAACTCAATGTCCATGATCATCTAATTCTCCACACCCTATATTCCTGAATGAATAAATACTTCTGTGTATCTCAATGTCCATGATCAACCAATTCTCCACACCCTATAATCCTGAATGAATAAATACATTATCTAAGCTTAAGTGTCCCCCCTCAAAATCAACTCTCTGCATTCTCCACAACTCACTGGTGTCGGTTTTCATGAGTGGCTACCTTACCCCTTGCTTCACTAATGCATAAATTTGGCCTTGCTCTAAATGTCCTTGAAATCACTTCTAGCACCACGTCCCCTAAGGTCTAGTCTGCCCTCGTTTACCATTTGCTCGAGTCCACACAATTTGTTTATTCTGCCTTTGCTGATTTTCTAAATGTAATGATTTTTCAACATCCTGAAATTCTACGAGATGAAATGCATCTGAGCTCAATGACTCTGAGTATTCAAACCTATTTTCTGTGCCTTAACATAAATTCAAAAGAGCTGAATACAGCTATTCAATACCCAATAGTCCTGCAAAATTCCCTATTGCTGATACTACATGTATCAGCAATAATGGATTAAACATACACTCATCAGCAAATCTGACCATGAAAACTGTCAACATGACAACAAAAAAAACCCTCTACTGATGATCTAATTCACAAGCAGTAATGTATCAAGATACAAATGAATGAGCATGGGGATAAGTACTTAAACAGAGTGAACTGAGCCAAACATCTGAATTGATCGATATTAGCATAAAACACTAAAATGTTTTGCACTGCATATAAATGTACAGCTACCTCCCATATTAATCCAAATGTACCATAACACACCAGTCTTGGAAATTCCTCTGGTTCAGTTTTTTTGGGAGCAACTCACTGACATGTCTCAACATAACAAAACAGCATAACAACATAACAATAAAAGGAGTGCTGACAACAATTTTAACACCACCTAATCTGCAGTCCAGCGTAAAAATCTCAAGCCACCAAACCACGAAACAACGCCTCACATAAGCACTCTGAGATGGAAGAATTGAAAGGGAGCAGCAACCCATTCCAAATGGCATTTTGTGTGGTGTTCAAAGGGTTTCCAGCACTCTTACACGAGTGCAATTATTTTGCTATCAGAGTTAGGTGGGCAGCAAATTTAATGACAGTACCTCATCAAAGCACAGGTTGGTGGTTTAAAAATAGCCCAAGTGGAGAAAATTAAATCTGTTAGCTTCAAGTTTGATGATCACTATTTGAAAACAAGTTCCCTGAAAGTTCTAAGCTGCCTTCTATCCTTGCTGTAACCTGAATGTCACAAACAGTTTCAGGGTTATTGGACAACTTTTGCAGACAAATCTTGATGCTAATGTACTTCCCTTACCTTGCATGATCGTCGTCATAGTTTTTGCTAACACTTCATTGGACAAATACAAAAAAGCAGAGCGCATTTTCGCTTCACGTTTCTGGAGCAGGGGTTTTCATGAGACCGGGAAGATGAACTGCTGGTTGCACCTGCTCTTTTACTATTATCAACATGTTTCATCTCTAATATAATTCTCTAGATGTGTTTCACTTAAACCGACTTGCGTTTCGCTCCTTCGGGGTTCTTTAACCTAGATGCTAGGTACTCTTCTCTTCTTCTGCCATTGACAATTTTCCTCCACAACGGGGGCATACATTTTGCTACCTGCTGCTGTGATCCGATTAACAAAAAATCCTCAATCCGCAGATTAATTTTTTTCTTCCTTCAACGCTCTGAACGACACAGGCTATCGGAAAACAATTGAATTTGTGCCCCTTCCTAACAAGGCAGATGTTTTCTTCCTTTTTTTTGCCTCTTTGTCATTAATAGAATTACTCAAAGTTGTATACACCCATTTCCACTACTTCAAACCTGACTTGGCTACAGCTTGCTCTATTGCCTACAGTTACAGTTTTCAGAACTAAGGTGAGGTTAGGAATGAACAACATTTCCTGTGTAGAAGAATATGGGAAACCATTTTAAATCCTGATAAATCCTTCCCCCCCCCAAAAAAAAAAAACTATAAAAATAAATTATACCTAGTAAATTTTTCACACATTTGATTGCCTTTATACCAGGAAATATGCTCACAGTAATAATGAAATGAAAATGATGAGAAAACACTAAGTTGCTATGCTTTTGAGCACTCTCAGTTTTTCACATATTTCTTTTAGTTTTGTCTTCTCAACACTTGGTGTTCCCATGTTGTGCTGTGACTTTGTGTGATGTTTGCCATCTTCCAACAAACAGACAGACAACAACACTGTTCAACTGGTGATATCTAAAGTCAATGTGACAAGAAAAACACACTCTAGAGTACTCACCGAATTAATCACAAAAACATTGAAAACAGACACAAATATCAAATATCGACTACTTCACAAACAAAATTCTCTTTTAGAATTGCATCATGAATAAACGTAGGCCAAATATGTAAATTTGTTACAAAAAGAGAGGGACTCACATGATGTAGTATGTCTTATCTTGTCCTTTCAAGGGCAATTGATCTTTTTTGTTTCTGCTCAGAGGGTTTGATTTTTGGAAGTATGTATTTTTTCCTTTAAAACTATTGATATCATTTACCAATGTGCAAGCCAGATATTTAGACCTTAAAGGGGAAACACTGACACAATGCAACACTCCACCACATCAGTTTTGCACTTTCCTAAAACTTTGACAAGCGATTATCTCAAAAAAATGATAATAAATGTAAATAAAAATTGTCATTCAGGCTTTCGAGATGCATGTCACTCAGTCTTTAACATCAACTAAACAATCATTTCTTCCTTCATCAGATCAAGGACTGAATATTTCACAATGTCAGAGGTACATTGACCCCAAAGCAAACAACTATTCAATAATTATGTAAGCATAATTACTCTCCATGTAACAAGTGGCTGAATGATCTGGTTCTGAGAGTACTCCTCTCAATGAGAGAGTACAAACACTACACTAGAGCCAGTCTGAAACTTTGAATCATAAATCACATCTAACACTGCAAGCTTTCCTTACGGGTGATTCACCGGAACTAATTTGAAAAGTGTACCTCAAAAGACTTCACAGATTTCCTAATGGTCATTGTGTGGAGACAGGTAAGTGAGAAATGAAGTAAATATAGGATTGACTGACATTACAAGAAGTTCATGCTGTAACATAATAAAAGTCATATACAAACAATATTATCAAGGTCATCCAGTTTGGAACATACTATATCTAACTGACACACTAATACATATATACTGAATATAAATTGGATTTTCATGGCTAAAGGTGTAACTCCTTGTCAGTTCTCCACCACTATCAATAAGAAGTGCCAACAGGTTTCACACATGCCTAAAATTATTGTATGATTTAATTCTGTGGTACTGTATAATAGACTTTGCAAATGTAGATCTAGCAACATGTGTGTATAAACAATATGGATAAACATGTGTAAACAAGTATAAATTGTACATGCTTAGGCTAAGCAGTGGTACACAGCTGCTACAATCCTAACAATAAGATTAGGTAGATGAAGTACCTATACCTGTTAGTAAAAGCAATATCTTTCACTGGATACAAAACATCTACAGCTGTTGACATCAGTGTAACCAACAAACAATATATCTTGGGCTTTCCAGTTCGTCTGCCAAAAATATTACTTTACCCTTCAGGTATGATATAGAGCTCTTCAATGCTCTTACCAACATTGGTAAATATATTTGCTTTCTGTGTACAGCTATGAGCAGTGTCAATGAGTCTGAT
The DNA here is from genome assembly GCA_021234535.1 of Stichopus chloronotus. NCBI lineage: Eukaryota > Metazoa > Echinodermata > Holothuroidea > Aspidochirotida > Stichopodidae > Stichopus > Stichopus chloronotus. The sequence goes on along the minus strand of CM037848.1, from coordinate 645,787 downwards.
AATAGCCTAAACCTAACCAGAACTTTAACACAGAAAGATGATACTTGAGGCTTCATCAGAGGCAGTGTCGCAGGTTGCCGCTCTTCAGACATAGTGAGAGATGTTGCATCCACAAAGAACAGTATTTCATGAGTGCATGAAATCTTCAACATGATGCTTAGCTCTCAAAGTGTGGTGCCAATTCAAAGTCAATCAGGTTACTGCATAACTGGTATCTATAATGATCATGATGGTAACTGATCAGACACAACCTAAAAGCTCAGGTGCCATGACAGCAGTCAAGCAAATCTCAAAAAAAAGAAGAAAAAATGCACACTACTTTTCAAGCAGCCAACCCTTCTCCTACTGTATTTCACCCACCTGAAATTCTCATTCAACTAGCTCAACATTCAACCACCCTTCATTGGTTAGTGTTCCAATAAATCTGGATAGACACTTGCAATGGAATAGATGTACATACACGTTACCCACTCAGTTCTAAGGTTTTACATGAATGTTACTATGAGTGTTATGTATTAAGACAAGTCAAGATACTACTACATGAGATTTACTGGATTTTATCAAATACGTTGATTCCCATAAGTTTCGAATGAACTGCTATAAACCCATTGAAAAAAAAAAAAAAGCTGCAGCTCAAACAGTTGTGCTTTAAGGGCATGGCATATAGGTTGCATTTTTTTTCTTTATTATAGGACAAGCTCTATGGCCTTCACATTTCTTCAAATTTAACTAAAATACATATCAGTATTGACTATCCTTTATGTAAGAACTATATCAACAATCAAATTTTCCACATGTAGAATGTAGACTCACTACAAAGAAGTATTTGTCAATATCTCTTGCACCTGCCTACTTCAAATTGTGCTGTTTTGTGGTGTATTTGTTTAATACTAAGGTTTATACCCATTCATTGCCTTTTGATTTCCCCAGTATTGGAACAACAGTTATTATCATAACATTCACATTGTAATGAGTAAGACTTTTAGTGATCATATTCTGAAAAAGAGAGCTTTTAGAGTTCTTTATCCAGATACCACAGCTTGTGTCTCTCTCTCTCTCTTTACTTTTGATGAATGATTGTCTCTGATCTGACAGGGAGAATAATTAGGTTGAGCTAGAACAGCAAAGTTTATTTAGAGGGCGCCCAATCAATTTACTCCAGGTGGATTGCAAAATGAGAGGCTAACTGTAAACTTCTAGAATAGAGGGCAGTCATCCAAAATCTCTTCCTGTGGCATTAATTCTGATCCCAATAGCAGTGCTTGCTATGAAGAAGTACACAAAGTAATTTGATAAACTTTATTGTTCAGAATACTAAAAGGAAAACATTAAAGGAGGTAAATGGATAAGGTAATCAAATAAAGAGTTCTTTGCCATGCATTCTGGCCATCTGTGTCAGAAAAATCCCAAACCCGAGTTTTAAACTGATGATACTATAGCTGTTACTACACACAACAACAGTGACTACCTTCTACCAAGCTGGTGTCTATACACTTACCCTGTGCACTCTACCAAATGAGTCAGCATACTTTTGACTATGATAATACCAATATTACAGCTACAATGTGCATGATGTATGATGCTTATGAGTGAAGCAAGCATAACAGACTCAGTGAAAAAATATCAAACGCTCTACTTTGCAGATCTGATCTACTGCATGAGACAAGAGCAAATAAGTCAAAATGTCTATGTTCTGGTTTGAAGTACACCTGATTCATGACAAGTGTTTGGTGAAATCTGAAAAAGGTTCACCCAACCAAATAACCCAATTCATCTTGGGTTGTACATCTGAATTCATACCGAATCAAACTATTACTGTACTTCCTTTCCTGGAATTTCCATCTATCTCTCTGAACGTAACAGAGCCAATTTGTGATTTGTATGTTAACACACATACTGTATGGCTCAGATGCAGTATTAGTCAGATTGTTTTTCACTCATGCAGAGATTTACATGTGGGAAGGATTGGTTGCAACTCAACATCGGTCGGCAATCTTGAAAATAACAATCTCACAGTGATTTAACCCCACCACACACTGCAGCAGTAACTTCCCTGCTAAGCATGAAAACAGAATAAAACAAGACAGTTCTGATTTGGCTCCTGAAACTGTAATTTCTTATTGGGCAGACGACGTGCTCTCATCTGAAAAATGTGAAACTGTTAAATGTGTTGATTTGTAGTACCTGACAAGCAACTCAGTCATGAAAGCCAATATGTGTCAAAAACAGTTTGAGAGTTTTACAGCATCTCCTATATCTCAAAAGAACCAAGCATGCAAGTAGGTGACGTTTAAGTCGTCATTTAGAAACACCAGAATACCAACCTTAAATCATTCTGAACTATGTTCCGACAGCTATGTGGTGTCTCTGTCGCTTCAGGGTAGATTCATCCTTATTTGTTCCCCATGGTCATTACATTAAGGGACTAATACTGATACACATAGAAGAATGACGAAAGTACATGGTGGCGAGAGTCACCATGTAATTGTCATTTGGACATAAATCTCACAGTTATATTCGCCCAATCAAATTCTTCCGCTAATGAGAAATGTCCCTGCATACAAGTGGAGTTGAAAATAACCGTGAAAGTATTCACTGTCGTTCAATTTGGTGTGCTATATACAGTGCACATTGCAGGCTGCAAAATGGTGGTCAGGTGTCACTCATAGAAGAGCCATTAACAATCAAAAATAAAATCACATTCTTACATTTTAAATTATGCTGAGTGCTGGATGGAAGCCATACACTAAAACAGAAACCAAATCCCCAAAACTCCCTGGTTTGGGAATTCACTAGCAATGTACTCATCTTATATAACCTAGGCATAGGTTATATGAGGTGAGGGAGTATAAGCTGTGAATTTACATTTACAGACCGGTGATTGGATAAGAAGTTGACAAAATGAAAAATGAAATGTTGACAAAAGGACAAGTGACAAAATGAAAAATAAGGTAACAACTGAGAACATTTCAGGAACTGGGAGCAACTGCACTACACTTGACTTCAGTTGAAGTCACTAACAACTGAGTGACAATGACATCTCTATTAATCTCATTTCACTTTATTTTCAGTAAGCTTGTTCATAGTACTTCCACTTTACCTCTCACAAGCATCAATTTCAATGGTACTGTATGAGCAATCTAAGTTAGAAGACTAACTAGAGCACACACTAAGTAAACATCCACTATATGCAATCATGGTTTTACTATTTGTTCTCAGGACCAGGGCTTCTCTGTCAAAATGGATTCCCAAGGCTTGGGAAATGACATGATCTTGTCTTAGTAAAGGTGAACTTGAAAATCATCTAAAATCTCATAAATTTTAGTAGGTTGGGAATAGTTCAACATGTTTGGTGAAAAACTAGCTTGATCCCCACAACTCACTGCACTTTGATCGAGGTCAATCTTAATGTATAGATAAAGCAAGGGATAAGTATGTGTCCATGATGTGAATGGTTCTTTCACCCAACCAAAGAAGTTTTTAACCAAATGCAAACTTATTTATTTCTATCTCCACCAATGAAATGACATCAGGTAATAAACTGGCATTGTAAACCGCACAATGCAATACAGGTTTAAGGATCTACGTAACAACCTACACAGTATTGATAATATCATATTTGCAGAAAACCAATCATTGCAAGTTAGTTGTCAATCGGAAAAGCAGCTGAAATAGCTCAACATTATTATCACACTGGAAGGACTGACAAAATCAATCTACTGTTTTAGAGCCTTAGTTTCTCCTTGCTTGCAGCTTTTAAGGGCCAGATCAGTCTCACTTAAGAAACATGTCGTCTCTCTCTTTTCTCTTCATGAATGATACTTCCTCATAAATTTGTCACTGTCACAAACAAGTCCAGAATGTTTACACCGCCACATAAAAATGTGTGAAAGGTTACTCTGTGGAATCCAGTAAAATACTGTATACTGCCCTCAGATGCAATGAAACTCAAACCTCACCAGAGTTGTTGAATACTGCCCTCACACAGTGTGATACAAACGTGTAAAAATGCTGTAAAGTATCATATACAGTCTATAAATAATGGTATATCAATTACTTAGTAAAATAAGAATAGACAGTGATCCTCATGACTTCATTGATGGGAATGAAGAGGGTATTATTTCTAAATACAGGAGGACCAATCTATAACCAGTAATTTTATCATGATCAACATAGTATAGGAACAATAATTTAATTGACCTCTGTCTTTGCAAAAAGTGATCATTTAAACAAAATATTAACCAAAATATTAAGTTAATATTAACCATCATCTGACTAAATAACCCTATGCACAATATATTAAACAGCTATGCAAATATTTGCCATATTATACAACTAAAATATGAAAGTGATTTTTGCTATTCAATAACTCAGTTATAATGCTCATTTTAACTCTAGATTTTAATCTGCAGTTCTTTTATCTCTTTTATTGGAGCAAGGTGATCTAGTGTTTCTATACAGTTAATATTTACCTTCAGTACCAGGATGGTAACTGTACTGATAAAACCTACAAACACTTTAGCAAAGCAAGACTGTCTAAATAAGGTCACAGTGTTCTCCAAAGATTTTCAAGAGAGGGTGGCCATGGTGGTGGCCATGCATTAGAGATGGGTGGCCACGCACGATGCACGTATATAATTATGAATCGTTAGGGAGGGTCCAGATGAGAGGAAGTGCTAACCCTAAATTCCAAATAGTTTTTTATAATTGAGACACTAATTGATAAAAATAATGGCAGTTAGAGACAATTTCTTGCTCTATTTGGAAAAGGCAGATGACTATCTTTAACTTTTTGTGGCTAAGCTGGGCTTTGGTGGGGTTCAAGAATTACTTTTAGTGGATGATCGCAATTTCATGGGGGTAGCAATTTTCACTCAGGGGTGGGCTGTTCCATGCGACCTCCTCGGAGAAACATTGGGTTTTTTGGGGGTGGTTTTCTTTTCTTGTTCATGATAAGCAAGCGTTGTGAAAGAGTATTAAATGGGGGAGAATAGAATGGTCTATAAGAATAAACATAGATATTGTAGTGCCAAGTTTCAAGGAGAAAGGTGAGTACTGTAAATATATACTTTTCAAAACAGTGATGAGTGTTGGACTAATTGAGATTCTGAAAGGAGGACTGTCAAATCTGACATTATCTGAATGGTTATGAGAGACAAGTACACATGTATTTACAATTAAAGGTTAATCAATGCAGTCCAAAGTTGATTAACCTTGCTCATACACACAAAACAAGATTTTGATAAAAAAAAAGACGAAAATAAAAGACAATTTGGTGCTTGTATAACCCCATTTTTCTTGAAAACGAACCCAGAAAAAAGGTAAACATGAGTGACATGTCAACATCATTTGTGTGCAATACACAAAGTAACACCTAAACAAAATAAATAACAATAACATGCATAGCAACAACAAGCTACTGCATCTTAGTTTGCACTCAACTCTGAGGGCAGTGTTTATACGTACCTTGTAGCGCGAGTGTCATATACAGTGTTCGCATGCTGTAGTTCAGTGTACGTGTGCCTATTCACTGTTTACGGAGCACCAACAGAGCTTTATTTTCCTCATCAAGTAATCAAATTGTTGGAATTTGCCTAGGATCATGACTACACTGATTTTTATAAAGATAGTTGAAGATTTTGAAATGTTACATTCAGAGAAAATCTTGATCCTGTTTGATGCCATCATACCTCACCAAATTTGTTAACCTTCATGCATAACTTTATGGGGCTTAGGCCTACATTATTTGACTCACTGTGCATGATGTACGGCCCCTTTGCCTTTGACTGTGGGAGTTTTAATTTTCCAGTCTTAATTCTTCGATACGATTTTATGCCATAAAATGGACTTCTACATAGGATCAACGAAGGAATGCTAATTTTGCAGGGTTTATCGAATCTGCTATGACGTAAATATACCGCTTTCGAAAAGGTAACGCTGACACAATTCTGAGATTTAGAGTAGTTAGATTACCAGAAGGTGAACCACTGATGTTACTACTGTGCTGTTCTTAGGCCTTCATATATTTATTAAGGATTTATATCTTCAGGCATATATATCTAACTTTTTAGTAGACCCTAGGTTAGGCCTACTACGAACTTCACAGTCATGTTCCATGTGTAGGCCTATCCTACACGTAAGGAGCCAGGTCACGGGGCAGACTACAAAATACTGTCGATCTAATTTTATTGTGTTCATCTGCGAGTGATTTTACTTTAAAATTGACCAGGCATTATCCATCTGATAATAAATGGTCACCTGACTAAAATCAGCCAGTAAGAGTTGAGGATTCTTACCAGTTATAAATGAGTACTACTTCACACTGAATTTATAATCCCAAGAGTTGTTTGGAAATGTTGGTAAAAGATGGCACTCAGTGTGCGCCATCACTCCGTCTGATATCTATTATCTGTAAGGTGCACCGTTACACATAGTGAACACAACCACTGCTTTTGAGATCCATCATCTGAGGCACTCAGTCAGTTATAAGAACAATCAGCTAAGATAGTAAGCACCCAGAACTTCTAATGTCTATAATCTAAGGTGCTCAGTAACAACAACAATCAGCTGACACAGTGAATGCCACCACTACTTCTGAGATACATCGTCTATGGCACTCAGTTATAAGAACAATCAGCTGAGATAGTAAGCACCCATAACTTCTAACATCTATAATCTAAGGTGCTCAGCTATAAGAACAAGTAGCTGACATAGTAAGCACTATGACTACTACTAATACCTATCATTTAAGGTGCTCAGTAACAACAACAATCAGCTGACACAGTAAATGCCACCACTACTTCTGAGATACATCGTCTAAGGCACTCAGTTATAAGAACAATCAGATGACACAGTAAGCACAATTACTACTAATACCTACTGTATCATCTAAGGTGCTCAGTAACAACAACAATCAGCTGACACAGTGAATGCTACCACTGCTTCTGAGATCCATCATCTAAGGTGCTCAGTTACAATAACAATATACATGTTTAAGTCACCTGATCCCTCCAGAAGTTTGCAGGAGAATCTTCCTGAACCTTTGAGTGATTTATGCAATGTTCTACTGCATAGGCAGTAAACTGCATGATCTCTAATGAATATATGGAGCGGCACAAATAATGTCTGGGGTCAAGGAAATTCACCACAGCATGCAATGAATAGTTCTGCTCAATTTTTCATTACATTGGTGGTCAATGCATACAAATTTTTTTTCTCCAGAGAAAATCATCCTGCCGTGAAAAATGTCAAGTTAACTGATGCAGCTCCACTATGAAATGTGCAACTGATGAATTTGTAACGTTCAGTCACAGCCAGATGATGAGGTTCACTACTACAGCTTCCAACCTAACATCTGTTGGTGCAACTGATCAATTTGTAACTTTCAATCACAGCCAGATGATGATGGGATCATACAACATTGAATCTTGACAAATAAACCACTGAGACACCACAGCGATATCACTGAGATATCACATCATCTCTTTTGCCAACTAACACATTTCTTTAGTCTGACAATCTTACATTCCTGTGAACATCATTCATGACATACCTTGATTGGAGACCTGCTGAAAGTGATTTTCCTGTTTGGCTTCAGCCCCTGTGACTCCTCTTCTGATAGTGGTTCCAAGCCAGGCTTTACGTACAAGTAATCCTCGTCACTATCCTGAGACAAGAAAAAGTAAAAAACATTTAAAGCTGAAGAACACTTAACTATTTCCTTGAGGATAAGGTTTGTAGGAGTATGTACATACAGTAGTTCCAGTCCAGCTTTTGAATCTTACTTGAAGAAAATTTGCCTCCCGACCGGTTAGTTCAGACCCTACAAAAAAAAATTCTACCGAGAAATCTTAAGTGATGTAAAAGAGGCAGTGCATGAACAGAGTACATGATGCACTCTAAGCTGTTTCATCAGACATAAACTGAAATGAGCTTTCAAGGACTACACAACAACATAAATCCTATTTTCAAGAACTTCATTTGTACCTGGACATCAAGAAAAACGCTGTGAAAGTGTGTCATATAATAAGAATTCCTCCAGTAGTGAGCATATCACTCATGTCTGGATAAAAATATAAGGCACAGTGCCACAAGCTCATTCAGCACAGGGAGATTAAAGAAAAGGCTGACTTAATCACTCTGCTCACACTTCTCATCCCCACTTCTAAGCTGCTATTCTAGCCCCATCCTCTCCCAATCCAATTTACATAGTATAAAGTAAATATCAGAAAACGTGCCTGGTTTGGTTACAAACAACTCACTTACCTGTCAACACAACAACTGCACTCAAATTTACTGTGCCATGCGTACTGGTTAATCCTTACCGCTAGTGCCGTCCAGTTTTATGAACTAGCACATCCTTCCGACAAACTGGGAAAGTATGTAACTTACAACTACGGTAGTACTGTAGGTGGGTCTTTCCCTCTTGTATGACAGATCTGATAACAGTTTATCATCAGTCAGTATAAAATACTTGCTGTTTAGTATTCCATCCTTATCAGAGTGTTAAATCGTTGGAATGCAAACAAGCTAATTACAGCAAATACCTCCATAATAAACAATAGAAAAACTCTTGAAGTAATTATCAAACAGGATATAAAAAGCAAACAGATATGGTTAGTTGTCACATCAATCAACACCTGATATTAAAATAATCTGGACCACTGGATCACTAGAGGAAACTAAGGGCAGTAAGAGACTCAGGAAGTATTCACATGAACATAACAACTATGTCATATTGCTTAACTACAGACATGCTGAGAGACTTAATACGGTGTGCCTGAAAAGCGGTTACCTTGATAAAAAAAAAGAAAAAGTCAATACCAGTTTTCCTAATACACCCACCTCTCTTTCCCTTCTCCATTCTTCATCCTAACCACCTGTCACAATGTATATTGAACAACAAATAAGTGAATAACAAAATTCCATCTATATTGACAGATTTTAGTTTGTTCTCACATGCATACAGTTTCATACAAAGTCAGTGCAGGCTCTTATCTTAACCATGCGATTCTTTGGACAGTTTTAACTATAGTCAATTCTCCAAGTTACTATAATGTCTTTCCAAGTGCCGTTCATTGTTTTAAGACTGAACATTTAGTACAGTATAGAGCATGATCAGTCAGTGGTGTGTGATATACTGATACCTAAACCAAGGTAGTCTTCAAATTCAATGAAATCAGCATAATACTGCAAATCATTGCCAAGTTGTTTGATAGAGGAAGTAGGAAATAGCAACTAATATGAGTACATTATTCTATTTAAGATTTAGTCTACTATATATTTACTATGTAATGTACCCTGAACTTTCTATGTGACTTTCTGAACTTTTCTATGAATATGGATAACCTACAGTTTTGTATGCACAAACTGTAAACAGGATTTTCCAGAGAAGAAATGGAGGATGCAGAGACAGGGAAAGGGGGATAAACTACAGGGAACGGGGGATAAACTACAGGGGGAGGGGGATAAACTACAGGATAATAATTAAAGGTGTGACAAGGCTGGTTTTGACTCTCCACAACTCACTGCTACATGGTAGTCACAAGTGACTATACCTACCCCTTGCTCAAAGTGCATTCGATATCAATTCTGACACCGTGCCCTCTAAAGCCTAAACCTAGCCTCACCTTTGTTTGTCAAGGCTGGTTTTGACTATGAGAAAACCCAGAGATGGTAGCACTAACTTCTAGTGTCTGGGGTCATGCCATCCAGAACTTATATCAATAAATTTCCATTGATTTCAATAAAGTTAGTGCATTCTTGGGATATTGCAAGCAACAAACAGATATCAGAAATATGCTCCGATAAATGCTCTGTTCGTAGAGAAAAAGAACATGTTTGCCCACAACAGGGTTGGTAAAACCCATGCATCATGCTGCCAACCGATGTATCATGCTGGCCATACCATGTAGGAATGTGCGTGTTTTTACTGTTTTATCATCACGCCTTATCTCACAACAACAACGACGAATCTGTTGTATCTCACACTAAACATGCTCTCATCAACTCCTGCACTTACTGTACATGTTGCACAATATACTAGTTTTGACAAGCCACTGTCCTCAGTACCAACAGTACTTACCCATTAACTCCTTTTGTACACTACAACAATCTTTAAAGGTTGTGTGACATGCATCAAGACAAGACCTAACTTTATAGTACCAAAGAATTGCAAAGTGAAACCCTGAATGAAATTCCGCTGGAATTGTGCTTCTGTCTATTATCATTTTTGAAATAAGGATTTTCAAAGTTTGAAGGAAATGCAAACATGATGACATGGAGTGTTGCACAGAGTCTGTAAATTTCTTTTGTGGGGGCCTATATCTCTTAACTACTGGGTTTTACCTTGTTAAATGATACAGCACCAATATTTGTATAGAAGAAAATACATACAGTACTTCCAAAACAAAACCTTTGGGGCATTTAAAATTATCAATTGTCCTTGAAATAAAGGTGAAATAAACAAAGCTTAACATAGGACATATTTTGCTAGTTCCTCACTTGACTGATAATTTTGCATACAGTACAGGTTTACAGTAATGACCCACTGTAATAGCTGCTGGCGGCACAGAGATAGTTCCTTGCACACTTTGCCAGCGGTTTATCTATTGTTACCACTGAGGTGTCACTGCTTTTCTACACAGCAACTTAAGTTGCTTAAGTTTGTGGTTGTCACTTTAATTGTTGAGATGGGAAGTTTAAATACTTCAGAGAGATGATGTGATGGCTGATTTGCCAAAACAAAAAAAAAGTACAAAACAATAGGCTGATCAATAATTGCCTCATGTAAGGACCCTCAATTCTTTTCAGAGTTCTTTTCAGAGATAAAATAGAATTACCATACAACAACAAAATATTACTCGCTTGTTAACCGGATCAATGACGCACAACATTTATTTTGATAGACAAAAACCTCTGCAGTCAAAACTAATGCCAAGATTTAAACTCGAACATTCTATCGGCCAACTAGATGCAGCAAATTCAGAAATACATCAATTGGGCACTGGGCAGAACTTTAAATCGAAATGAGTGCATGAGTAATACACTTAGGTGTGAAAACAAATCACAGATGTTAGATTGCGTAGATATTAGAGTGTTTCGGTTTCAGACTTTACGAACATAAGACTAGGCTAGAACAAACGTTTGCCAGCCTAACATGACCAGAAGGAGATGTCACGTAATACATTAGCAACGCAAGTGCTATGTTGCTTATCTTTGCACAAGATGTCTGTGGCATCAAATGAATCCGAATCACTGCGCTAGCATTTCACACAGAGATTTTGGCAGCTAGTCATATGTTACACTACCAGTTTTGCAAAAATGGCTTTTACTGAACAAATATGAAATCGCAGAATTTCAAGTCATTACATTGTGCCTGTACTGTACCTGTCAATGTCTATTCATGATGTAGGTACAAAATAGGAAATTGCCTGTAAAATCATCGATATTTGATGGATTTTGATAAAAACTGTGGCTTTTTCCACATTTTCATTGCTCAATACAGCCAATATTCCAAAATGTCGTTTCGTGTCACACAACCTTTAACGTACCATGTATTTAATGACATACAGTAACATGTACACTACTGTGTGCTTCTGTTAATTACATAGTAAATGGACCAATCACTTATGACTCAGCCAGAAACATATCAGTCGTGGCCCTGTCCTCAAAATGTGACAAATACTTTCTTAGGAAAGTTCAGAACAATGAGGATAACCTTTTAATTCACATTTCTGAAGAAATATTCACTGAAAAGAATTAACTCTGTGATCAAGCAATATTGCTGTGTATAATCTTAAACGATACCGGTGCACAGCACTGTCGTATAGTAACTACAGAAACAGTTGGTATCCAATCCTATTGTACCTCCTCTACTCCCACTTTCAGAGATTACCCTGTACTTCTCAGCCGGACCCCCTCCCCAGATACAGATTCACCGACCTATTGCCAAAACCTTGGAAGTGAATACAGGTTACAAATTCAAGTACAAAGGTCTGCAGTTTTGGGGGAATGAGGCCACTACCATCTATACCTTTTTACAGATTTTCAGTGAGTATGGCCCACGTTTCTTACCTGTATTGTGCCAGAACTAAATTCCATTATATGCCATCTTTTGAGCCTTTTGAAGTTGGTTCCTTGAGACATGACGGTCTTTGACCTCCCCACACTCCAGGTCATCAATCACATCTTAAGTCACTTACAGTAGGTTAGATTGACATACTTATTATTAGCAAGTGCTTTAGATGCAGTAACTGGTCCACTAAATACAAAAGGAAGCATTTGATGGCACATGCTTAAAAATTTTATTAATCTTGGTATAATTGCTAGCTACTGACTTTCAATTTTTTACCACCCTGGTTGGAATTATCATTTGTCATACAAAAATGCTCTCATGTCCTAAATTATAGAACACTCATGTCCTAAATAGTTCATTGCATTGACTTTGACCTTTGAATTCCACAGCCATGATTAACTGTGAAATTTTAAAAGGATAAGTTACTCATTCTGTAAATGTTTAACACATATATCTTATGTTTTAGTGTATATGGGCACTTGCGTGTAAATCCTAATGCACAATCTGTAATCCAGTATATTCAAGCAAATTAACAAGGTTAGAATGTTGCAACTACCAATGATAACAAATCCCACTTCAGAACACCAAAACTTGAAAGATGTGCAAGGTTTTCGGTCATACAGTTAGATCCTATTCATAGTCATTTTATGAGAGAAAGGCAGACTACCAGAGAAAGTTTGTAAACTTGTAAAACTTTGTAAACACAATGTGCTAATACCCTGGCAATAAATAACAAAATTGCCCTGTTTTAGGGGTTAATGTAAACTTGACATTTGAGATGGCCCAACATACCTAATTGAATATTTAACAGACGATATTGTCAGAGGGACTAAATTCAGCTGCAGCTGCAGTCATTATCCATACAACTACAGTACCTCATGGAGTAACTATACATCTTCTTCTTTATACTTCCTTGTCTCATCAGGTTAATCAGTAAAATCACATCTACGGTGAAAATGTAACGGTGTGTTATGCTGTTCTCCGACTCAATATGCCAAATATGTATGACGATGGCAGACAAAATAAGACAAGCACATACATTTGAAAACTGTCTTCTTATACAGTGCCCCATGTGTACAAAAACAAAAAGGAGCACCTTAGGTTGTTTTGTGAAAGTTACTAATATTTATATTTTTCCAAACATGTCAAGTATCCTTCACACACTTAAGGCAAAACTGTCACACTAAGGAAGATCCCCAAGTGTCATGTACAGTACAAATGGACATTAACAATTCAACGTGGTTTCTATGAAATTTGTTAACATTTTTTCACATAAGGAATAATTCATAAACACATACTACAAGCCAGGCTCAAAAATGAAAAAACAAATTGACGATTGTCATAGCTACAGTATTGGTTGCGAAACTTGACTAATTATAACCATAATTGTCATGCGGTTGTAACCTTCTAAATCCTCTTAAATTTATTGATATCAGCTCAATGTCCCAATTTAAACTGTTATTTGTGAAGAAGTTTAATGCATTTACATCAGAGGTTTTACAGGTATATATGCAGTCACAAACACTGTCCCATGTGTGTGTATGTTTCTAGTGGGACTCTGGAAATGACTCTGAATGACTGAGGCTACCAGACAAAGGAGGGCAGGTCAAGTAAGGTTTCACAGTAACTTCATGAGTTGCTGCTGCATATTAATATTTATCATGAATATTCAGCAATGTTTTGTTAAACTGTCAACATGTCTGTCAGCTACTCTCAGATGAATGATGATACTGTCCTTTGTGATATCCTTGGAAATTATGAAGATGTTCAGAGAAGACTTCATTGCCAAGGTAAAGTCATCCATAGGCAGGTCTCTCTCAGGCCTCGCATTAAATATTTCCAATTTCAAGTCTTGCTGAAGGATAATGGAAAAATTCAACTACATGATCCACATAAATTTAAAATAGATGTTGAAAACTTGACAATTTTTGTGAAAGCAGTGAGCAGCAAGAGTTGTTCAAGCATTGCATCTACTTCCTCCCTTACATGGATATGCAACACGTGTACATAGGATACTAAACTTACAGCACATGTACTGTACAGTATGTATGTGTGATTAATTGACATGGTGTGATATATTTAGTCCAAATATTGTACAGTATTCTAAAGATCCTACCCTATTTCAGCCTCCAGCAGAAGGTTATACCAATGTGTGTAATGTGTGAACAAAAACCTGAAATGTCCTGCACTGCATGCTTTGGTGCCAACACCTCAGGTAGTTCTTAATTACAAACATCCTCACAGGAAGTATTAAGCTGGTGGTGTTTATTAATATCATAGGTAACTATATATTATGTAATGTTACAAGTCCCTTGTAATAAAACCAAGGATGACATTGAAATTACCTTGTAATTAATAAGACAGGCTACATACTGTAACTCACTTGACTCATATCTGATTAGACATGTAGGCCTGTGTTGATTGACAATATACTGCATTATACTGTGCCCACTCCAATTATTGACCTCACTTTTACGTAAGCTTTGGCGAAGTATCTTCCAGAATAGGGTACATTCCTGGATAGGGTACTGTACATATAAGTCAAAACATGCTTTCCAAAAGCAGCAAATCCATGTAATGTCAATTGTCCTACCCTACATGAAAGTGTATTTGCTCAAATATTGATACCATATTGAAACCTCAGAGAATAAAATTTTTAATTGTCCTTGAAATACAGATATAGAGGATAACATATCAGTTAAGTCCCTACTTGAATCACAAATTTGCATATTTAGTGTATGTTAATTCACGATGCAGTTGTAAAAGAGGAATTTGCTTCTGAAATGATCAATGTTTGATGGATGTTTACAAAACATGTGGCTATTTTTAACATGCTTAAGGACTTCCATCAATACTCAAAATGTATTTTTCATGTCACTTGTACTTTGCTGTAAATGAAGAGTACTGCAAGAATGTAATGTGCAAAATATGCTTAAAACCAGATATTTGTGGATCTTGGCCTTAAGTTAGTTCTTGATTAATTTCATCACAGTCTTCCAACAAATTCAAAACATTTCTTTCAACTCTGACTTTCATTCTTATGATACTCGGACAAAAAGTCAGCTGCATCCTCCCATGTCCAGATCCTGAGTTAAGCAAGCAATTACAAGTGCAATGTTCAAGTGCTGAATTGTGGCATTCCTTAGCTTTAGTGTGTTATTAATTCCTTGGCTCATCAATCGTTCAAAGTAAAGTTAAAAAGTAGTGTACAGTAGATGTGATTGTCCTAATTTAACCAATACACTCATAGTATCGATCTCAGCCTCCCCTCATTCTCGTTTCTATGGATCTAGTTCTTGATAGGACCAGATCAGAAAAGACAGATTCATAGTGACATGGCTCACAATTTTCACATAGGTTGCTCAACCAAGAAGTGCTCACAACTTCACATTGTTCACTTTCAGTCGCTCAAACTCAATGAGACCAATCTGCAGTAGAGCATACTGTACATGGTACAGTGCTAGAACTTTGTTCATGGACGCATTGTGCTAAGTTAAAAAATTCATTACTGTAAGAAAGGCTTAAGTATGTTAATTTACGAGAACCTAAAGTGGCACAAAATAGCAAAAAAATTGCAAATGAAAACAAGGTACTAAATTGAGCTTGTTGTTGATACTGCTAAAATATATACCATCCATACTTCATATTATGTACACCATCTACACTACTTGTGAGACTACCCTGAGACTATTGAGAGTGGTAAGAAGTTCCTGCTCACAGGGTGCACTTAGGGTCCAAACTACAAACAACACTTACCTGAACTGACTATTAATTTAATGAGTAACTGACTAATCCCACCATAAAGTAGTTGTTTAAATTTCTGAAATAAAAAATACCCTATCAAACCCTACCAGTCCATCAATAATTATTTAATTCTTGAACAGAATGTCAGAATGATCTGAGGACAACTGTGACTCCATGGCCAGAATGAGAAAGACTTTCTGATGGCAGAGGCCAGATTAGTTTTTTGAAATAAGGTTGTGCTTAGGGCAGAAATATCTCTAAAAATTTCCCACAACAAAGTCAGGAGCCTCTCACTAAATGACAAGTGGTAACCCTGGTATGAGAGAGTTACAAAACCAAGACGATATCATGCTGAGGCATTTACATGAGAAGCAAAGTACACATGGGTTGATCTCTTAATTAACACCATACTGTACATTGAGGATGATCATTCTTCATAACCTGGGTGAACCTGTGCAGCTAATTATTTTGGTACTTTTTAGTTTACTCTTGTCATAAGCCTTACCAAGCATCCTTTCTTCAGTCACAGTGAGAATGAAAGAAAACATCTCACAATAAGGATATAACAGCTCTGGATTTATGGCCCTTATGTTGTATGTATGGTGCAAGACACGTGTACTTTTTACTGTAATACTGCCAGCACAGGAACCAATGAATTCTTTCACTGATACAACGGTGCATAATAATTATAACTGGCAACAGAAGACAACTGTAGCAATGTTAGCAGATGTTGCACAAGCTTTAATTTCTGAATTTTTCAATCCTTGTCTTGATGTAAGTTCATACAGAAAGTAAATTGCTGCAGTGTACAGTTAAGAGTCAATGAATTTAAAGATTCAATCAATCTGTATGATCATAAAGCCAGAAGCACAACTTGTGACAATAATTTGGCTTGTATAATTTTGTTTGATTTTTTTTTTCAGGGAGGAGGCATTAAGGTTGGACAGTACCAAATAAACCAGCAACGGTAATGGGCACATCAGTATCGGTATTTACCAAAGTACCAGCACTTACCACTTGTTCGGTGAGTTGGTTCTGCACTCTAAATGTACTGTATGTATAGCAGTGCAGTATCTTTCAACAGACTTTGCACTTTCATGATTGCACCTCTGTCTTCAAATCAATGTATTGACAAAAACTCATGAAACAACAGAGGGAGAAAAAAAAGTTCATTTGTGCAGCTTCAGCAAGGTTTACTCAATGCCAGAAAGCAGATAAAATATGTGGCAATGAATATTGCTGTCCAAGGGTATCAAAGAGTCTCTGTAAAACTAACTATTTACATAGCGTTCAATGAGCTTAAAGCATGAAGATATGATCTCTAATGCAGAGTACTTCATCAATCATGAACTGACATCGGAATGCTGATTGTCCTGGATGGATCAAAAATGCAACAAGCCAATGAATGATGGACTACTACATATTGCAGGAAGACATCTGTAGATCTATAATTTTGAAAATTAAAAGCACACTATCAGTACAAGTGTATAGATGTACAGCACACATGAGTCTAAGAATCTAGCTTACTATCCTTCTGTAACTAACCTACCTCTTCAGGAGGACGATGAAAGTGGTGGTCCCACAGATACCTTAAGCTATTAATTAGTTACAGTTTACTATCACCAAAAGACACATCTATAACACATGCAGTATATATAATGATAATTGAAAAAGGTCAAAACACATATTAATAAATACTGTACATAAGTTAAATTTGATAAGCCCTGATACAGCACATGTCTTCTGCCAAAGCTTGGCATTAACTGAATGCAAACAAAGACTTTGCATTGTTTTAAATCTTGCAACACAGATTAGCATGCTGAGTAAAATAACCGGTACTTGAGTTCAAGCAGGTTCTTAAAGTTCGAACACCTCTGACATCTGCGCAATGCACATACCTGTACCACAGAGACTGCACAAGAACAATTTCACCATGGCAACCACTGAAGATGTGAATCATGGGACAGGTCCAAATAAAATGGTGAACCTCCATTTTTCAACCTAAAATCACTTCTGTGAACTTAAGCCTGTTGCCTACCTTTTTGTAACAGCCACAGTTTCAAGTTACACTTGAAACAAGGTAATCTGAAGTCAAAATGTTGATATAATTTGTTCCAAGTCAAGTTTGCCAGCTGAGGGAATCACTTTTCTCCAGAAGAACAATCACGCCATAACTTTAATGACCCTTGGCCTTGATGAATGGGAGTATCGTTCGTTTGGATCAAGTGCTTGAATGTAGAAACTCTACAACTATACACATGACTGACAAGACAAAAACCATTACTCTGAAAGTTGGGATGATGATGCAGTACATTCAAAAGATGATCAATGTTTACTTGGCACCCTGAACATAGCCTTGATCATTTTAAGTCAATGTTGGGAGAATGTTTAAGTGCAAATGATGTTTATGAGAAAATTTTCTAGTTACATGTTCAAACCCCTCATAATACATAAATAGTCAAAGTGGAGGGTTAAGAGTAAGAGACTTATAATATACTCACTATTATTGTTTCCCTGACTTCTTCCTCATGTTCATCCTCTGTATCCTCTGTCTCTCCTGTCGGGGGTCCGATAAATATGTGTTTTCTCTCCTCTGGTGCCCCATCTTTCACCACAAATTCCCCGTCTTCGTCGGTGTCACTGGTTTCACCCATATCTCCGATCAGATTTATAACCCCCCGAGGTTTTTCCACGGGTTCAAGGTCAACTACACCCTCCATCGGGCTCCGAGGGGGCAGCAGAGGGGCCCTCTCGACCGTTTCCAAGTTGACTGCTGTCACAACTTCCTCCGTAGGGACATTGCCCGACAGCGTCACTTGGATGTCTTCAATGGAAACCTCATTCTTGTCATGAGTTTCAAATTTAAAGCTGGTTTCGTTTATAGTACTGTCACTTAGAGGTTCTTCTGTATCATGAGATAACTCACTATTCTGTGTTCCTATCATGGTTGGCATCGATGACTCTTTGGTTTCTTCCTCTCCAAACACTGAATGCTGAGAGGACTGCTCAACTGGCGTAGGGGAAACCTCTGGCTGTACACCTTTGCCAGAGTCTGCATCATGAGGAGCAGTTTCCTCAGATGGTTTGTTTATGAGTGAAGATTCCAGCCCCAAAACCTTCGCCAAGTCAACTTCATTGTCCTGCTTAATGATATCAGAGGCTGATAGTCGTTTTCCTGGAGGGGTGATGCTCCTGACTTCAGATATGGTCGTGGGATGGTATGGCTCAACCTCGTCAAAACTCCTGCGTTTCCAGGAGTCCCTTCCCGTGGAATTGTACTTTGGTCGGTAGACCACAGGAGCTGTCTCTTCTGCAGACACTACGGCTGCTTTGACCTTTGTGTCATTGGTGGGTTTCAAACTGATTCCGTCAGCAGTGGCACATTTGGCATCGTTTTTATCATCGGTGGAGAGAAATGCATCTTGGGTAGTCTCAATTGTATTTCCTTTAGTGTCCTCTTCCCTGGAATTTAGATGCGATTTTTCAACTACCTTTACAGGGGGCGGGGACATGAAGTCATGAAGTACTTTGCTCATGGGACCTACACTGCTCCTTTTGTCTGGCTCCTCCATGTCCAAGTCCTCCATGGAATTATCAGTTTTGGAGAGTGATTCTGAGGTATCTGAGGCAGAGTGCCTGTTTTCTTCTGATCTCTGTGAACTGTCAGAGGTCGTGCTCGCAGCGACTTTCCTTCGTGGGGAGAGGGGTCCATCGCTACTTGACTCATACTTTCTCTTCGGACTGGTCAGGGGACTCTTTTCACTAACACCTTTCTGAAACGCAGAGTTTGACTCAAAAAGTTTGAACGCCTTCTCAAACCTGATGTGGGGATCTTTGTTCTCGGAATCATCCTCGCTAGAGGTGCTGCTGAAATCTGTGCTTATCCTATCAAAATTAAAATTCTTCTCGGGACCCTTCACTCCTGCCTTAGGGGGATCAACCGGTTTTTCTCGCTGCGACAATGAAACATACAATTGGGCAGGCTTATTGCTGTTCCCATTGGTAGCTTTCGCAGATACCGGTCTCTTCTCTTCTGGGGCCTCAAACAGGTGCCGAAGTTTGCTGACTTTGGCTCCAGGGGTTAATCCTGTGTTGTGCAGCTCCTTGCTGGACTGTCTCTGCAGGACCCCTCCTGAGCCCTGTCGAGTGGTTGTAGTGGCCATTCTGAAAGGATGTCCTTCAGATGGTCTGGAAAAGGGAAAATGAAATATTTCCATGACGACAGATACATTAAAAATAATTTATAATAATGATTGTGCAGTGTGGATATGAGACGGTGAAGAATGATGGAATTTGAAGTGTAAGTCAGTATAAGGTTGTTGGAGCAAAATGTTCAAACAGAAATGTCCAATGTTACACTTTCTTTGACTTTTGTTGGATCCAAGTCACAGTACAGTATCCATCTACAGTACATATAGTTATCAGATGCAAAGATACTTCTGTTTGAGCACCCAAAGCAGACACTAAACCGACATCTCAAACTGAACAAAACTGGGAATGCCATGCAACATTTAGGATGTTTCTAGTGAATTCTCTTGCAGACCTCTGTCGCCATAGCAATGGACATCCAATTACAGATACCACAGACAGCTGATTCTAAAACTTAGAAATAACACCGAAGATAATTGTATCTAATACCAAGAGGAGCATCGGCCTTGTAACTTACTCCTTATTATCATCCTTTGACTATTCTATGAAGCAATTACAGGAACATTGTGATGTGTACTGCATCCCTAAATTTAACATTTAATACTCAGAACATACAACACAGCTATATCTAATCTCCAGAACAATCCATGGCTTTCAATCTACCTTGAATTTTACCCTCTGGTCTATTTGGAATTTGATATCAAACATTGCTTTTTGTTTTTCCATCCATGTTGATTCCATTCCCCATCTCTTTTATTTGGCTTCTTATTACTTTGTCACTCTCTTTTACCGAGCGAGTCACTTCTGTTGTACATGCACATAATAAAGTTTGCCTGCATCCCATTCACATTTCCACAGAGACATCAACAGAAGATTGTTGGTAGCTTACGCACGTTTGGGTATAGAATTACAGCAGCCGGTAGTAGGCCTGGTAGTAGCATTATACGCTGCATGTGTGGATGCATGCCATCGTCACTGCCTCTCGCAACAAAAGAATCTCGAAGATGAGTCATATGTGACGAATTGATTAGTGCTAGTTGATGGGGGCTTACACAGACAGAGATTAAGAAACATAGTCAGAGGAAGAAATAGGGCAATTTGCAAAGCGAACAATTTGATTATTATTATTTTTTTTTTTTTGCATTTGTTTTTGCCTGTGGTTTTGAAATTTGGCAATGATAAGTGAACTGATTAAATCACTCATACACACACAGTGCCATGTGTCTCATTCCTCTAAAGGATAAGATCTCAATATGCAATTCGACATTGTTAATAGTGATGTTGGTCTTACAGTGAAAAGACAAAAAGGTGTAAAGTATGAACGGCGGAAGTTTTAAGACAACGGAATTTGTGAGTGTTATGCCACAAATATGAGCTGCAGGAATACTGTAACACAAAGTTCATGACACCAGTATTTGCACATGCTGATGTAGTACATATAAATGTGAGGCCAATATTACTTGGCAACTATACTACACCAATATATATGTGGCAATATTTCCCAGACTCCAATTTGCACTGTTGTCACAGCAACCAAAATTAAGACCTGAGTTCACCACTGCATCTGATTCATCTTGTAAATCAATGAAAAGTTCAGAATTGTGTCCCATAATACTTTTCATCCCCCTTCCCTTCTACGGTGACAACTCAATCATTTTTCTACCTTTCACCATGCATGCATTTTATATTTACCAACACTGATGAGATCGTGATTTCACAAAATTTCGCCTATCATCCAGAAACAGTGACCATCTGACATTTAATCACTGTGTGAAGCTGTCCTTCCAAAACACTCACTAAACAAAGTTAATGAAGGTCATTGTCTAAGGTCTTCTAATGGAACTTCTATTGTTCAGAAAACAATGAAAATTGATTGGCAAAGTTCATGACATTTTTCATTGAGATATATTCCAAATTAAAACTCTGAATTTGATTAAAGCATGGACCTTAAAACAAAATCTGGTTGCATCCTTTTTAGGTATCTCAGAAACTGGGACTACCCGTAAACTTTTTCACACAGAAACTTCAAAATATACCTCACTCCAAATTCAAAACAAAATTTACAGTACTTGGCCAGAACAATCATCAATATGCTTAAATAACATTGGAATCATCTGAATCTATGCATAGTTTCCCCAAAATTCACTTGTGTGGGTATTCATCAGTGCAGCGAGTTAGGCAGCCATCCATCCATCCTTTGCAGAGCCAGTCTCCTAAAATGCCGGCCTACATTTTCATACGGGGCTACTACATACGAAACAAACAGTACAGCCGTGTTCCCATTTGAGTGACCGCAGTGGATCAAGATCTACCGCGCTAGATCAAACTCTAATGGGAACGCGGATCAACAACGCTCACTCAAGATCAAGATCCACCGATTTTGATGCACCCATCGGGGTAGATCAGATCGACCGCGCTTGATCAAAGTTCGTAATGGGAACACATCGGTAGATCAAGTGACCCTGGATCTCCGGTTTATTCCTTCCCGGCACGCATTTGCTTTCCGGTGGCAAACGCGGGTAATTAGTTCTAACTTAAGCCTCGCTGGGCACGTCGCTAGTAGAGCAAGTGTATACACCATAGTGCAGTAGTGTAGCGTACATGTTCAGCGCACATTTTCTGCCTGTATTTCGCTACCGATTGACCGAGAAGGGGCTAAGTTACTGCAATTCTGAAAATGGTACTAATTTAGAATCGGTAGCAATCGGACAAGGTATCAGGTATAATTAAAAGAGCTAGCGAGCACGTTCATATGGTACAGATTTTAAAGTTGCGCCCTGATAATTATAAGAAATTTGGTCTGTTCGTTGACTTATTTTCGGTATGTTGCTTTTTAAAACAATTTCTTCTTACATCTGCTCTGTTACCGATAAATTGAACCACTAATATAAAGTGTATATAAACTGCCGAATGGCAGTTTATTGCAACAAGTAGCAACATTCGTCAAGTGGTCAACTGCCTTCGATGTAATAAACTCTTAACTGAGATAGAAGCACGAGCAAACTTGCCAAACCAGCAATGTTTACCTCCATATTAAAAAACAAATGACTTTCTTGACATGTGTTAATACCTCACGCTCCTCAGTACGTCGTGGAAGTGGGAACAAAGTTAGTACTAAGCTGCAAAATTATGATATGACCAATACTATGCTGCTGTTGTAGTGTGCATGCAGTTAGCAACACGCGCACATGTACATTTATGTGATACAATGCTAGTGTGCGATATCCGACTTGTAAACGTTGGTGACCTTTTCGTGCTTACGCAATGTGTTCATATACTGTAACACGTTGATCTACTGCGCTCACTCAAATGGGAACGCGGTTCTGGATCAAGTTATTCGACACTACTCGATGCAATAAAACCATGATCCACCACGCTGACTCAAATGGGAACACGGCTTATATGAAGGTGTAAACTGATACCTTCAAGTTTCCAGATAACTTCTACACAAATATGCAAAAGAATTTTTTTTTGTTTTGTGTGTGCTAGTTTCTTCCTTTCTCAAAATGCTTATATTTGTAACATAAATTGCAATTGGCTGAAACTTCTGTGTGGGAAATAGCTACAACAATGCTATACCAAAATACCAAAACTATCTGGATCGAAACATTAGCATATCGAATTGTTTCTGTGCTAGTTTTTGCCATGTTAATGTATGCAAAGTTTCAGACTCACAAAAGTAAGAGATTTCAGTCCCAAAAAACATCTGTCAAGCTTACAAGTTGTGGTGCTCTTTGCATTTAAAACACTTCTAATATAGATACTATCTCCTCAGGGAAGCAAAATCAAGCATCGAAAGCATTAAAAAGTTGGTCAAGAATGTCAAAAACATTTACCTCACATGTGCTTAAGTCCCTAAACTAAAAATTAGCAATATATTCACAAACTTAACTGTGCTTTGAAGATTTCTGCAATGAGGTATTTTCCTCCACACTGATAGGGACTTTTTTGTTGTTGCCTAACATGTTAACATAAAAAAAGACTGGAGCCTAACCAACACATTTGTTACTAACATAGTGCATTAATGTGTAGGATCAAAGACTAAGATTTTTATATAACTTTTTAACCAAAGTGTTCAGAACTGTTTTACATGTCACATAATACATTGCAAAGCTTGCAATGGGTCATTATGAACAGAATAGCTACTTCATGTCATAGTTCAAACATTTGACTTAATAAGAAATATTTGAAAGTATTTTATCATACATGTACAAACTCATGACTAAAGTTCAAACGATTGTGCTCTTACAAAAAACCATTTTCAGCATACTGTGCTAAAGTTCAATCACCAAAAATTGTTGATTTAGCTTCAAAAATCAAATCTTCCATAAAATGTTTCACATGTCATGTATACCAAACTATATTACATACATTCTTCTACAAGTTAAAAATGTACAAAAGTGGTAGCTGCAGCTGGTATGTTAGGGGTTGTCTTGTGTATCATGTTTTAATACATCATGTTACCGCAATGGTTTCTTCAAAGTTTGATAGTGATCGTAATGTTTCCACTTAAAAACTTGGAAAACATGTCCAATTCCTTTTTATACATTTTTTTTTTTTGTCAGTGGCATTTTCTATGATGGTGAAATGTTCAATCATAGATTCGAACAAGTAAATCTAGTCAGACACTGGTTCAGAAAGCATTCTTGCCACGTGTTTGTGGACAATTTTAGGATTGTGAATGTCAAAAGCTAAATATAATTGAAATTCAATTTAACAAATTCAATGGTATGCATACAGTACTGCAATTACTTAGCTAAGTAATAATAATAATAATAAAAGGCTCATAATACACTATATCAAACAAAGTGCTCATGGCATTTTACAAAAACAAGGCGAAAGCAAATGTACGAAATAAAGAACAAGATGCTCAACAAAATTTGACTAGGTTGCAATGCCACTTTCTGTGAGCTTTGCAGACTATCTTGAACACATGCTTGTGCAAAGACAGCAAGTTACTACTGCTTCAGATCAGTAAGGGATTATCTCTTTGTTGAAGAGAATGCATTGTGTCAAACGTCCCTACAGGTGGCATTATCTTGTTGTTGCCTATACTGTACTACACGACCACAATATCCCAACAGAAAGGTAACTTTTCTCCTACACAGTACTCAGTCAATCAGCAGGCCTAGGGTACTTCTTTGGAGAAAC
The DNA here is from genome assembly GCA_021234535.1 of Stichopus chloronotus. Classification (NCBI taxonomy): domain Eukaryota; kingdom Metazoa; phylum Echinodermata; class Holothuroidea; order Aspidochirotida; family Stichopodidae; genus Stichopus; species Stichopus chloronotus. Next base: position 620,667 of record CM037848.1, on the reverse strand, counting down.
CAGCGCAGGTTGACAGTAATGTGACATTCCTCACATAAATACACACAATGACAATCTATTTATCAACAGAACTTTAGAATTTTAAGCTGATCAATATACACCAAAGTTCCAGCATTTGAAGATGGAGATTACAGGGTTCACATCATGTCATGCTGTGTGTGGTTACGGGTACTGTAGGTTAATTCAGACAGTGGTTTTACACCCAGGGGTGCAAGACTGAAACATGATATTAAGATTTTGACTGTATTCCTGTCCTAAAATACTGCATGTTCAAACATCTAATAAGATCAGTCTCAGTTGGCCAGTTCAGTATTTATAACCAACAAATCCACACAAAACACATTTTGTATACAGTACAGTACAGTGTGGTATTCTATCTGGAACACTGTGATAAAGCTAGCAATCAGTACCATACTGTTGGTGCCAAAAAGGAAAAGCACAGGTAGGGTGCATTTGGTTAAAATGAAAACAGTATTTCACTGTTTCTCACTATACTGTGTATATATGCCCCCACTTTGAAAGTGATGCTGATATTCTTACCATTGACTTTTATGTTTCATAAAATGTAACAAATATCATGTAAACCAATAATATTACATCCATACCGCCCATGCTTTTCTGCAGTCAAAGAAAATCATGGGGAAAAATGGAAATTTAGGACTTTCTACAGAAGTTTTCAAACAGGACATGCTACTAAGGTAGGATTTCAACAATAACGGGAGGAAATTACTGTACATTTCCCTAATTTTACCGAATTTCAAAACTTATCCACTGGAAAATCCCTCTAAGAGGGCCTGCAAAAGATAGGACTTCCACACAAAAGGTGTTCAGACAGGTACTCTGTTAAAGCTGTCACCATGAAATTTCAACACAAAATACTCAAAGGAGCAAGGGAAAATTCTTATGGTACAAAAAAGATTATAAATACAAAGAATGCACATCATGACTGCAAGATTTTACAGAATCATCCTTTGGGCTTTCACAATGAGACAAAATTTTTGGTACAAATTTTCACACATTGTTTCCAGCATGAGTGAACAAAAACGTGGGCGAGTCAGGGCTTGGTGCTGGAATTTATTTGGGGTGCAATTTGAGAACGGTCGAATGAATGTATTAGTGTGAGCAAGGACTATGCATATTTCTACGATATGAATACTAACAATACTGTAGATTATAATACTTGTAGGAGAAAGAGAAAAATCATCAATGGTTCTTCAAACCAATTTCATTTCAGTTGTGGTCTGCAAATGTATCTCTCTACAAATCAAGGCAGATATACTACTGTAGCTGTTCCAAATTGCAGACTGACAAAATATCACAATCAGTTCAATGTCAGTTGAACTTTGCACTGTAAACAGACAAGTGACCTACAGAAAGCGATTATTTTCTGTAACTCAAACTTCAGCAAAAAGACAATTCAAGCACAGGCAGAAAAAAAAGAGCACTAAATAGCACTTGCTTGTACGCTGTAGGGTAACCTGTCAGCTTGCTCCAGACAGGTTGATGCGGAATGAAAATTTTTCGAAATTTGCAAAAATGTTCCTGTAAGCCCTGAGAATTCTGTGTATGTACAGTAGTATGCCACTCACTAAAGATCATTACGAAGCCAATTGACTTGATGTTCTGTACACTATGGATGTTCCTTACCATGGTTTCTTCACTATCTAGGGTTCAATTTTTGTGACTCTTCCATGACTTTCCCAGGACCAAATAAAGAATTTCCATTGCCTTTCTCCTGATATCTTATACATACTCTTCAACAAAAAAAGCAAAAGCCAAAGCAATGTGAGATGGAGAGAATACTAGGTTTGATTTTACTTGCGAGGATACAATTTCTATTTCAAGTGAACAAAGAACAATATCACTTTGTGCAACTTTCGAGGACTTTTCCAGGAGTTCATACAATTTTCCTGAAATTTCAAGACTTTTCCAGGCTTTGAAATAATTTTCAAAATTTGCATGACTTTTTCAGGTTTACCATGGCTACAGAACCCTGACTTACCCTTCAGGGTGAAAAAGATTCTCAGGAATAACCTGCATAATAATGTGTGCACAATAACTTATTGCCTGATGGCTAAGCTTTTACATCACAACCTCATTCTTTTTCAACATACCAACACAATGCATACAGTGACATACTGTAAGCTGAACACTCTAATCTTTTCAAAGAGGCCAACACTGTAAGTGGTACATCAAAATGCTCTCCAGTAACCATCAATTATCCCGGTGTTAAAGGTTACCAGTACTCTTAGCACGGTAGATGGGAGTGCATTTGTTGTGCTGAGACAGGTAAGTGAGGAGTGAAGTAAATTCTCCAAACTGCAATAGTAAGACATACTACAGCCTCAACATAGCAAATGATATAAATTCCTGTCTACACCATGCATACATTAATAGACCTTATTCCTACACCAATAAATCTACTACGGATTAAACATCAAATAACGCTAAGTTTGTAAAATGCGAAAGCACATTAACTGAGTTACAGTACTGTAGATCAGAAAACACATGTGCAGCGCCATTTAAGTACAGTGTGTAAGTGCATGGTAACACCCTGTGTTTCAAACAATGAGATGGCTGAACACTTACAAGCCTACCATCAGAACAGACTCTGGAAACCTTTGTCAGCACCCACACTTGGAATTTGCTTTATTCCTATAGATGAGTCATTAGTATGATACCCACACATCTCTCATTGTAGGATCTGTACATGATGCGAGCGTTTCAGATTGGGCAGTATCTTGAAATGATTAATTAAATGAATATATGGACATGAGGAATATTTCAAACATAGAAGGCTAGCTCATTTTTCCCTCTGTACCAACCCCCTGGGCCCACAGCAAACGAGCTACTAATGGTAAAGGAACAACAACACATACAAAGCGTGTGTCAGGTATTAACATAATACAGGGAAAATCCACAGTGTGCGACATTCATTTAACGATTTATATTTTGATGTGCAGAGCAGCTACTGCAAAAGCATCAGAGTGCAGCGTAACATGGTCTACATTTATTACAGTAACATTGCAGTCAGGTGGCAATGCACAGATGCATGTTGCAATGCAAAAGCCAGTGGTGCATAAATGCAGTGCACAATTATTCCATGTGCCACTGCCACAGCACCATCATCAAAATCCACTCCTGAAAACTTACATAATCCTGCATGGAAAATAGCCATCTTCCTGTATTGCTGCACCAATTACATTTTAAGTTGGTACTGAATCAAGACAGTGCAAAGTACAGATCACCACCTTTTATTAACTTAATGATGAAGTGCTATAACGTAATGATCTTTTCACGTCTTGAGTGCCCTGTTGCACTGTAAATACTCTACACTTGGTATTTCCATTCTTTGCCCTTTACACAGTCTGAAATTCCAAGCAAGTGCAATAATTATAATCTCTGAAAGAACTAAGGGCAAATATTCCCAAATCGGTTAACTCCAGGAACCTAATTCCAAAGGCATTTATGGCATGCTACTATAGCAGAGACTGTAGCGGAACTTTTAACCGTATCAATTGCTTAGAAAATGACAACAACCCACTTCGTATGTTTGGAAGTTATCAACCGTTTCAAGAGATTGACATTTTCCCTGGAAAGGCACTGTATGGTGAAGTCACTACTGCAAGTTCAAAGCGTACTGCATGCATGCGACTAGATGTTCCATAAACCAAGAAAGTAATGCAAGAATATCTGCACTTGTTGGGAGTTGAAAACTTGCAGGAATGGTTGAGGGATAGTTTGAGTGCCACAAAATTCCAAAGCACAGTACTTCATGGATACCATAACTTTAACCAAAGAGCTGCAATTTCCATACTTCGGAAAGTTGAATTTATGCTTATCCTATTAGAGTATCTCTGGGTGGGTCAGGGTTTCAAATTATAAATAATGAGCACAGCTAAGTGAGGGAATGCTAAGTTTACTTCTTTGTGATACATTTAATTCCTAGTTGGTATCCAAATATTTATAGATCTGCTTTTACCCTACATTATGAAAAGTAATAAATAGAATAATGCTTTGATACAAACCTGAAACAACAGTCAAATCAGGATCTCTATCTAACAAATCAAAATGACTGGTTATCTCTTGCGAATCCAGATAGACGCACCTAAATAAGGCATACAGGTAGAACTTTCATCACATGCAAAGAATTAAAAGGATCATAAGACTATCATATCACTGCACCCAAAGTTCCAAATTCTCCAAGCTCTCATGCTCAGAAATTGGCAATTGGTCTACTGTGATACTGTAGGTGTTTCGACAAGTTGAAAACTAAACTAGCGACTGGCAATGTAATAGCTGCTGACAAATTTTCTGATGCAACGTACTGCACAGTACAACCTACAGTATCTGAGTATGAGACAACATTAACCTATCCTATTAAATCTCCTAATATCACTTAAGCCCATTGAATCTGTAAGTCTCAAAACAGATATCTTTGGTGGCATAGAGTTTGGTTCAAAGGAAAGAGCGTCAGAGTTTCTGACTATCTTTTTCTAAATTGGAGCTCCCTGCTTAAATTTAATAGTCACTGCAGGCCTCAGTGATAGCCCAATAAATATGATCAACTCTACACAGCAGTACAGTTGCAGACCAGTACTACTGTAGATTGGTTTAAACCAAATGTGACTTTTCACTTCTTTTTTTTTTTGTACCAAGACAAACATGAATTACAAACTACATTGTGATGCAGGCACTGCTTTCATTATACAGTACAAGTACTGTAGTAAAACATAAATCGTCTTAATATGAACAGAAAACCCCATTCAATAACAGTAAGCATATACTGTGTACGGTGTCAACAAAAATTTAGAACTTTATGACAGTTCCACATGTTTCGAATTTGACTGCTAGTCTGCTAATTGAACTGAACATCAAATAATCAAACAGTTTCAATTTTAAACAATCCACTGTATAGCAGAGCATGTAATTCAATCCAAGCTGTAACCACATTAAAAGTTATCAAACACTTCAAACAATCATTTCGATTGCTTGCCTCTTTAGACTGTCCAGAAAAACAAACAATTCTGAATGGATGATCCTCATAGCAACATGCTGGGAAATGGAAGCTGCAAAGTATACTGTTAATAAAGTTCTGGCAAATGTTTATCACATTATAATTCAATCTTAGCTTACTAATATTGATACAGTACTTTCTACTTAAGTGCCCTGAAAGCATCATGGGCACTGTAATGGTTAGCATGAGCCACTACTGTACATATGTAAACCTGTACCATGAATTTTGGAATAAACCACACTATGTACAAGAAATCTTTTTTCTGTGACGAATAGCATTAAACCAGTACTTTATGTATGCTTTACAAACCTGAAAGACACAGTGCACTGTATTTTATCATGTTCACATTTTTGCAGTTATTAGTCTAATATAGCTTGATTTTTATCCACTATTCAGATAAAACCACTTTGGGTGGTTTTCATGCCTTCAAAGATGTTCATTTTTTTCATTAAACATACGTTTTTTAAGCCAATGAACAGGAGATACTGTACAGTTTACAGCACAGGCTATAGCAGCTCAAGTCTAAATGAAAGTTTTTTTTTCATATCAACATTCTTACTGTATTAAGTCAAAGCTCATGTGGAACAGCACAAAAAGAATGGTAATAGTGTTTACTGCCAAAGGTGCACAGTGCTACAGTATAGAATGTTTGCCACATGCAGTGCAGTGTAAGGATGAAACCATTTCAGTATGATGAAACTTAGATCAGAAAAAAATCATTGATGTTGCATTAAAACTTCAATGCTCCACAAAATGTTGTACAGATACAGGTTTAAAGTTACAAAAGTGTCTTGTGAAGGGAAAAAAAAGGTTGTGTGAAGCCTTCAAAAATTTTAAATCAATCATATCCAAGCATAGTGAAATGTACAGTATATCAAATAGCCCAACCACCTCACTGAAATGGGCAATCGCAATGGGTAGTCGACGATAACTTACTTGAGGGTTGTGATACAGATTACGTGTTTGGGAGTACAGTGGTCTTGTATTTTCATGGCTAGCCTTAGCCTTGTCACTTTAGTCATACAGTAGGACCATCGCAGACTTTATTGCCATAACTCTTTTCGTGGGCTGCCTTAAAAACGCTGTGATTTACAGTTGCACAACATGCTAGGGTATATCCCGACGAACTTAACACCTTCACCATTCTTTCACCGATCATTGGTACATCGTGACTTGTTGACGACATGTCTGTTGGTCAAGCAGCACTAGGCTGTGGCAGGCATCCAGCCACACATCAGCTGTTTGTGGGTATTCTGCCATAGCCTAAGCCTACACTACTTAATGTAGCCAGAGCCTATTATAACTTTCCAGTGACGGAGCAAGAGGATTCTGAATTGACTTTAACTGCTCATGTTTAATCCTCGCTTAAAGTGGCTGTTCTGAAATGTTAGTAGCACACTGTGTACCAGTACTCTGATCAGATATGGCGACGTAAACATCGTCTCTCAGAAGAGTTTTTAGTTTTTCAAGAATGTTTAGAATGAAATGTTTTGAAGTTGAACTTACATTTTATCAGTCCATTCTGATATTGGTAAGTATTACCACTTCATTTCAAGCATAATGTCTGTTTACTTTACTTTTCTTTTTTTACCAGTTCTGATGACTTGAAGTGGTACTTGGTGATTTGTTAAAGTACCAGTAGTAGTTACGAAGTCATCCTTTGGTACTAAGTAGTAACAGTCCAAACTACAGACTTGAACTTGAGCACCAAAATACTGTCAAAGCCTAGCAATTTGGCAGATGGGTACCCAGGTTTTCAGGTACTGTAACTTGTGTAAACACTGGAACAGTATTGTCCATGGAGCCTTTAAGTACATGAACAGTTTTTATTGAGGTGTCATAAACAACCTTTGTCATCTTGATACCTTGGTCATACAAGGAAGCTAATAAAACAGCAGAAGACAGCAGCAAATGAGTTACTATATACAATATTATACAATGAATAACATGCACCATCAATACTGTAACCAGACAGTAGGAACTTCATTTCTATATTGCACTCAACAGTACCATACTACTGTACAATACATGCATTAACAGCTACAGCTGCCACTCATTTGTGCACACCACTAACACCTTTTCAATTTAATGTACAAAGCCAGCAACACTACAGCACAACACAGAGTTTGTGGTTGTAAAACTCAAGGCTATAGTGTTGGGGATCAAATTCAAGGTTAATGAGAAGCAGAAACGAAAATGTAAACGGTTGTAATTAAAGCTTAGAATGTTTGTGATTGACAAACATCTGAATTGTCATCTGGAAAATGAACTCTGGAGTTACAAGAGCAAAACTATGATCTTTATAAAATATTTGGTAAAGCAAAATATTACAACAAAACTTAATTAAATTATTTAATTACAGAACCACATTTGAAGTGTGAGCACAACTTTGCAAAAAAAAGTGTGTTTTGGAAGGGACAGTGTGTGGAAAGAAATGCTTCAGACATAGGACTTAACAACAAGAACATACAACAAGAATATACAATCAAGGACATACAGTACAATTAGGAACATGGAAATGCAATTAAGGACATACAGTGCAATTAAGAACATACAATTAAGAATACACTGTAGTAGGTCACACTGAACTGTACTGTAATGTGCACAACTCATTGGTCAAGACAAGAACCATTCAATTGATTATAGTGCATGTATGGGACATTATGTATACTGTGCATTTTCAAACACAAGCCTGTACTTTATACAAAACACTCGGGAAGAAAAGGTGTTTAGGATGTTCAGTAACCCATCCCTCCTCCCTCACGTGAGGCACAGAGGAATCTCGAAGTCCTTAAAGCTGGAACATGAGTTGTACTGGCAATCCCCTGGTCATCCATCTTTGTTGAAAATAGAGGAAAAGATCACCTGTCACAAAACCTGAAAGATTCTTCTCCCAAAATGTTCCAGTATGGAAATTGTCTAGACATTCTGTTGACAAATTTCTTACTCATATTCCAGATGAAAGGTTACAATAGAAACGTATATTCCACGGAAGATAACTACTGTGTACTGTGCCATAGGAAGTCTAACATGTTGTCAACATTAATACATAATATGGTGCTAACCCACTCTGGAGTCCATAAATTTGTTTTATTTGTCATTTCACTTCATCTAATTGTTTCTTCACAACACATAAATCAAAACAAGAGCCCACAGGCACTATGGTTCCTTGTGTGAAGATGCTTTACCTTTAAACCGAGCCTCAGATAAGGTCTGAAATTTCAGGATGCAGGGCAGTAGTATAAATCATACATTATTTTGCAACCAAAACAAATTCATTTTTTTTTGCTGCTGGTGATCCCAAATGATACTTGACCTCCAACAAAAACAATAGGGCACATCTACTCAAAAACAATAGGGCACATCTACTCAAGGTCATATACTTACACACCAACTTTAAGAAAAATCAAACAACTGGTTGTTGAGTTATTGTGCAACATACCTTTCACTCCTATGCATCATATGGATCACAGGAACCGACACAAATGCAGGTAGGGTAACATTATTATAACAAACATAAAAATGAATGTAAACTAATAATTTAGACATGCAAAGAAGGGCGGGGATTTAACAGTTTTGAACATCAGCTAGGAGAGAATTTAAAGGTCAATAGCCTGATTACAAGAACTGAATCTAGCACTATTTGAACAGCAAGAAAAACAATGAAAGTTATTTGAATGATGACTGTCTTTGTTATGAATGTCTTTGCTAGTTTTAACAATAAAATCATATGGTTTTGAAAGGAGTTTTGTGTGAGTTTGACAGCCAATTGTACCAATACTGATGTGAAATAAGTCATGCAGGTTTTAAAATAAATTGTTGGTACTGTAAAAGTAATGAGTGTTACAGATGTGACAAATTCCCCTTTCTTGTGGCAAGACAATACAAAAGTGATTTAGTTGCATTGGATCAAACACTACCACAATAACTAAGATGGGGTGGAGTGAGTGTTTGGTGTCAAGATACTGTATAAGTATGTTACACATTCTAAAACATAACCTCAATTTTTAGTCCTGACCTGGGGGTTTACACTGGTCAGTCAGATTGGTCAGTGGCATTTAAAAATATGCTTTACTGTATGTACTGTATGAAGATGAGCACTTTGTAAAATTAAACACCTTTTTGCAGGCAGATTATATTTAGTTTACTGAGAAATGATTCCAAATTTCACACATTTGCAAACACTACAAACAAATACAAAAAGAAAAAAAAGTAAAAGGAATACCCAATGAGGAAATATATTTTAGTAAGTACTGTACTGTACTGTATTTAAGCCCATTTAGTGTCTGTAATTGTTTCCATTATAGGGGCTATACCTTACTGTTGGTTTACAGAAGTTAACAGAATTTACCTGATGATAGTGAATTTGTGTGAAAGACTTGTTACAGTACATAAATGCAGCAGTACTCATGAATACAGACTACAATGACTGTTGTATGCAATGTTTATACAGTACGGTAACCTTTATTCTAACATCACACCATTACACAAAGCACACAGGTGTGAAAATTTAGGTGGGATCTGCATGTGGGTATGGCAGGAGGTGTTCTAGGAACCTGTGACTAACAGTACAGTACATTTCAAAAAACTTCAAATACTGGTTCTGGCTTCTTTCAAATTCATACACATGCTGATATTTAAGCAATTTCAGCTGGTTGTCCAAAGAACAATACAATGCAAATGGTGGTCATTCCTTCACATTCTTTCCAAACCTGGAGATATCCTTCCAGAAATGCACAGTTCATTACCATAAATTTTACAGATTTCAGTGGAATTGATACACTGCATTGTGCTAGTTACAAATTCCCTTGTTAGACATGTCACAACGATGTTCAAATCTTCGAAATAAACTTGGCATTTAGTTGAATCCCAATGTCGCTTGAAATCCTACGATCAAACTTCTTGAATAAATAATAGGAATAAATAATAGTTGAAACCCACATTGATACAGCTGTCTGTACCACATAATGTGCTTGTTTGGCATTTTATGATCTACAGCACAACTTCAGCACCCAGAGTGCTACTCTAAATGTACCAAAAACCTGCAGCAGTATACAGTACCTGTACATAATCTGTCCCATACTGTAGTGAACATCAATGCCCTTGCAGGCAGTTATACTGTACTTGTGTCAACTTGACAACCTGTCATCATTTTACAGTACTTACCAATAGTGCTGTAGAAATGCTCTATTTTCCTTGAATCTACTTCTGATTTACAGTATCGACTTGCAAATTACCCATTTTTGGAGTTTAGTAAAGTCTGCTGAATTGAAGTGCAGAATCTGTTTTAGGTGTCTGGTCTGGTTCCACAGATGATGAGCAGTGCAAGCAGAAATAAAGATTTGTAATAGGTACTGTATGTATGATCATAAAGGCATCACAAATTGCAGAGAAATGAAGACAATGGATACACAAATTGGGAGGGAGTGCTTGAGGATCATGTTGTACAATGAAGGGAGCACTTGATGGATAAATTGTACAGTGAAGGGAATATTTGAGGACTAGATTATACAGTAAAGGTAGGACTGAGGGATATACTGTACTGTATAATGAATGGAGTACAGTACCTAAGGGTAATTTACTATACTGCATAGTTTGGGGAGTTATGTAAGGATATGCTACACTGTGTTAGGGGTACTTGAGGGATGAATGATAAAGTGTGAAGAGGACATACTGTACCACCTGGACATATGCTGTACCATGTAGGAAGTACTTGAAATCTACATGCACTGAAGAGTGTTGAGAGTAAGTTGATGGATACACTGTGTGGAGTATTAAGGGATATATTACACAGAGTGAGGAGTACTAAGAGGATAAACTGTGCAGTGCAGGAAGTACTTTGGAAATATACTACAGAGTGTTGAGACATACTTCAGGGATATACTGCACAATGTAGGGATTACTTTGAGGATAATACTGTAGACAGAACTTGAGGGAATTATACTGTAGAGTGTCTGGAATTCTGAAGGGATATACTGCACAGTGTTGGCAGCCTGTACGCTTTGGAGAGTGAAGATTCTATGAACAATACTCTGTATGCTCACTGTACTCTTACTGTAAGTTTTTGAAATCTACAACTCAATGCAGTGCGCACACATTACACTGTTTCACAATACAAAATGGGGATGCACTGCAAAATATGTTAAGATCTGAGCACTTTGTTCAAAGTGTGGTACATACACCTGCTCTTCCAATATAGCACAATAGATATCACGGCTCACTTCTCATACAGTAGTTTACACTGCGTGTTGAATTTGTACTGGCGCATTTGTTGACCAGTGCAAACATCAAGGATCTTCACTTGGCTCTCCTCTATGGACCAGAGACACATCAAACTCACAAACAGAGAGTCTCTGATGGTTATAATGTCAATAAAGCCTGTTTAAGGAAATCAGTTTTCATAGTCTAAAGGCTCATTTTCTATTTCATAAATTGACGATGAACAGTGCTTAGCACGGGTGATCTATTTTTTTTTGTCACCGTTCTTCCTTTCATGAAATGTTATGATTTAAACCACAATGTACACTCTTGAAAAGAGATAGAAATGTCAGACTGCTTGCAAAGGAAGTTGTCAGGATTTCCGAGTCACAGATTTCAGATTTTTAGTACAAGACAAACAGTGTTTATGGTGTGAGTGACTGATGATTGTCAGATACTTGTAAATCACAGTTACAGTAGGTTACAAACCCCCAAACCCTGAAGCAAGCCATACAGTATACAGCCTGTCCAGTAATGTAACAGTATTTAAGGAAACTCTGGCATCACTTCCATTTACTGGACAGTATGTGTCTGGTATATATACCAACACTGAGAAAAAGTTTGGTAGTCGTGGCATCTCAGTGCAACACAGAAAACAGCAGACTTTTTCCTTCAATATCTTTCAATTGTAAACAGCATAATACATGTGTACAGTAGGCATGGTATAGGAACCCACAGCAGAAAAAAAGTTACAGTAATAGTATTTTGACAACATAAAGTAACTGTACTAGGATTGGACAACGATAAAGGATCTTGCATGTTGGTTGTTGACTTGGCAACTTCAGTAGTAGAAGTTGTCTGAATTTTAGCAGCAATTACAAACAGAAGTGCCTGAATGCTCTGGTGTAGCAGTACAGCATCTAGGCATTTCAACTTCCATGGCAACGATAGCATGATACTAGCACACACACTACTGTACATCAAGGATTCACGAACAGTATCTAGATTATCACAGAACGTTCACTGTGAAGAGGCAAATTGGAGTATATGCTTCTGTGCAATAGTGGCACCTAACATTATTGCAATTACTGCACAGGAAAATAGAAAACATTCTTCTTTGATATGAAACAGTCACTTGCAACTGATGTGGACAACTAGCAACATACTGTACGTTACCACTTTGAACAGGATATAAAAAAATTACTTGTTAAAACAAAGGCATAATCTAATGGATTTAAAAATCTTGCAGTAAATCAGAAGAAATCTGTGGCATTGAGTCAATAAAAGAATTTAGAAGTACAAAGTAGAATGATGTAGAAACAACTTGCTGCCAAACTAAAATTATTATGAACAGACTCATATTTGTATACATGTTGAGCAATTAAAATTATTGTGACACGACACGACACAACATTCGTGGACAATGTTGTTTGTCAATAGGGAAGAGTATTTTATGTAGAGACGTGTATCAGTCTGTATTGCACGCAAATAGCATACAGTATTTACACTAAGATATTGTCCCCTTTCCATGCTATTCCTGCCTCCTTTACAGTCTTTCCTTGTAGTCACTTAAAAGGGACAGGGATACTGTAGCTCAGGTGTCAAAAGTATCAGTTACCATGGCAACCTAAGGAAGACATGTGGGAGGTTATAATGCAATGTCATAAGATTACAGGGCAAAATACAGTACTGACACCTTTTAAGCAAGGGACTAGAGTGGCTCTTAGTGGTTCTGCCTATACTCATCTGTTCCTAGGGTAAATTTGTTTTAAGTGCACATGTTACATGACCAATTTTCTGTATGACTGTAAAGCTATACTGTACAAAATGACCCACAATGTAAAGATAACTTTACATAAACAGGACTATTTCCTAAATGGTGAATATTTTTGACTAAGAGTGCTTGTATACTGTACTTAAGAAGTATTTCCTTGTACAGCAAAAATAATGTCAGAAATGACTATATAAAGTGCTGTACAGCTGAAGAAGTTTGAAGATAACGTGGGAACATACATTGTATACTGTACAGTAGTTATGCACAATAATAGACAACAGCAATGTTTTACTGTAAAGAAGCAATAAGCTATGTACAATATATGCAACATCAATGTGTTACTGTAGTGTTTGTATACACGTGTGAACCCTTGTACTATCCAATAAAGGAAACTAGAATGCAAAGTACTGAAAGTACATGGTTATTGCTGACTAGCAAGGCGAGGCTCCACCAAAAATTATGCGATTCTTCCACTTATTAATATGGTACACAGTTCTACAAAATTGTCCAAGCTTTTTGATCTTGAGATACTGTGCTTGCAAGGTTTCCACAATCTGACCGTTCTTGACCTACTGACCTTTAACCTCCACCAAAAGCTACAGGATTTTTGTAATAAATGTGGTACATGTGCATACAAAATATGAGATCTGTCAAGATTCCCTTCTTGAGATATCATGATTACAAGCATTTTGCAATTTGATCCCAGCTGATCACAAATGACCTTTAACCTCCACCAAAAATGAAACGGTTTTTTTGATTAATGTAGTACACCTACTGTATATATACTACAAAGAGATCCATCCAAGTTTCTTACCTTGAGATACTGTATCATGTTTAAAAATTTTTGAAATTTTACCTGCTGACCCCAAATGACCATTGACCTCCACCAAAACAATACTTACATTATTCTACACCTACATACCAAATCTGAGATTTGTCCAAGCTTCCCTTCTTCAAGGTTTGAATTTGTAGAGAGAAGTTTTCCTTTTTTAAGGTTGTGACAGCACTACAGGATACAGGGTACGCCAAAGACTGTATCATGTTTGTGTTTTATCCATTCATGGCTGGTCCTACTGTACGTGTTGAAAGCCTTGCTCAATTTCCAGCAAACACGACTGGAAACCTTTCAAATTCTAGCTACTGTACCATTTGTGTGTACCCTAACAAGTATGAGATGTGTGCAAGCAAATCAGTATGGGGTCCCAGCATAGGTTTGGACACTGGTCAAAAGGTACCTTAGAAAAACTGTTGCTGAAGTTGATGTTCTTTATGTTGATCTTCTTTCTGCTTTTTTCTTTTATGCTTTTTATTGCTGATGTTGATGTTATTTCATAAGTTGATATTTTACAGCTATTTTCTTCTTAATTCCTCTTTTCTGTTTCCCATTTTTGTTTAATTTTTCTGATTTTTTATATTTTGTCATTTATGGCATGGCGGGATTTCCTGTGAGGACCACAGATTCCCGCAAACCAGGTTTGGTGGTTTGCAAGGTTTTCCAACCGTGGGTCTTAATTCAGAGTTTTTCCTGTTTCAGACCTCCACCGATCAGTGGAGGATACTGGAACATTCTGGCATACGGTACAGATTTAAAGTACTGTAGGCTTTGTCATGTTGCTATGGGCTATGGTAGCCTGTCCACATGAAAAATGTAGCAAGATTATTCCTATTCAAGTATAATACGATAAAATGCAGCGTCAATTCCATAAAATAACAAAACAAACAAAACAATCACGTACAATAAATCGGTGAACCAACAGATCTGAGATACTGTGTGCATTTTTTTGTACTTTTCAAACTGTTCAGGCAACACTGCCCCTTATGTGAATAACCATTGATCAGAGCACAACAAACTTGCACAAAGGTTAGCAATCTACTACGATACCAAACAGCTGTATGCATGCGTCATGAATAATGTTCAGCCAACCACAGTTGAGGTTACTGACGCAGCCCCTGTGTTCATCTTAAACACGTATGTTATGGTTTCACAATCAGTCTCAGATCTTCCAAAGAATCATCACATTTTCGGAGTGAGCTGATGGTGTCAGTGAATAGTTCAGTACCATAGCGCTTTTGAATGATTAAACATCCTTATTCCGTTTGAATGAAGTAATGTGGTTTCTTCAATGGTATAAGATTTTACAAAAGAGATATGTGCCAGCCTTTGCAACAGTATGAGGCAAAAGCTACACCAGTCGTGTAGGTGCCCACAGACATGTAATTGTAAAACAAGGCTATAATTGATAACGATTTTCGGGATGAGCAGGGGGTTAAACTCTATATGTCTTACATAAATTAAAAAGTAATGAAACAAAGATATTTAATCCATGTGCAGTTCAATTTAAAAAATGGGCTCGAATTTAGAATCCGTGACCACACACGTCACACAATATACTGCAATACACTTGAATGAACACTATTTGTACTGCCAGCAAAAGCGTATACTTTAGCCTGGGTTAGGACACATATATATATTGATAGGGGCTCAAGGATGTACAGTATTGTGTGAATATATCTTCAAACACCCTTTAGCCAAATTCCTTCTCATAGTGTTGTGGGTTGGGGTTCGACTGACTGTTACTTTACCCGCGTAAGTTCGAATCATCTTCTCACCTCTTTCCTTTGGCAGGTTTTAACTTATGTTGTTTCTCTCCACTAGTTTTCACAGAATGTCTACAACTTTGTGAAATAAAATGGGAAAAAAAAACCTTCTCCGGAAAAAATAAAAAATAACACGGCAGAGTTCTTAGTCACTATTTCAGTTGTTTGATACCCTTGTTGACATCACTTGTGGTCACAGATTCTAAAATACTATTTACTGTGTAGTTACATTTAAAACCTTTCAAAATCCCGCAAAGTAAGAGCTATGAGCTCGTACAGTAGGTACTGCTAAGGAGGTGACTTGAGTTTCTACTATATGCTTACACCAGGCCTGGTTCAACGTTGTTACCTTTTCAAAATTCAAGTGCCAAGTGGTCTTGTCATTCAAGGTACCTGTAGGCCTAGGCCTAACTACTGTACAAATGCAAATTGTAGAAAGGAATGCTCTTACTCACTCAGTCTGACGAGTGTCGTACTTCTTTACACCTGAGATTGTTTACATGCAGTCTAACTTAAACAGTGTTTCAATAGCAATGCAGTGCCTTAAATTAAGCATTGTAACATTAACAAGTAGGTATAGTACCAAACTAGCCTAAAGTAGGCAGCATAGCCTAGCAATAGTAGCAGCACTGTTGACTACTGTTTACATTATAAAATGAGTCAACTGTCTTGGCAATATTCTGCTACTTGCTCTACGTTCTCAATATTATCAGATGTAACTATTGTTAGCATGCTGTGACTTACACAGTAATACTAACTCACGCACTTACGAAACGCCTACCTGCTATGACGAATTTGTTTTCCTCGCCGCTATAATTAGCAAAGCATTCGGAATTAAGAGGGAAATGATTCCTGAGACGGTATAAATCACAGGTGATATAAAATCAAGCTTCCAATAGAAGCAGAAATCCGCTAAAACAATTATAACAGCCACCCGACCCGACTAGATCCCACTACGTGAACCTCCATTTTATCGACGGCCGATGACTAGATATATGTGTGTGAAGTGTGTATGCATTGAAATAGTCACATGTGAAACACGGTGTCGGCTTGACATTGCTAGTTGACACTTTGTAGTCTGTCAAAAGGTGATTGCGGAAATAGGTTTTGAATTGTCCGGGATTTTTCGAAGACCAGGGAAATGAACTTGAATGTAAGTTGAGATATGACTATACTTGTTCACGCTCTTGTTAGTAAATATGGTCAAAGGGTGACCCGACTAATGTGTGAGTGATGTTACTTCTACTGGTTCAACCAAGCGAGAAAGGGTATGGTGCAATATAAAAGACACATAACTCTGATGGGGTGTGCCGAAGATTCAGTATACATGCCGACCTTGGGTACTTCTATGAAGGGCCGTAGGCTACTTCTTAACTTGTTCCAATGAAGCTTTCATTTCAGCTAAAGCTTGAGTACATACCGCAAACATTAACCTAGCTACGGGCATATAAACACCGGAGTTCGTTTTCCTTATGGGGGAGGGGAAATAGTAATTATCAGTGGGGGAGCAGGGCGGGGAATTCACTTTCGTTAGTCATGACCTACTAGCTAGCCTATCCGTATTATAAGGGGAAATGGTAGATGTCGAGTTACCGACTTAGGCTAATTCGATATCTCGGAAAAAAAATTTGCAAATTGTCGGGTTACAGAGTTACAAATAACTTGTTATCGCGACAAAATTTTGCAAATTGTGGAGTTGTCGACTTACACTGAATCCACATCTAGGGGGAAAAAATGCAAATTGTCGAGATACCGAGTCACAATTAAGTAACTTGTTATCGCGACAAAATTTTACAAGTTGTCGAGTTCCCAACTTACGCTAAGTTCTTATAGATACAAGGTTAAACAAACCAGTTGCCTGAAAATGAGTTCTTAGTTTTGACTGAATTTTCCGACAGAATGAGAAATAGTAGGAACAACCTGAGACATCATTACCCCATACTCACATATTTTTTATTCTCATATATGGTAGACATTTGAAGTGGAACATTAGCACGTCTGGCTAAGTCAAGCACCAAAACAGATAGGCATTCACATCCGGTTATCGAAATTAATGACAAATTATTTTTAAAAATCTCTCTTTGCTTCAGGTGGATTATCAGTTACGGTACCATTTGAATTAAACAGGGATACAACAGCAACTCACTGTCGGTGGAAACACTTATAAAACAATTTCTATGCATGTTGTAGCTCCCCTACGTGCAGACTATGTATTCATATATCTACAACTTACAAGTAAACTAATTAGATTCTAGTGTGGTATTAAAAGTGAATTTGCTTTGCAATTTCCATTAGCTATGTCAAATGTTTCGTGGCAATATTAATACTTGACTTTTGTTTGGGTGTTTTTTTTTTGTTGGTATTTTTGTTGTTGTTGTTGTTGTTTTTATTCCTGTTCTTTCCTGCCTGATGAAAGGGAATTGACTTGCCATGCAAGAACATGCCAGAAAAACTTCAAACTGGCGAAATTGCAGAAAATGACAATTTCCAAGGAGTCCTCTATTATAGGCTAAGGTTTGAAACGTGTATTCTTTATGCTCACAGGTTTTTCATCAAATACACTTTGCGCTTTACAATAATATTGCAGGCCAAATTACACAAATCTGATGTTCAATAAGCGATATGTCTTTGAATTGGCATTAGGAACTTCTTTATAGGTATCCAGAGCCCTTAGTAAGGACGTACTTGCATTCCTGATACAGTATATATACTTAAGGTTGCTAAGAGGGAGGCAGAGGACAATTTTCCTGGGCCCGGCGGAGCAATTTGGAGTAAATTATTGTATCACGTTGATGTATATTACCATTCTTCACAGAATGATTTTCTCTCACGTCAAGTTATAAATACTAGACAGAAGATTTGGCTAGATTGGTTAGGTACATGCAACTTAAAACACACAGGAAAGGGCTGTTTCTTGCCACCTACTGGTTTGTTCAGTCCTCGACTATGATATTTACCAGTCTCCCCCGATCCCCTCCCCCAATATTTTTGTTTCGCCAGGTTTAATTCACCAACTGGACCAGAAGCACTGAAAGTAGTGCTGCCAACTGGTCCAAGTATTTTCATATTTCGTCCAACAACTATAATGAACACATATAGGCCTAGGCTATTTTCATGAAGTGGCGCCCTGACGTCACTGTTAAAGCGCCCTCGTTTTGTAAGCAACAGCGTATCAGTAAAAAAATAAAAGATTTGTTCAATTATTTTACAGATTGTGTAAGCATTAGTCTCATGAGAGATCATTGTAAAACCAAGGGGTTTTGGAACAATTACACATAGACTGACAATGATTTTGACTTCTAAAAGGTTTCAGTAGAATTGTGTTTTCCATATTATATGTCCTGTTGTCTTTTATTGGAGTGGAAATATTACACTACATTTATAGAAAATTGGATACGTTACAAAATTTTCTATTTCTGACAATGTATTGGTTGTTTAGGACGGTGGTCATAAGGTGATATGAGAAATGTAGAGATAGTGTCTTAGAATATCCGATATATCTACAAAATTCTCAGGCTGATTTTTCTTCTACGTAAGTTTGCCTTCATTTGACATCTTTGTAATAGTATAGCGAAATTCCTGAGACACCATAAGTTTAATTTTTTTTCTGGAGTGAGGTTGTATCTTAAGTTGGCATTTGCGAGATTTTCGGGATGTTATGTCAGACATAACTCGACAGAAACTTTACTCGAGATACAGACTTACTCTTACACGACGTAGTGGTAAAATTTGTTAAATTACCAATGAAACATTTCACAATTAACTCTGGGCCTTGTCTAGTCATCGATCATGCTATAATAATCTCTAACTCCTACATCACCTTACAGCCACGGTAGTTCACCCATTTTCTTTTAGTTATTTTTCGTTTTATATTTTACTGTTTCTCTTCTTATAGCCGGAGGGAGGGGGTAGATCGACCACTTACTCCCACATCTCCAAGTAGGCTGATCTTTTTGACAAAAAGTTCACTTATTGATATTACATGCAAGTATGCCCTTTTAGACATTATCCCTATAGCTGCCTTATCAGAAATTTCCCCTAACTGTTCTTGTGGGCGTTTACCGCTGGGTGCCCTTTTAGACATTTAACCCTTGCTGTAGGAGGGGTTTTATATAACTATAATTTTACCAAATCCCCCACCAGAACTATAAGAGTGTTGCGATGCCCTTCTCTAACATGATCTGATTCAACTGAGGGGGGGGGGGGGGAATTTACATGAAAAAATTCTTTCACAGCGTTCAAAATTGGAAAAGGTGGTCGGCGATTCTCTATTCCTTTTTCTTTAATAATTCAGGAAGTCAAGCCAATTCAAAATGAATTACTGTCTTCAAGCCTGTAACATATAGCCTATAGCCAAAGATGAAAATGCAATCACATATCTTTTACTTATTAAGTTGATAAAGAAACAAAGAAAATTAGATCGAAAAAAAAAGAGAGATTTCAATTAGTGACGACCAGAATATCATGTTTGGTCTTGGATTCTCATTAGTTGACCTATCTGAATACATTGTCTATAGGACTACGTAACTTAAACAGTAACATATTAAACGTCAATCAGTTGAGAAACGTCGGGGTAATGAAACTTTTCTTGCAATCTCGGTTGAACTGGGTTAAAGTTACATAAGTTCCGCTAATCCATGCATGGATCTTTAGAATAACCAGAACATCAAACGTGAAATGTTGTTCACTTAGTATCAAACTGAATTCAGACCTAAAAATATTCTCTGTTAGCCTATTTACTCGATCGTCGTTATGTTCGGGCAGTATAAAGGTATAAGCGTATGATAAGAAAGGTATAACTCCTATGAAAATAATGGATTAGGTAACGACGTCATCCTTGTATGGCATACATATGACAAAAAAGTACTGCGCCATTGCAATTGTTCTCTCTCAAGCGCTTCATTTATTTTTAATTGTTCCGACGTTACGTGTCACAGAAATTTAAACATTTCGTTCAATACAATTAAAATGTTATAGCTAAGTGCATTCACAGTTTCGGACTTCCTAGCTTTCAGTTATGCATAAATTCGCCATCGAGGTTTGTCAGTGACCGCTGGGATGAGGTCACCTGATGATTGGTTAGTTCTGTGGTCAATTGAGTGCCCTGCAACAACACGGCACTAATTAATGTTAATGGAGAGATGCAGGGACGGTGACGGTGTGAATTGGTGACACCCAAAGAGTGAAGCAAGTTTAGGAATTGAAAATGAATTCATTTTCACAAATAACACATACACAGAAACAGGGGCTGCAATATAAGCGATGGAAGGGCATATTGATACACTTATTGTTGTCAAACGTCAACTAGAGTTTTGCAAATAAATCAAACATTTTGGAGGGAAAAGACCCAAAGATCATAGATTGCAAAAGGGTCCATAATAAATCAATTAGATTTAGATTGTAGTGTATAGCATGCTGGGAAACCGTACCTGTGGTGTACCTTATAACATATTCCTCAAGATACAAAACTTCTTGACAGTTTGTCTTAGATCCGAATGAGGAGGAAGGGGATTGGTATGATGTTACAACTATTCCAGTTATCGTGCATGTTTTACTGCATTAAGGAAAAGGAAAAAAATAAGCCATTGATTACACATGACTATTTTTATACTCCAATCGGTTGATCCTAAATCCCTGAAAGTTGTCATTCGGATTCAGCGCCATTGGACTCCCAAATTTGACAGCCAGCCACTCTTACTCAAATGAGAATTGCATGTATATACACTACTGTTCGAAGAACCTTTCACGACGGCAACATTAACTATATGATTAATGAAATTAATGAGATCCTATGATTGGGGGAGTCATGTATTGCCTATACGTCATTTGATATGACATAGGCCTATAAGACACCTATCCAGGGTTTTCAGCGGGGGTGGCTGTCTGACTGAGGGCGTAGCCATTTGTGGGCACCACGTGGGCAGGAATGTCTAAGCAGAGTCCCACCTTTAGTTGGTGCAGAGTGTACCAGAACTTGGCTTACAACCCCCCCCCCCCCCCATTCCCTGCTGACGGCCAGAAACGGCACTTCCCGGGTTTCAGTCTGGGATGTATTTACTCAGCTTGGAACATGGATTTCAAGTCTGCAATTTCCCATTAATGAGGAAAACATCATTCTATGGAAAAAAAAAAAAAATTGAATTACACGTATCTACGATTACATTTATGAAATTGTAATTTCCAGAAAAGCTAATACAACATTTTTTACTTGCTAATGGTAGCAGCTTTTTTTTTCTTTTTGAGAAATTTTCAACTACCGGTGACCTTAGACAAAATCTCAGTGGTACAATATTTTTCCCTAGAAATAATCGTTCAAGAAAAGTTATTTCAACAAGCTTTGCGATTGCACTTTTTACTTAATTTGCTACAACCTATGATTGCTTAAAGTAGAGCCATAATTCTTGTACGATAACTTTCGTAAGTGATAACCCCATTTATGAAAAAAATCTTTGTCACAATATACAGTTTGGGGGGGGGGGGGGAGGAGCACGAGACGAGTGATGGTTGGCCTGGGTGAGTGTTGTAAGCTGGGAGAAGGTGTCCCGGCCGGTCCCTTTTGGTAAATCTTTCACCTACTAGGCTACCTTATGCACAATCTAGTGCAGACGTTTTATTATATCATACAATGTGCTAGAATGAGAAAAGAAAAATTCAAACTATTTTTTCAGATTTTCCAACTATCGTCACTCCTAGACTACATTATGCATAACTTCAAATGGTACTTCAGATAAATTGAGAAAATTTTCAGCCTGAAGTAGTATACACAATCTGGTGCAATGTTTAGGTCTCTTTATAGTGTTCTAGAGGGAGCCAGTATGGAAAATTCCAAGTGGTGTTTCAGAAAATTTTCCAACTATCGTCGCTCTGACAATTGTTTCTTCTTTGGGGTGGGGGAGGGGGTGGGGGAACACCCACAACCCAGATCCCGACGGTCCTGATCTAATTAATAAATCGTTGTGTGGTTTTGAAACGTAGTCCCTAATGTCACTCTCTTTTCTATCAGTGTTCAGAGGGTAACGAAGTTGGGGTGACCAGCGATGATCAACATAAAACCGTACCCAAACCTGCTCCCGACACCGCCATTTAACGTCCCCGACCATCCAACTGACGGACGAGACGGAGTACATCCAGTTTCCTTAAGACTGGGTAGGGTATACATTGAGGCCGACCTGCCAAGCTCAGCAGTCCATTAAGTTGTTCCGAACAACCTGATGCTAAAAATAGTGCCTTAATCGGACAACTTGAACAGGAACCCAAATCGAAATCACCAAAGCACCCGGCCCTCTCAACACCACTGCAAACAGTTATTCAATTTGAATTAATTTGCATTTGTCAGCAGTGTGCAGAACACAGAATCACTTAGTGAATATGAAAATGTGTCTGACAGAAGGAGCGTAAGCTTGTAAACGCAACAAAAAGCAAGCAGAAAAGAAACTAGGTGTAATGAATGATCCACAAATGATCCGTCACGGTCAATGTAATTCATTGCAATTTGGAAATTGCCTTTAATGTCGGTAAAAAACCTGATAATTTATTCTAGCAGGTTTGTCTCTCTTTTATACATTAATTTTCATGACTGGGTACAGAACAATCGGAACATGTATGCTGTCGTTATAAAATATTTTTAAACACCGAAAAAAGTCCTTCGTGTCTAATTGATCACAGTGTTTAGACAAGGCTTCGCTGTAGATTAAAATCCAAGGTTCCTGTAATTTACCAATGTTTACATTTTACCGAACTGAATCTCTCTTGGTGTCTGTTTACATCGTACAAAGGGCACAAGCTCCAGGTCCATTTACGTTCAGATTCCGATGTTCACGCACGTACGTACAGTACTGTAAGATGTATTCCGCGATATCATAACAGAGTACGTTCGTGTAAAGCCCTTCATATTTACGATCGGGTTTTTGCTCTGTAGAGTGCTCATTGCTGGTTCAGAATTCTACAAGTGACTGTTTATCTCGATGTTTAAGGGTGAAGTAAGAAAGTTTTAAAATTCATATTTCGTCTAACTCAGAATTTAAGGTCGTGTATACCTTAGTCTGTTAGTAGAAGTACTGTAGCTTGTGCTTGATAATGACTCCAGTGGGAACTAATCAATCATTACAATATAGCCTAACAGTTAGGCCTAATGTTTTATTCCGGAAGTCACCTTCACGAATAAGAAAGCATACGCTGCAAACTTACCGTTCGATTTATATCTCAGTCCTACGTATGAATTATTTGTCTACTTGTGCTGTAAAGTAATTTATTTAGGAGACTGCATTTGATATTGGTGCATTGACTTAAAGGTATGATAATGATCACAATAAATCACTAAGGAGTAACAGGCCCAAGGCCTCATACAGACTTACAGTGTAGCATACAGTGCTGTTCATAGGCCGAGCCCTACATCAATTTCAAACAGCCAAACCTAGGCCTTCTGTAGTTAGGCCACCCCCTTCCTAATTAGGGAATGATGGTGCTTTGGGGTGTGGCGTGGGGATGTTAAGTATCTTATTAAGTTTTCGTTGTCTCTCTTCTTCTTTTCTTTTCTCTGCTATTGCACTAGGGAGTTGAGCACTTTGTCAAGCCCGTGAGGGTTTTTTGTTCAACTCCCTTCACATCATAACTGAACGATTCACTACAGTTGATGGAAATTTTATATATAGATATATGTATGTTAATATGTATAATGTGAAAAACAAATGAAGTGAAATTAATTTGGTGCATTCACAGTCCAACAATTTTCATTGGCTCTCTGTAAAAGTGATTATTTTCTATGAAGTCTACTTACTCTGTCAGTATTCGCTACAGTGGGAGAGTTGCCATGGGACTCTTTGGTAAAGTAGGCTTTACCTGGTAGACTTAATGGCTTTGTCATGGTGAGACTGTGAAGGTAAGAAACCATGCTCTTTGCAAAGCTTTACATTGTTACATTTTGGTACTGTGTTTGCAGTTGATGCGACATGTCTACCACAAATGACATTCATGTCAATTGTACTTTTTTTTGCAGAGATGGATGCAGACTTGCTGGTCTTTGTGCACCAGCTTCAGGCATTGATGTTTTGTCTAACCATCCATACTGGTTTTTCACAGCAGTCAGTCACCAAGTTACCGATTGACACTCATCAATTTTTCCAGTATTCATTGCTGAGAGAAAACTTCTTTGACAAATTTACTCTTGGTATGATTTTTGCATCTGTCATAACTCTAAAGTGACTTCCATACTGTATGTAGAACATAAAAACACAGCTGCAACACAATTAAATGGCAACTGATTGTTCTGTACTGCTGTGTTCATTGAATAGTGCATGTTGTACAGATATTACCGAAAGGTGTTGTTGCTACAGTATTTAATCCCATCTAGGGAGCATCTTAATTATGTCAAAAGAAAGGTGACACTTATGTCGTTTGATGAGTTCTATAAATCTGAAGAAACACAAATCTAAGTTACAAAACTAAAGTAGTAAAATCACCTAAGTTTGGTGTGTAGTATTTAGTTGTTTAATGATGTAATTCTTGTGAATAACATTACCTAGTAATAGTAAAAACTATGTGTCAAAATATGTGTTTTTAATTAGATATTTTAGTCTAGGATATTGAATGCTGATATCAGGGATGTAGCTAGCCAAATTTGAGTGCCGGGTAAATGTCTGATCTTGGGAAAGCACCTCCACCCACTCCATGGCATCTACCCCATTTTTCAGCCATTAAATTTTCATTTTTCCCTCATTTTACTTAGAGATGAAATTTGAGGTTAGTTTTACAGTAGGTCTCGACTGGCAGATTTGTGGTGGGCAGGGAGACATGTGTTTGCCTGGAGTGCTGGGTGGAAATATCTAGTGCTGGGTGTGGCCGCCCAGTACTGCCCTCCGTAGCTACTTCCCTGGCTGATATCCTAATCATTGGGGATGTGCTTGGTCTAATACATTCTTTAAATGTTTGACTTTTTTTAAAACTATTTTTACAAAGGTTAAATATCTCTTACTTTTGCAGTAACTGATATCATGTCAGCAGCTTCTTGAAGACATCCAGTATTCTTCCAAAGCAATTATTTTATTGCTACTACAGTAGAACTGTAAACTTATTTTCCTTGAACATTGTCAGCCATCCCACTTTTATTTGTCATAGACTGTGTTGAAGCTACAGTACTTGTGTTTTCTGTTTCTTTAAAGCAGAAGTTCAAATCTTTGGCAGCCTCCTGTTCCTACTATAAAAATATCTTCACCTCAAATCCCAAAACAAACAATTGCATTTTCCTTACTTCTGTAGTCCTCTTGTCCATAGACATACCAAAAGACTATTACTGGCACTGAGAGGGTTCTTGGTACAGTATTAGTTTCTGGATGGTTGTCCAACTGTAAGCTAGGTACAGTAAATGAGGCTGATGGATCTACTTTACAGATTTAGGTTTTTAGATTTTATGCAATAATTGTATGGAGGGACTGAATGCAACGTACCACATTTTGTAAAACCATTGTTGGCACTGTAATTTTAGCTATGTAAATCTTTGGCTTTTCTTGTGGTTTTTATGAAGCAAATCTCATGGTACATGACTACATGTACCAATTTATTGTGCTCATTACACTGATGTACTTTCTTTCCAAAATACTGACATTTGATTTTAGTATAAAGTAACTTCCATAACAATTTCATAGCCTTTGTCTTTGTTTCATATCAGATACTTGATGTCTCTTAAGGATCAGTCGTATGTCTGCTCATGTGTGCAGTGAATGTTAGGAACTACTCATCCACTTTGCAGCAAATTGTTGTCTTCATTTTTTTTACTTTTGAATTGCTAACATTCTTTGTGAATAATCAATTTAGTTTGGCAAAGTAGTATCTAAAAATGGAAGCCATACACAATTAGCAACATTTGAAAGAGAGGGTTTTATTAACCATTATTTTAAATGTATTTATTTGCATAATCAGACCAAATAATTGCGGATCTCCAGACAGTTTCATCTTGATATTAAGGATGTCTCCTGTGACCTGATTCATGCTAGATAATTGAATATTATGTTTTAAATCTTTCATACAGGAAGTGAAGCACGAGTAACATTCCATCCCTCTTTAGTAACTAGCCCTGGTCTACCTCATTGGCTCCATTTTACCCTAACCAGTGCATCAGGATTTTTGCATGGCACCCCACTTACCAGTGATGTAGGAGAATATGAACTTGAGGTAAATGTCCATTCCAGGATAACATGTGCAGTACTGCAATTGTCCATGTTGTTCCACTGTTACCAGTAAGTGCTACTTTGGAAAATGAAGTGAAGCATTCCTTACTTTTACTATCTTGGTGCCAAGGAAAAGGATAAGCTACGTTCTTGAGGTTTTAATGGTAGATACCTTAAAAAGGTACAAAAATGGTATACCCATTGCTTGAAGATTGAGAGGTTATGGGGAATGTTTGTTCATGACTACCCTGGGGATGGTTTGACCAGAGAGGTTTGGACAATAAAAACGACAATCTTCATATCAAGTGTGTCTTAGTTCAATACTTATTCAGTGATCCTGATGATATGCGTATCAAGTGTTTCTTAGGTTAATATTCAGCGATCCTGATGATATTCTTATCAAATGTGTCTTAGGTCAATACTGATTCAGTGATCCTGATGATATTCGTATCAAGTGTTTCCTAGGTCAATACTTATTCAGTGATCCTGATGATATTCGTATCAAGTGTTTCTTAGGTCAATACTTTTTCAGTGATCCTGATGATATTCGTATCAAGTGTTTCCTAGGTCAATACTTATTCAGTGATCCTGATGTTATTCATATCAAGTGTGTCTTAGGTTAATACTTATTCAGTGATCCTGATGATATTCGTATCAAGTGTTTCTTAGGTCAATACTTATTCAGTGATCCTGATGATATTCATATCAAGTGTGTCTTAGGTCAATACTTATTCAGTGATCCTGATGATATTCGTATCAAGTGTTTCTTAGGTTAAAGGGAAGTAAGGCGTTTGTTTCACAGGAAACAACCATATCTTTAACACTACTGTTTGTGAACATAGAATGATAGATCATTCAAAATAAGAATGGACAGTAGCCTTCTTTTCAAGGTATAAGTTTCTCACAGATAGAAATTCAGTTATCAGTTGCTCAACAATAATTTGTTCACCCAAACTTTTTAAAATTCAAATGATGCATCTTCCGTTACTCATCACATGCATAATGTTTTGAGGAGATGAAGCTTTTTCGGATGTTTATTGATGAGACTGAATGGTTTGACAATGTTTAAAGCCATTTTCTTTGTGTGCCATGTTGGTATATTCCAAACGCCCTTTTTCCCTTTAATACTTATTCAGTGATCCTGATGATATTCGTATCAAGTGTGTCTTAGGTTAATACATAGTCAGTAACTTGACCATGTTTTTGGAACTCTTGATGAGGAGGTTAATTTTAGACATATTGCTGTCACCAGTTCTACATTGTTCAATGCATGTGATTGCCTTCTGAGGTGTGTTCGATTGCAACTACAGTAAATCAGCAGAATGAAAACTCTCCTCTAGAACAATCAAGGGAGGAATTGATGATTGTGAGAATAATAGTGTTAAATACAGGATGGTAAATATTTCAATTTACAGATTTCAGTGATGTATGTATGGATTTTTAATTTGTACAGTATATGAACTTGCCAGAATGTTATGTAGGTTGATCTTGTTATCATTGTGATCCCCATTAATGTTCACATTTGTCTTTTGACAGTTTTGAGAGCTCTGGATCATGATCTCTCCCGAAGTATTAATCATCGTCTGTATGTCTGTCTGTCTATCAAGTACTAGAGATGTTTATACAAGGAAGTTGATTGCTAGCGAGGATATGTAGGTTGTAGCCTTGATTGTTTAGGTGTTTATACAGCGTTGCTTGTGATAGTGTTTCTGTAGAATAAACATAACAAGGTGAACATTTAAAGCTTTGCTCCTGGGAGCATTCCAGGCATCATGCACCAAATCTGCAGGTGATCTGCAAGCCCACATGATGGAGGGGTACTCATACACCTACTGTACGTAAAGTCGAAAGAGAAGAAACCTATTCATCTTCCAGCTAGGGCATTTTCCAATTTTATAGACAATAGGCCCCCATAACTCTACCACAATATGAATATACAGGTCAGTTTGTTAACCTGTATGGAGTCCTTACTGGTCTGTGCCAATTGGAAACTCCTAACAGTTGTTAGTGTTACAGCTCCAGTTACAGTACTGTAGGTGCTGTGCAGACATCGTGGGCTGCCTGTTTAAGCACCCTGAAATACTTGCGGTGCCCTTGCGGTAAACATATGTTTGCTTGAACAATAAGTTTGTACTTCAAAGACATATTGTGAACCCAGCTCTTGCATGATTAGACAATTGCACAACCCCACAACATCTTTGAAGTTGTATGGGCATGCAAATCATAGTGCCCCATAGTTCTGAAGTGACATAGACATCAGGAACAGACATTGTTTAATCATCATCTACTGTTTAATTCTGGTTTAGAAAATTAATCCTTGTATTGTTGCAATAAGGATGGTTTCTTTGAATCATTACTAATACAAACGAATGGCACGTTTCACAATTGAAATCATCTTGCACATGTTATAAGTGCCTCAATCAGTAACCATTTAATTTGGTTTGAAAATCTTTCATAATATCTTGCCTGGTTTTCTTCTTCATGTTCTCAAGGTTAGTCATACTTATCTTTGTAGACCATATGAGAATCTATCAAAGTTATGAATGTATTTACTGAATAGACCTTTGAGAAATCTTGGTGTTTTTTTAAGTCAACATGTTCCTGCCTTCTTGGTGTTGTTAAATCTATATCTCTGATTTTGCAGATTTTTGGAGAAAATTTGGATACCTTTGAATCATCTAGGGTGTTGCTTAATATTAAGGTCCAACAACCAGCTAATGGTAAGTGTCGTAATTTGGAAATAATTTGTCTTTGTGAAGGAGTTGTAACTGAAAGAAAGGCATTAATGTGTGCATTGGACATGATAAAATTTCTGTTTTTTTAGCATCCTTCAAAATCAGACTTTTCTTGGGTGAGTTGCTATGAAGCTTCAAATACTGATGTACTGTTTCAGATTTCCATGACTGAGTTGCCAGAATGCTTTACTGATGTAACTCCATTCTTGAGTTGCTAGACAGCTTTTGCTGATGTACTGTTACAGGCTGTCTATGATGTAGTTGTTATGAAGCTTCACAGATGCAAGTCTTATAGGCTTTCTATGTCTGAGTTGCTAGAATGCTTTACTAATGTAACTCCATTCCTGAGTTGCTAGGCAGCTTTTACTGATGTACTAGTGCCTGCTTTCCATGACTTAGTTGGAAGTTTACTGATGTACTCTTATATATATCTATGGCTGAGTTGCCATGAAGCTCTTGTGATCTAACGCTTATAGGCTTTTCATGGCTGAGTTACTAAAAAGCTTTGCTGATGTAACTCTTTAAGACTGTCAATCAGAATTGCTTTGAAGTTTTATCTGCATAACTCTTACAGGATTTCCACTGACTGAATTGTTGGAAACCTTACTGATCATGAACTATAACAGGTATTTATAGCTGAGTTGCTAGAAAGGCTAACTAACTTACAGGATTTTTATGGCTGAGTTGTTGGAAGCCTTACAGATCATGCACTTTATGGGTATTTATGGCTGAGTTGCTAGCAAGGCTAACTAACTTATGGGGTTTCCATGTCTGAGTTGTTCAAAGCCTTACTGATCAGGTATTTATGGCTGAGTTGCTGGGAAGCCTTACTAACTTACAGGATTTCCATGCCTGAGTTGTTGGAAGCCTTACTGATCATGCACTCTTACAGGTATTTATGGTTGCTAGGAAGCTCTACTTACAGGGCTTCCATGGCTTAGTTGCTAGGAAGCCTTACTATCTTACAGGATTTCCATGGCTGAGTTGTTTAAAGCCGTACTAACTTACAGGGTTTCCATGGCTGTGTTGTTTGGCAGCTTTACTGATCCACTCTTACAGGTGTCTATGGCTGAGTTGCTTGGAAGCATTCCTAATAATGTACTGTTACAATCATATATTGCTGAGTTACTCTTAAACTTTACTGATGTACTTTTAGAGGCATCTGTGACTGAGTTGCTAGGAAACTCTGCTGATGTAATTGTTCCCTCCAAAGTTAGAAAAAAAGCACACATCTCAAAATGTGTAGCCATCTGATCTAATCATGATAGCAGAGCAGTTTGCAAAAATAACTCGTTTCAACTGCTTTTCGAGTATGATTTTATATCAGGAAATCCCTGATAGGATATCCAGCCTAATTGTTGGGCAACAATAAATCAATCTGCCTTACCCTTGCCAGGTTCCATCCTCTCAGTTAAATTGGATTTGACAAGTTCTGACTGCTACTGGTCATGATGAAAAGGGGAAACTGTGTCAAAATGTTTTATTCATAGAGAGCGGTGACAGTTTGCAAATGTATAGGCAAGAGAAAACTGGGAAGGATGTTGAATTCAGAACAGGACTTTTCAGAACAAACTGGCTAGAAACACATTCTGGGAGACAGGGTAATTGCTAAAAGGGAATTTGATATGAAATACTTAGAACATTTTACTTGTACTGTAGATTATCATCAGAATTAATTTTGATCTTTAAACATGTGTTGATTGATCTGAATGGAAATTGATTTAATTACGGGTTCTGTCCTGTACTTATTGGTCAAATTAATGTGTTCCAGTTCTATTCTTTAATTAATCTCCCTTGCTAATTGCGTTGTTATGTGGTATCTGCGTGGGTTTACAGGTTGTCAGATTAAGATTGTAGAATTCTTGCAAGTTACTGTCAATATCAGTTGATTCTTTGCAACTTTGTCAAACAGAATATTTGGCTTTCAATGACTCATAATGGTGGCACAGTGGAAACTTTTATTTGGCATTCTTTCTTACCTTCTGTCCAAAATTTCACATGTACCTTTTAATCTTTTTAAACGAACAACTATAAAACAACTGGATACTTTTATTAGCAGGTGCGAGAAGGGAAGGGGGTACATTGGTGTGATGTACTGTATTTTGTAGTGAATGAAGTTTAAACTGAACCTTTAAAGATACAGTTTATTTGGTGGGGAGGGGGCAGAGAGGATGATTAAAAGAGTGGGTAATAGTGTAAAAACATTAGTTCACCACAACTAGAACCATAATCTGTTAAAGTGATATGATACCTTGTGATGTTCATTTTGATTCCTGTGTGTGGTTTGTGTGTGTCTTTGCATATCATCTTGTGGTGGAAACTAGTTGTTCTGATTGATTACTACCATCAGTTGGGCTGATGTGCCGAATATCTCAGCTCAAAGCAGCAAGGAACAGGAATTATCCAATGACTTATCTAGAACAGGAAATGTCATTAAGTTAAGCTACTGAGGAAGGTTTAGGTAGCTGAAGCAGTTGAGGCATGGTAGAATGAAGGAGAAAGCATTCAAGTAGGCTACACTGAAAAAAATTCACCCAAGACCCTGTGTTTCATCGCAATAAATTAAGTTTTATCAAGAGCAGCATTACTGGAAGAATGTCAGGAAATATCCCGCATGCAACTCGATCACTCAGTCAAGAGACATTTTGATGTCAGAGAAGGCAATCAAGTGCTCCACCGTAGTGTAACAAACTGAAAAAGTAGGTGTGTGTGTGTAACTGGCATATGGTTTATTGATCTCTGTAACATTTTTATTTAAAGTTCTTACATTGCTCTGTCTTTTTTGAGGTACAGTAGCTAAACATACTTTTGGATTGTCATGAACTATTAAAATTTCAAAAAGTTTGAGCACACACTACCCACGTTTGTGCATACTTTGCAGATTGCTGTATACATGTATCAATCTGTATATGCATACAGTATGAGTGTTAGAGATTTTTGAAGGCACTGCTGTGTGGTGCAATCTCATGGTTTGCTTCCTAGTGACAATGTTGTAGTAAATTTCTTCTTAGAAAGAAGACTTTTAAAAAGATGTCTTTTTTAGAAAGTCTCTTCTGGTCACATGCAATAAACGCATGCCCAGTCAATGCATTGCAACAAGTTTATGAGAAGTTACACTTAAAGTGCTACCATATCGGTATTTCAGCATTTTGTTTGTGTATTACCATTATCAGCACCATATATAGCATTACTGACATCACTACATACTCCCTTTAACATTGTTTTATAAACAGACCTCTTTTAGTGTGGCATTACTGTTAGAGACCTACATTTTTCTAATGTCAATAATTTCCTTCCAGTGTGAGTACTGTGCATCAGAGTCAAGATGAGCTTGCAGCATCATCTGGCAGTTAGTCTTTTTTTTTTTTCCAGAGTGTCAAGCATAACCGGAGATTATCTTAAGCAATAACATCCCAAGGAAATCTAAATCCACAAGATCAAAAATCGAGGCATGAGTACTTCATGATTTAAGACATCTTGTAGTGGGAGGAATCATTGGAGAGCTTATTTACATGATCAATTAATGTTTGTCTGATTAGGTGTTTGTTAATTTGAGGTCTTTTCATGTATCGGTGCCTAATGTCCTTATCTTTGTCATCGCAGCCTTGGTACTCCTAAGTATAATATCACCTTAGCATCAATGTCCTTCAGCATAAGTGCCCATTATTCATTAGTTCACTGCTCTTGATCTTAGTGACCCTGCAGTTCTCATGCCGTTCAGCTTTAATTCCCATACGGTGTTAGTTCATTGCCCCTTGGGCCTAGTACCCTCTAGTCCTCATGCCCATTATCTTTTTGTGCTTTTAATATCAGTACATTACAGCATCATGGTACAGCAGTATCAGTACCTGATATCATCAATTGCCAGTAGTTCTACATTTCATTGAGCATCCAGCTTTGGTACCTTCCAATCTCAATGTCTTAACCTCTGTCTTTTGGCCTCATTTGTTGTCTTCACCAAGTTTCAGCACTTTTCAGCCTCATTCCCAAAGCATCAACTCTAAAATTTTTTGTTTTATTTTTCTTACCTTTGCAGATATTTTACCACAATATCACATGATACTCTTCATTCAGAATTTAAATATTGAAGATATCATGAATTTGACTGTGCAACAGAAGCTCATAGAAGGAGCATCTTCGTTTTGGGGTCAGGGGTCAGCTGTTTCAATATATGAAGTGAAGTCAGCCAAGCAGCTTGGACTTAGAAATGTTATACCTGACAGAAATGCAAAGGAAGGGTGAGTTGAAAAAAAAAGCTGCATCTGCTCTAGAACATGATCAAAACCATAACAGCTATTCACCAAAGAAGAAAAAAACTGATGAGAATGACACAGTGATAAAAAGAAAGTGCTGTAAGTGAACACCTAATATTTATAATGGGTGGTATCACATAGCAAATACTCTATGTTCCCCTTTTGCAGGTGATGGCAAATTGACTTCCTTTTGTTTTGTCATTGTCTAAAACAATGAACCTATACAGTCCCCCAAATAGACAAACATGCACACTGACAATGCACATTATTAGGTAAACAATTTTAAAGACATAATCATGTCTCTTCAGAAGTGAGCAAATTTTAGGCTTGCAAGAAATACAATGCTGTAACAGAAGGGAGGTATTCTTGGTAAGAGAGCACCTCAACTACAATTTTCTACAACTTAAATTTTACTCAAACCCAAATTATGTCAGTGAGTTATACTGTAGAACAGGCTTCCTCAATTAAATTTTCTGAAGCACCACATTACAAAATGTTACTGATGTAATGCGACACTGATCGCCGTCCTAGGGGAGGGGTATAAGGGGGTGTCCCCCTCCCCTTTTGAAAATTTTTGCATTTCAGAAGGGGCTTAGATGCAAAATTGTGCAAAGTTTGTTCAGTTTTCCTGTTCAAAATTTTTTCCCAAACTTAACAGTTTTTTTGATAAATCATCTTATCGAATGTGGGAACTTTGCATCAGATTAAGAAACCAACAAGGAAACATTCTCCACCCACCTAGTGGCTGAAATGACATTTAGATGTTCTGGCAAGTCTTGAAAAATCTGGAACAAATTTAGTTTTAGATGTTGTCATTATGTCCTGCAGGTGGTTGTGAGACAGTCGTGTTTGAAACTTGTTCTTCATAAAGTTCATGTTGCTGAAGGAACTTTCGCAGATATAGGTGGATCCGAATATCCCCACCACTTTCAAGGACAATGATTTCAGCTCACTGCAAGTTTGAGGAACACTCATCCAGAAATCCGCTGATGTTTTGCGACCATGCAAAACTTTCACTTCATCATCACTTTGCAGATCAAGTAGCTGAGATATTCTCCCAGTAATGTTTTGCGCCACTCCAAACCACGTCACGCGCCACAAGTGGCGTGCGAGCCGCTATTTAAGGAAGCCTGTTGTAGAAATTTACTTCATGGTACCATTATACTTCTTATGTACATATTGCATTACTGGTCCTTAAGGGAGACATAATGAACATTGTATCACAACCTATTTAGTTTTTTCTCTCTTCTTTTCTCTCTCTATTTGGCAATTTTATCTTAAAATGTTTGTTTTATGATGTAGAACTCTTTCCTCCTGTTGCAAATGAAAGAAAGTTGGTTTAAGCAAGTAGAGGGCGCTATGTCAAAATGTTTTCAAAAAGCAAAGGGAGCCCTCTTTTATAGGGCAGTGATTGATGGCTCTACAAACTTACCTGCAGAATTTCAAGTGAGTTCCATGCAGATAAACCTTTCATGAAATTTAATCAAAGTGATCTGATTTCTTTGTGTCAATGAAAGCTTCATTTTGGTGTGATTCACATGTTAAAGTTTATCATTTCTGTGAAAATTGTACTTATGGGCTATTGACCTTGTGCAAGATGGTGCAAGATGGTGCATGTTATTGCTGTGATGCCATGTTTTGAATTACCCTGACTTTCTGTGAACACTTTGGAAAGAAATACCAGACCATAGGTATGTGAGAGGTCTTTGAGATTCAGGCTAAATGCATTGTCGTAATTAAGTGTTTGCATTGACTTTAAATTAATATGATTTCTTTTAAACTTTAAATGGCAAAGTATGGATATGCTTTCTATGTTTCTCTATTCTGATGCAAGGTAAGCCTGAGAAAACTATAGGTACACCAAAACTTAATGGGTTTTTTTTTTTCATCTTTGTAGGGTGCAAGTAGTTTTGTCATCAACTCGATCACCTTCGTCACAACTGCAAGAAGATTTACAAGGAGTCAGCTGTGATGATGAAGATGCAAACTCAATACCAACATTACAGCAAGAATTCACAGACTTTTTTAAAGTCCAATGGTGTGAAGTTTCTTTTGTAAGTTCCTTGGAGGAAAAGTTAAGCAACACAGTGTTTTCATTTAAATTTCCAGAGACAAAACAGAATAGGATGAAGATTTGCTTATGGCAACAGTATTATTCTAGCATACCATATGTAATGAAGCTGTGGTCAAAAACGTTTTTGATCTTTGTAATTGACAACATTTTATAAGTTTTGTGCTGCATCTTGCTGTTTATTGCTTTCAAAAGTGTTTGTAATGTAATTGCATCTACAGCACTCCCAGAGTTCATTTCACACAAAATAAGTCCTATGTGTACGGGAGTGTGTGCGATTCAAGAAGAAACATTCCAGTCAGTTCTTTGCATTGTTCAATTGATTTGGGTGAGCCAGTACTCATCATTCACTCAAGTAATTTGTGATGTCATTTGAAACTTAATTGTGATCAATCCATATTGACAATGACACCATCCGTTCAAAGATTGCTTCTCATGTTTCAAAATACTTCCTTCTCCTTGCAAGGTCTGATAGCAGTCACTTGTAACATAATATTCATTGAGGCTAGGTTACAAATGATAGCAATGAACATACCTGATAGTTTGTGACAGTTTGTGACTTTAATTTATTACCTTCAGCACTTATATTGGATTAGATTTATTCCACTGTGAAGTACATCTGGGACAGTCTGGCAGGGACATAAATTCTTGAAATGAGCTACTTGTATAAATTAAGCTGCACATGTCTCAATACTGGGTTGAGAAGATCTTGTTTGTGCTTAAATGTGTAAACATGATAACTTAACCATCATATCTTCATTTCTGATGTGGCCTATCATTTATGCCTGATATTCGGTCTGTTAGTTGAAAATCAGCTAGTGTCAAATGTGGGCTCAGTATTTCTGAGTATCAAGCTTGAACGTGGAGACACCCTTTGGAAGTCAAAGCATGAGGATTGGGTTGGGTCGTGGGTGGTGTGAGAGTGCCATTCATGACGAAGGCCCTGATTGCTTAAAGATAGGACACTATCCTGAGAGATGTTACTTTGTGTCCTATGCATGTTAAACTAAAAGCTCAGAATTGAGAAATGGAACATGAACATGAAATATCTACTCAGGGTGGAATAGACATCAGGGACAAGGAGATATTTAAAAAGGGTTGAAACGGTTTTACAGCAAGGG
Source organism: Stichopus chloronotus (assembly GCA_021234535.1). Lineage (NCBI taxonomy): Eukaryota > Metazoa > Echinodermata > Holothuroidea > Aspidochirotida > Stichopodidae > Stichopus > Stichopus chloronotus. The sequence continues at coordinate 583,738 of CM037848.1, read as the reverse complement.
TACATGGGTATGAAATGAATTTGAATGAAAAACAAGTTATCAGAATAAGGCAAAGCTGTGAACTTTTAGTGAATGGTGAGAGTAAGATTTTCTGGGAGATTTATGCCTCTGTAGCCAAGGTCAGAGTTTAAGGTGGGACCAACATAGAAATAAAGGGGAAAAATGTCCAGAGGCACATGTGATTTAATGTTGATCATTATTTCACCCAAATTTTTCTGAGAGGGGGAGTGGGGCGAGAACAATTTTAGGGAGATTCAACCAAACCATCCCTTGACTAAGAGCCTGGGAGATTATCGACACTAAGTATGACCATCAGCTTGCGAGGAGCATCCCAGTAGGGGGACTTTTTGCCAACAAAACACCCCTAGACCCTGATTGTAAACATTGGCCCATATTGCAGACATTAGCACTTCCTGTGCCTCATTACAACACTGAGTTTTCGCTTGTATTACATTCCTGGCACTTTTTAAAGAGAAATTTTGTTCAAATTTTAAATAATGTAGGCTATGATCTGTTGGAAAACACATTTTTGCACTGTGAGTGGAAATTTTTACACCATGTTGCCACATTGCATGACAAAGTGATTCTTCATCTTTGGGAATGTAAAATTGTGCCTAAACACTTGAGTCGTAAGCTCAATGTGTGAGAGGTTGACAGCCCTAAATAAGGACATAGGGATGACTCAGTGTAAACGTATATGTAGGCTTTGAGACTTTGCAATGAGGGATTGTAATAATATGGTGAAATTAATGCATGTTAATGGCTCAAAGTAAATGCAGGATAGGCTGCCGTTTGTATGAGTCACAAAGTATTGAAATCTTGTTCACATTAAACAAAAAATGGTACTATACTTCAGACACTTTGGTTTGATAGACAACGGGCGCTTGATGCTACTACCAGCGTTTTCTTTCACTAATTGTTGATCTTTTTGTACCTATCACAGAAAACTATTACAGCAAGAAATATCACTGAGGCGGCAACTTCACCCATCTTTCTTGGGGGAGAGTTTTATACCCCTCCCTTGGCAGTGGAAGATTCTAGTGACTTTATTGGATTCCTACTGATAGTGGTTGTGCCCAGTGTGATACTGCTTGCATTCGTTTTTGTGCTGATCTGTTTGATGTTTTGCAACAGACAGGGAATGTGAGTACAACTTCCTCTAGCTTCTCAAAGCTGTCCTCTTTGATACTGTAATTCTCACGTAACGCTGCAGCACTTGTGACTGGATCTCTTCATCTGTAACAAGATAGATCCAGAGATGCAAAGAAAAAAAAACAGCATTTTGTTGCTTTTTTTTTTGCAAATTATTGCTTTATTTTTACTGTCGGTTGAATACACCTGCAATGGTTCTCACACCACTCAACATTTTATAAAAGTGGAGCAGGTGAGCAAGAAGGGTGGGGTAGGGCAAAGTAGAGTAATATTTGTATTTGGTAACCCTTTGTGTTAACCTCTGTCAGATTATGAAAGCTACCATTGCTGTTTACTATTCAAAGTTTCAATGATGTTCATGTTGGCCAGTATCAATACTCTGATATGTTAGATTCCAGATTGTGCTTTTGTCTGTGCCGTCGTCCACATCCATTTGATCATACCATTGTTCTCCTACACCATCTTTCCTTGGCCAGCACCAGAGTGTAAAATGGATGCTAGGTAGCAATTAATTTGCCTTCTGTTTCTTCTAAACCAGCACCAGTCAGAATGTGAAGGGGGGAGGGAGTAGGGTGGGGGCAGTTGACGGAAGGAGAATATCTTAGTTACTGCACCTTACACACTTCATCACATTCTGACATTAAATAGAATCTAAGAGTTTGCATGGAAGGAATTTCATGACAAGTGTGACTATCTGAGACTGACTGTCCATTGCCTATGGGTGGAGAACATGTCTTATGTAGCAGGCCAGTTTTGATGCATGGTCTGCTAGATGTTGGATTATATGCCACTCTGCACTGCATGTCCCCTTGATATCAAATTGGTGTACCACATCATAGTGTGTTATTGCTTTACAAAGATATGAGATCTTGTACCATCCTATCATTAATGTGGACAAGCACTGTTTCAACAATCCAAAATTACCACCCGATTCCTTCAGAAATTGAAAAACGACACAACTGTTGTGTGAACACACTGTGTCAGATTGCCAGATTTTGCCTACCATACAAAGTATGTAGTCCAAAAAGAAATTTGTCCTCTTTTTCTCAAGAAAAATAGGTGATTCTTCATCATGAGTAGGTGTAGGAGGGTGTATGTAGTACACAAATATGTCCGACATTGTGGAAATACCAATGTTAAAGGGAAATAAGGCGTTTGTTTTACAGAAAACATCCATATTTTTAAAACCAATGTTTGTGGATGCAGAATGATAGATTATTCGAAATAAGGAAGGACAGTAGTCTTTTTTTCCAAGGAATAAGTTTCTCACAGATAGAAACTCAGTTATTTGTTGCTCAACACTAATTTGTTCACCCAAACTTTTCAAAATTCAAATGATGCATCTTCTGTTACTCATCACATGCATAACGTTTTGAGGAGATAAAGCCTTGGCAGACGTTCATTGATGAAACTGAATGGTTTAATAATGACTGAAGGCTATTTCTTTAGAATGTCATGGTGGTGTATTCTAAACGCCCTATTTCCCTTTAACATTGAAGCAGCTCTATGGTTGGGTACCTACGTACCTGACGGGTATGACAGAAAAATGACCTAATTCCAATTTATAGTAACAGATGATGAAAATACTAATACGTATTATATCATATCCGTCAATTACTGTTACTTTCAGATACAATCCAGTGGCACACTGAGACCAATCTTAAACCAATAAGTGGCCAAACACTAATTAAATATCCCAGTCAGTATAGTTGAGGAAGTCCCAACGATTGTCCCACCTTAGATTAGATACCTGGAAAGATAATATCAAACTTACCAAAGGGAACCAAGCCTGTTGTTGTACATGATGAATCTTCAGATTTGTAAATACTTTTACCTGTCCACTACTACCCTACTATTGTACCCTAAACCCACCTTACTTTCCCTAAACAGTACCTGTTTTCCATCCACACCTCTTATGGATATTCAAGCCTGATGTTCATTAAGTAATTTTCAGCAAAACAAGGACTTTTAACCTACCCCTGAACCCTCATCATCCCCATTCATCCAGCTTTATTGTTTTTAGCTGATCCCTTGCTTCATTACTCCTGTGGACTGACTTGAATGAAACACCAGCTAGCTGTTGTGTCAGTCTCATCTTAATTCATATGATCAGTAGTTATCCTGTCGCATGAGTGTGTATGGGTAGTCTAGAGTGGAATTCATCATTAAAATTCTTGGAATTTCCTTTGACTGAAGTGCCAGGTCACTTTACCGACATGACTGAATTATCATGAGTGAAGTGTCTCACACTTGAATAGCATTTGTAACCTGGACAAATAATATTAAGGGAAAACAATGTCCTGCAGTGATTCTGTACTTGACAGAGTTTGTTGTAAGTCAAAGGTGGTTTGATTGCTTCGCTAATGAATTGTTTAAGGAATACAGTAAAGTGCTACCATTGAATACTAGTTACATTTCAGTATATGTATATATATATATGCTATTCATATATCAATGCTATGCATTTCTTTCTGTCTCGGTGATAGTGTATCATTTTTTTATTTCATTTTCCCCCCACAGACAGAAAAGAAATCAGAAAACACCTGAGTAAGTCCACAGTTAATTTTTGGAAATTAGATTATGGCTTCTGTATTAAGAGAGCGAACATGTATTAACTATTTTAAATATCAGCTAAAATAACTTTATCAATCAGCCATAGCTCTGTTTATATCAATTAATAATATATATATTTTAAGGTGGAAATTTGTCTGTGTTTGGAAGGGCAAATTCTGTGATTTTTTTGCATGTGGTTGTAAATGCACATTTCCATGATTTTCTGTGATGTGATTTTAATTCTGTGCTCACATTCTGTGGTTACAAATGACATTTCGCAAATCAAAATTAGAAAAATGTTTGCCTTCTTATCGATGTAGAGCTTCATATGTCTTTTCAACATCCCGGTGAATCTGATTGATTGATGTCTTGGAAGGCATATTTTATTTTCCTGTTTTTTTTTAATTTTTTTTTATTTTGTTATTTTTTTCCTTCATCACAGTTTCATTTCAGTTTTCTATGACTTTTTTTTTTTTTTTTGTTTCTTCCTCAAATGTAATGCTTTTCCTGTTTTCTGTGATATGCAAAACTTGCCACTTGAACTTTTTACCAGCCATGCTATATTCATTATTCAACTATACTACCTTTGTCAACATGTCTGGATATCATCTGGAGAGTGTGTGTTATATTTCTCATAACAAAGTATAACAGATGTAACAACCGTGGATAAATGACCGCTGAAATTTGGTTGCCATGACTACATACAATAGGTGACTGAAGTCACCAGTATAACCCATTTGGTGAATTTTGTCCACCAAACTATCCCACAATTGTTTCTGTAATCCTTTCACATGCATATGCTCTTGATTGTCTCAAGTTGAAGTTAATAAATTCAGTTTTTATTTCTCAACTGGTGTTCGTTGATTTTGCCATAGGTTGAAAAGTTTGTTGACGATTTTAATAGATGCTGATAAATATCGGCAAGTTGCTGGTCATTGATTGTATGGTATGGTGGGTATCTTTTGAAAGATGCAATGTATTCTCTATATCTTTTGTAACTATTATGTTTATTGGTAATTTAATTGTTTTATTGGTAAGTGAGTGTATCATCTTTTATAGGTAGCATGTGAAAACTTGGCAAAGAAATGTTATTTATGGGAATTAAAATTGAGTAGCATGAGTAAAAGATGAGAAAAAGTGGCATCATAAGCAACCCATGTTGTATTTGATTCCACTATTCTATCATTGTCTTTACAGCACAGAAAATGATAAAAATTCCCATTGTGATCATTGGCTTCTTTCTAATTGCTTTTATTTATATTGCAACCAGTTTTTATTCTGATTCATTCAGGAACTTCTGTATGTACTATTTTTAAACATTAACCACATACCAAATGGTCACAAGACTGAGTTTTAAGGTTAAGTACAAGCTCTACATTGGACTATCTTAAAACAAAATGAATTAAGAAAGAGGACGTGAAATTTTGATGTTTTGGATCCCATCTGCACTATTTGGTATAATTTTAAACAGTAATAAGAAAATAAGGTTTTTTGTCAAGTAGGAAATCACCAACTGGATAAGAAATGTGGATGATGCCAATTTGTGTACCCATATTCTGTTAATACACATTTTACATTGTAATGTATGGCATAAATGTGTGTAGACTCAAGATCAGTTCTGAGGTTACCAGCTGCTTTAATAGTAAAACTAGATGATGAAATGAATAGAATTTAATAGACTCCTCGCATATAACATCTCCATGATATAGTGAAGCGCCCCCCTTGAGGACCAGCTACCAAATGTAATATGTGCACGTTGCATCTCTGCCATTTGATCTACATACACCTAGCATAGCCATTTGTACTGCTTGTTTGTCTATCCCCAGGTAGGGCGCCCTTTGTTTGTTGTTATATGACATCAGTGCAAGGGGTCTCTCTCTCTCTTTACTTTGACCATAGGTAATAGACTGTACTGTGGCACATGTGGTTGATAATAGATACAGGTGGAAATTTTCAATGTTTATGAGGCAGGGGGAGAGGAGAAGACATGTTACCTTTGTAGATTATAACAGAGAAGCGCATGTTAATGTGATTAACCCCAGATGCAACAAATATTGGAGTTCATAAGTCTCCCAGCTCATGCATAGCATCATTGGATACTCAATGAAGTGAATGGTGGCTTCACAGTTGCGCTGCACAATTCTCAAGGCAAAGTAGGGTGTATGGTAGTTGGTTCAGTCATGGCACATCCCAGTTTTAGATAGTTTACGTTCCTGGTTTGATACAGTGTTCTACTATAGCCTCGCATGGCATGCATGGAAGTATATGAATATCAGGTCCATCCAGGGAGCTTCTTTCAAGTCTGAGCAACCACTATAAAGATATAATACCAAGATGTGCTTTAAGAAGGCAAAGTTATGCCACCGAAGAGGTCTCCACATACAAAGGTCTTCTGCTCTGTACCACAAGAGCAGCCTGATGATTCTCACTGTTTACTTTCAATAGATGAAGAGGAGTGTGCTGCTGGCCACCATCCTGGTGCAAAGATTGGCTGTATACATCCAGCAAGCATACAAACACACAAACTCTTCATCATCGTGGACATTCATAATGTTGTCTCTCAAAAGTCTAAGGGTCCAGTGATTGCTGTTGCTTGTGATGCCTCTTTTATACCAGAGGCACAAACATGCCCCAAAGCTGCCCAGCATCCCTGTGGCATTCGGTGAAAATCTGACAGAATATAATAACCATGTCAGACCTTGATCAGAAGGTTAGAAATTAGAGGGACCCCATCAGAACGTGAAGTATCTAACACATTGGTACCCATGATATTCTGTGCAGACCAATAGTGCGCCTCTTAGCCTTTGCACTCAGCCCCTTCCATGGACCATGTTTTGTCGCCAATATTCTTAGAGCTTTGAGAAAACTTAGCCAGACCATTCTGCAAAACTTGAACTTAGAGATAAAATATTTCCCCTTAGTCCCCCAAATCACTAGGTTTTGGGCAAACATGGCTGCAGTGGCCACTGGGAACATATATGTGAATGTATCATGAGTCACTGCATGATAAAACTGAACCTTGGTATAAATTTTATGCACACTGCATATAAATTACAGAAGGCAAGACAAAGTTCCAAAAGTGTTTATCAGGAATTCATTACCAAATCATGTAATTCACAAGTTCATGAAAATATCAATGGTTGATGGGAGAGTGCCAAAGTAAAAACATCAAAATGATGTGTTTTTATTCAATATTAGCAGGAGAGTTGGATTGTGTGCAGGTAGCAATATTTTCTGTCAAATATTCCTGAAGATGGAGGAGCTTAAGTTTGTGTGGACCATCTATAGATAGTGAGGCTGTAGATCAAGTGAGACCTATAGATGGTTGGGCTTTAGATGATGTGGGTGCTCAGTAGATGATGGTACTTTAAGTGGGCCCTCTATAGGTAATGAGACTAAGTAGGACCTGTATAGTGGGTACTCTGTAGGTGATGGAACTTAAGTTTGAGTGGGCCCACCATAGATCGTGAGACTTGAGTTAAAGTGGAACATGTATAGATGGTGGAACATTTTAGTTGAAGTGTGCCCTCTATCAATAGTGAGACTTAAGTGAAAGTGGGACCTGTATAAATGGTTTAGCTTAAGTTTGAGTGGGCCCTCTTTGGATAGTGAGATTGTAGTTAAGTGAAAACTGTATGAATGGTTGGGCTTTAGTTGAAGTTGGTGCTCTGTAGATGGTGGAGCTTTAATTAGAGTGAGCCTTCTGTAGATGGTAAAGCTTTAGTTAAAGTGGGACTTCTATAGATGGTGGAAATTAGTTGAAGTTGGTGGAAACTAGTTGAAGTTGGTGGAAACTAGTTGAAGTTGGTGTTCTGTAGATGGTCATTCTTTAGATTCGTGTCACATGATTTTGATGTACAGACTTACGTATTGTATTACAATGTTATAATTGCATGGAACTTCCAAAATGCTTCATGTTTCACAGGCTATTGTACATTTGTGGTCTATGCTCCTGCAAAATGACCTTTACAGTTAAGTGTGATATGTGGCTATAACATGCAGCTGTTAGAAGATAAACCATTTGCACCACATATCACAGATATGTCTCTTATGTTCTAACTTTATGCTGCTGTGTATGATGGGTATACCCGTCCTGAAATGCCTGCACTGATGTATGCCACGTAATGCCCCGCCAATCATTGATACAGCCTGTAAACCATTCTAGACCATGTGTATAAAATAGACGTACGGCATAGCAAACCAGTGGTATATAGAATTAAAAAAAAATGAAATGCGATACTTGATGCAGAATTGGTCACAATGGTACATCATGAAACAGTGACATTGAAAGTAATTCCAATACAACAATCACAGAAATGGATTTATTCATCATTAAAAAAAAAGAATTTCATAAAATTATGGAGGTTATTCTCTATGTATTGATAAAAACCACATCTTAATAGCTTGTTGTATTGAAAGTTAAGGATTTTCAAACAAATTTCCATTTCATAATGGTGCATTCATTAAGGGAAATTCTGTGAAGTCATGCCAGCTATACTAAGTAAACATCTGTTGTATTTCCCCATAATCTTGACTGCATAGGAAGAGACACTACAGTACCTTAAGAATTGTTACCTTCATCTTCACAACATTTTGTCATATATTTTCACAACAGCTCTATCTTACAATAAAACCAATATAATTTTTCACTGGTGTTAGATTGAACTTCAATTTCAAAGAAAACCAATAGACCTGTTGTGTGCCTTTGCTTGTCTTACAAGACATTTGTAATCTTATGGTAACTGGAGGTCTTCCTTTACCAGAGAAGCCTTTCTTTACTCAGCTGTATCTTGACTTATGAACATGATATTTTAGTGGGGCATGACTTCCATCCCTTTTATTTTATATCCCCCTAGAGATATCACTGGAATATTCCATTAAGGAGTCTGTCACTGGAATATTCCGTTAAGGAGTCTGTCACTGGAATATTCCATTAAAGGACTCTGTCACTAGATGACAAATTCAGAAAGACATTTTGATTAACAACAATGATTTAGCATATTACAGGTTCCGCAATTGGCATCACTTACCTTTATTGGTTCACCATTAATCAGGAAATTTTGAAATTGGGGTTGACAGTAGGAAGGAAGGGGGGATATTTGTAACATACGTAACTTTGCTTCTCAAAAGGATGTGTCCTGAAGCTAACTGTTCCTTGAAAATGAATCAATGGGATCTGCAACACTCACATATTGAGTACATAGTCCAAAAAGTTCTTTTGACATTTAATCGTATTAAACCAATGTGGAACATATTTTTCCAAATTTTTTTCCAAAATTTTCACCTCTTTGTTTGATAAGTAAATTAGATATTTACAAACTGGAAACATACTTTTATTGGAGCTTGGTAGACAGTAGATGGGTGGGAAGCATTGACCAGGTCCTATAAACCCCATGGCAAGCACTGGTTTGGATACATTGGGTATGTTTGTAAGTTTATAAAGGAGTAAAACAGTTCAATAAAGAAGCTACAGCTGACCAAAAATGTACACTATCATTTGAAAATTATCGTCAAATGTTTCCTCCTCCTCTGGTACTGTCACCATAAAGTAAGGTAATGAGACAGAATATATAGCACGGTAGACGTAAAAACGTCATCAAACCGGTGACAAGCTAGGTGGAGATGTTTGTTGGTTTAGTGAGTCAGATATTTATGTAGGCCTGGAGTTTGAGCTACCGTATCTCTTCGTGCCATACAGACTTACATTACATTAAGTACCATGGATTGTCTGGTATGTGTGACTGTATGTCTTTCAAAAGCATCCATATGACTACAAAATCAACTTTTTAAAGAAAAGATAGCATTGGCAGTTTTAATATTCATAGAATAATGTTCTCTTGGCCTTATCAGCAACAATTGTATGAAGCTCAAAAGTTAAACTTGATATATGCAGCCAGTTGTATAATTAACTGCCAAAAACATTTGCTGCTCTTTTTGATTCTTACTGAAAATTAATTTTTTCCCCAACTCTGACGCTAGTGGGTATCAAGATGGGTAGGGGGGGGCAGAAGATTTATGCACTAGCTCTATGAAACTTTCATTGGTATCCTGGGACATTGGACTGCACTTTTGAGTAAAACAACTGAGTCTATACAAATTAAAGTGACCAAGTATCTTGTAATTATCAACAAGAGCTTGACCAGATCAGATGAACCTCTCAAACTAGCTGCCTCAAATGAATCCTAATTTGATTGCTGTTGATATGAGAAATGTCATACTGGTTGTTGCCAAACTGGTTGTTGCTGGCAGAAATTACCTTGAGGAAAAATTAATCTTAGGAGATCATCTCAAAACTCACTTGATTACATTACTTGATTACATTAACTTGATCTGATGTACATAATAGAGCCATTGCATTTGGTGTTCTTACTTTCTACTCCTGATCAAGATGCCTCTCTCTGATCATGCAGCTAATTATTCATCCCACATCAACCCACAACGTAATGAATTTATAGATAAGTTTACTGTATTTACTCACTGGTGACTTTTTAACCAGCATACTGTATATTAATGTCAGAAAATTTCTTCATTTTTAGTGTTGCACCTGACATTGGTATTGATCAATGGAGTAGGTAAACTTTATTGCAGTGCAGATACAACCACATCAACCAATATTTTATTTTACTCTATATATATCACAAAATGAATATTTATGAGCTGTTCCATATTCAGTGGTGTTCCCAGTGTAAGATTTATCCTTTACAGTTACAACTTGTAGCTGCCAAGTCTAAAAAGTTTGTCCTAAAGTTGCATGAAGGGTCCATCACAACTTACTGTTTTCAGCTAGGGATGGGGGTGGGGTGGGGTGGGGTGGGGTAAAAATACTTTTGATCTGATTAGAAACTCTGTCTGCTACCTTCACTGTACTGTTATGTATTTACTACGTATTAATTGCACTAGGATGAAAAGCATTGCTACATACACTTCACATTGCATCTGCACTGTGTATTTATACTGCTTTCACTGTGATAACAACTACACAAGTTCATTCCCTTAATTGTCAATTTTAGTTTGTATGTTCAGATCACACTAGTTGTGGTATGCTTCATTCAAGTGAATACTGTATATGAACTAATGTTTGCACAGACTACAGTACTTGATTGCAGTACCTGACTAACAATGTTATGACCCGATACTGAAATTGCTTCCTAGATGCAAAGTTTATGTAAGATACAGGTACATTGTATGTGTGACAAAATTCAACATGTATGCCCAATGAAGAGCTCTTAATAATCGTCATGCCTGTACGTAATGTATATGGTGTTATAATAACGTGGAAAGCAAAGTGTATTATGACTTTGCACAACAAACTTGTAGCCCAACAGAAGGTACATTTTCAGGTGCCTGGGTGACAGAGCGACTTTAAACTGTAGGTACCAATGTAGAGTTTTAGATCCAGTGCAACTTAACACTAATAGGAAACACTAAAAAAAAAAAACAATCTAAAAACAAGACTTGCCCTATGTTCAGCAGATGGTCAGTAATAACTAGGAACAAGTTTGATTTGTATTGTCATGATTCACCAGGACACAGGTGTTCAAATTTTATCGTAAATTATGTGTCTTGAAATGGGAAAGGAAAAAACAAAGGTTGAGTGAGAGAACATCTTCTCTTGATTTGAGAATAATAGCTTAAGATTGGCTCAATTGGTTGAATTCAAGATGTAGAAATACCACAGCTTCATATTTAACTGAAGCAGTATGGTCATAAACTAACTGTAGATCTCAGTGTTCTCAAAGAAAGTACTAGGTGGACAATAGATACTTACAGAAAAGAATTTGAACTTAATGAATTCCATGCTTAATACTTGCATTGTTCTGAAGTTGGTACAAAAGTTTAGCATACTGTCTAATTTAACTAAATTGTAAAGTTGTTGAGAACTATGTCAAAGTATGTCCTGTTTCATTAATCATTTGCCCCAAAGCTTGAGTTTCTTTTCTTCTGAAACCTCATTATCACACATAACACTATAATGGTACATGTCTTAATAATACACGCAACAGTAAAAGGGCAATTGTATTAGATTATACTGTGCATGATTTAATTAACGGTAAAAACAGTTGGTTTGACGTCCTTCGACCTTCAACAAATCCTCCTCTCAAAGATTGAAGTTGGTGCTCTTTTGTTTTCTTGTGAATCTTAATTCTATACAGCATTTGCATGTTGCAGTATATTGCTTGTTATTGTTTGCACCAGGTTGAAAGTTCGGACCCATGTAACTACAGCCAGTCCATAATCAGTAGGGTACCCAGGTACCTGCAAATATAACTTCCTGCAGTCCGTAGTCAGTCGGGTCCCATAAAATAAACTTCCTAGGCTACAGTAACCTACAAGTTTGTTTAAGTCATTACATAAAAGAGCTTTGTGTGTCAATGTAACATCAGTGTCATACATAGAGTTCTCAGGCATGCAAGGAGAATTTTGTCAAATATCAATGTGTGTTTAGTGTTTAGTGTTGTTTATTGTATTTACATACTACTATACTGCAGAACAAGAGTACATGAACTTGCACATTATATGTAAATATACATTGCACTGTATGTATGGCACACACACACACACACATCACATTCCTGCAGCCAACCTTCAATGGTGGGAATGCGCTGTTCTCACAGATGTTTTAATGTCCTGTTTTCATAATTGGTTAAGATTGATTGGCAGATGTTGTCCCACACTCCTTATCTAAACCAACAGCCAGTGAATAGGTCAATATGGATTTGTGGTTCTGAGTTTGTTGCTACTGTTAATACAGTGTAATCTGCCCAGGGCAAAATCTACCAGAGGATTGTTTAAGACAGGACTGTACATTGAAGCACTGGTTAATCTCTTCATATCCTGGTTCAGATATTAACAGTCACATTTGCAAAGTTCTCTTTATTATTGTGTGATATTCTTGATGTGTTAGGTTCAATCAGTCATTAGGTCCTTTTAAAGGCTGTATCCCTTTCTCCTTCCCTCTTTCTCTTCTATCGTTTAGTATTACATACAGTAGTGAGTAGCATCAACAACTTTGAACTTATCAACTTAAAAACTTTGTACAAAGGTCCCAGAGAAGCTGCATTGCAACAGTGCAATGTAGCACCATACAGTCCTTTGCTTTTTCAATGGTCTTTTTTGTCCATTGTATTATGACAATTTGCCATAAAGTTTATGGTCAGTCACAGAAGGTGATGTCTGAAAGTCCTGACATCCTGGGGGGTTTTCCCCGTAGATCTACTAAAGATGCGCCTTGTCAAACATTACATTTCCCTCACATAGAAGTTACACATAATGTAATGTTGTGGTGAGTCTGATTCATGTAAATGTTTGATACAACTTCAAATTGTTTATTAGCTTGCAATTAATTTTCTGGGCACATTCTTACAGTGCAGGCAACTGTCTGCAGTTTTGCCACCAAGATGTATTACATGTATAGCATGACGTGACACAGCTGACTCTGACATGCTCTGTATCAACTGAAATGAGCAGAATGCAATCTACCCCCTACTGGTTGACGGTACCTCGTGCTCAGGGTGGTCAGCTTAAGGCCATATACAACAGGGATTACTGTATTTGCACATTGCAATTGGTAATGTGCAGGATAGCAGAGTTAAGCCAAAACAAGAGCTGTAGGGCAGTCCATGTCATACGTTAACAATGTTAGGCTCATCTCATCAATTTGTTATACTCTTTCTGTTGGAGTTTGATGTGCCAAATCTTAAGTTTAATATTGTAGACACAATAACCAGCTATAAAAACCAAATTTGTGTGATAGAAAAGTTAGAAATTGACTGTAACTCACCTTTCTGCTTTCTTGCCACTGACATCTTTAGAATTCAGCTGGCCCATCACAATATGATCCGGCAGGCCAGCCAAGAACTCCGAAGTTTGTCAAACAGACGTGACGGCGGTCCTACCCCTGTCGGCAGCAACACCCCTCAGTTTGCCGGTACTCCGTAAGTCAACATTTCTTACTCAGAGATAATAGGCACTTATTCAATCCAAAGACGTGCCTGCCCACAGTAATTGAAAACTTGTTCATTGTTTCAAGCAAACAAGAGGTGAGACTAATTGTAGACCATATACACCGAATGGAAGAAATATTCCAAGGAAGTTAAAGTGTGTTGCAGACAGAAACGATAGATAGATTAATGTTGATTATTGGGTTATATTTTTAAAGAAGTGATAATATGTGTCCATTGTGCATTAACAGTATACTGCTATGAATTGATGCTATCACTAATATGTTGTTTTTCTCTCTTTCTAATTAATATCTTTGTCTAATCACTTTGTACTTTTGTTCTTTATCTGTTTCTTTTCACTTTGAAATTGAAAGCCAACTCGTTTTTGTAATTAGGAGGCACATGTTTCAGTTTTCATTTTGCTGTCAGTGCCTTCTGCAGATTTAATCTCAACGAAAGCCATTGTCTTTACCTCTGAATACAATGTGATTGAACTCATTTCACTTAAGAGTCCAACTCACCATAATGAACAAACATAACTCCTCTGCCAACAAACTGTAATTCTCCCAAGTCGATATCTATCACTTCTATTGACATATGTATGCTTCAGTGAGGAAGTTGACAGTACGTGTAATCCTACTCAAATGTCAGTTAAATGTAACAGACCAAATAATTGTTGATACTGACATAGTGCAGACAATACTGGAATGTAACTTTTTTTGGTGGCCTTCTGTCTTGTTTTTTTTACACTCCTGTTGCGGATAGTATCTCCGATGTTATATCCTGGAACTCCTTCTCTCACAGCTTCAACAATACTCCACAATGTTATTAAGAAGTGCCAACACTCCAGAGAGAGACTTGAAATATGTCCAGCTTTAGTAGAATGATCCAATACTGAAATTAAAACTATCCATTTGGACTGGAAGTATGAAACAGCTTTGACTTAGCATTGTTTGCTGTTTGTATGGTGCAATGGCACTGTTCATTACTGTTAGTGCTGTTTGTGTGTACACATTCCCCTTGCCTGGTATGTTGGATATTTTTATTCCTCTGTTAGCCTGGCCCGAAAGAAATAGCATACCTCGTGGTCAGCTTCGTCAAGCTTTCCCCGACCAGCTCGTAAATCACCCCTGACTCGTCTGTTTACGGATGCCGTCCATCCAAAACTGTGTCTGGTAAAACCTGAAAGGTTTTGGTCTTCACCAGATCAATACTGAAATCGTTCACCATCTGTTAACGTTCATTAATCTGGAGTACCAATCCTAGTATCTGGCAGAGGAACTTCGATTAGTCATATTCTCTAATTATATCTTTATGAAGATTATTTTATTACCTTTGGGAGAAGAAATAGTCGTTCAGACAAGCAGCAATGTAAGACATTGATTGACATGTGAGTCAATTACCTAGGACTGTCTCAACCGTTGATGTTTCTAACTTGTCAAATTTCTTGTGAATCTACACCCATCCTACTGCATACTTTCTTCGGAAAATTGATCGAGTATTTCATACCGTATGTTGACATTTATTACGGACTTAAAATTTTACTGACTTGTTCTCGACCATGGAGAAGGAAAATACCAACTCATGAAAAACTTAAGGGGGTCTTCTAATAGACGTCTCAATAATATTAGTCAAAATCAATCTGAGCTTGGAGAATGTAACATCTGTGGTTTGTCATTTTTCAGGTCAGTAATTGGTAGAAAGTTGCTGCTGCTGTTGGTTTGAATATTTAGAGAACAAAACCTGCATAAGATAATGACTGACATGACACACATTTAAATGTCAACAAAGTTTGATAATAAGCCAAGAGTTAGCTAAACAGATCTCCATGAAAGTAAAAGTTACATATTAGATTCTGAAGCAAGATTTAACTTTTGAAATGTAAGTATTAAGCCAACTGGATAATTTTTAAATCATGTGAAATTCCCAACGAATAAGTTCAAACCATTTGTATGAAAAGAAAGGACTGCTTGTCAGCACTTGGCAAAATGGTCCTTGCTTCCCTAGTCCAAAAAGAGTTTTCTTCATTTTAGTGAATACTGTACGCTGCATACAAGTTGAAATCAAGATAGTGATATTAGTTTCCAAACTCTCCAGCCATGTGAAACATTCAGTCAATTAAAAGTCTTGTTTCTCTGGCACAGCATAGATAAATCACAATCTTCCTGTTTTGAAATGAGAGGGCAGTTTGTAGACTTTTATCAGACATTCGATACCTTACACAAGGAACGTGTCATTCCAAACCATGATACGGATGGTTACTCCAGTAAAAGTTCAGTGTTGCTACTAAAGCAAGCCTTGCAAGATGTCCAAGATAAATCAGAATGCAATGGTTCTTTAATATCGCCAATTTATTGGATTTAAGAGTCTGTCGTCAGTGCATCCTCCCAAGTGCTCAATCATTCTTCTTCTCTCTAGGCATTGCTCTTATCCTTTCCTCCCTGGCAGCAGAGGCGACTACCGCAAATCAATTGTCGGGGAAGTATTTATCATCACCCTTATAGAAAAGATTGTTAATTATCGTCTCCCGCATCCTCCCAGAGAGGTGACCCATTTAGGATGCAGGTATTTTTACAGTGGCTACTGCTGCTGAGCACCGTTTCACTGCGGACGATTTCCCGTCCACTGCAGTACCTCAGGAAGAGCAGAGTGACACAAGATACCATAGGTCATGCAGTATGTAAAGCTGCTGAGGACATATGATTAAGTTTAATTGGGGGAGTCATCTCTCATTAGGCAATCAATGGGATCTTGAAGATGGTCATGGTGTTAAGTTACATAATATTTATAAACAATATACTGTAGCTACAATACCAAGAATAAAGTTTGTAATGATGAAATATCCTGTTCCTGGCAGTCGGATAAATGATAATATTTACAATTGCAGATAATTGTGTCAAGGACGTAAATGAAAAGATCTAGAGGACTATATTATGCAAATCGGAGAATCTTTATTTGTCTTTAGAGAACTAAATCTTGAGGGTCATTTATTATCTTTCTCCAATGGAGTCATGATCAAGCCCACATAAAGTCCTACAGCAGAATCACAAACACTCTTACAATGTATCCCAATTATCATCAAATTCTACATTTTGTAGGACGTAGTTTTGCCCTCTTCAAACGGGCTGGAACATGGATGTGAGCGGGAAGTCGGGGATCATGGTGGCGGGCGGGGAGTTGGGAGACCATAGGGGGAGGGGGTTGAGGATCATGGCGAAGGACAGTAGGTTGGGGAATTTTTTAACAAGAATTGCTAGGTGCTTTTTACACAAAGATACTCTCACGTATTCCTGAAGTGTGGAATTATGATTTGATATAAATTTGTCCTTGTCATTATAGAAATAAGTTCTTGAAGTACTCATCGACAGTTTTGTATTTTTTCATCACAGCACTTTGATGGAACAATTTAGAGGAATTTTCTACCATTGCTCTTAAAAAGATGCAAACATTTTTGTATGCAGGTCACCATTCTTATTTTCAGGAAGTATCTCACAAAATTTGGAACTTGAATTATTTTAGTAAATACTGTATTCAAAGCTGTGCTAGAAATCAATCGGGTTGTGATGTTGTACTGACAAATCTGATTGGAACATTGCTATTGATGTTTCTTTTGCATCGTGTGTTGCAGTACAGTTCCGATCTCGTATTTGATGTTAAAACGTTACCAGGGATCAGCATAAACCTGTGTTTCAAAGCATTGTTCTTAGCAAGCTAGTTGCTTAAGGATTAGTTGACTTAAATGATGTTGTTCTGCAGTGCACAAATGCTATTGAACTGGAACTGTTGGATAAGGAAAGAAATACCTTTGTGCCAACTAAACAGCTTATATTCACTCATTTGGTAGGTCTTAAAGTAATTAGCACTAAATTAAATTTTCTGTCCATCTCAATAATAGTTCCCTGGTTTTAGAAACAAAAAGTAACTTTCGGAATGTAGATATTCATTAGGTTTTCGTAATTGCTAAACTAAAGAATTTTCGTGTGGTTAGACCTTGCTTGAAACACAAAAAGTGCAAAAATGTAAAACAACATTTGTCAGTTCTAGGTCACACATTGCCAGGCTCGTACTGAAGCCCAATCTTCAAAGCGATATTTTACAAGGAAGGAGGCTTTTACAAACAAAATCATAATGTTTCATTGACAGAATGGTAAAACATTTCATATATTATGTTAATTAGTTTTCCTGCTTGTAGTGACTTGCTTTAAAATGCATGGCTGGTCAGGTGATTGCTTTTTTTTGTCATATTTTATTTTCATGCCCGTCACTGTGTGAAATCATTGTGCAGAGTCAGATATTTTCTGGGCTCTTAGTATGTATGGAGAATATCCGCTCATGAAATCCTTTGCAAATCCAATGCAAAGACAGCGTTATATTCTTTAAATTTATACTCAGAAGATCATAGCAAAATCTTGGACAGCCACGGAGTCTTACATGTTTCAAGTATGTCATGAAACATACACAGTTAGCAGCCTCACTGAGCGAGATGACTCTCCACCGTCCATCATATGAATTTTAAATGCTAACGAGCGGTGCGGCACAATAGTGACCTTTTACCAATACCAATATTTTAACCAAGTTTCACACAACTTTCAGGAGAAACAATCAATGGTTATTAAATCAAAGGAAGGATATATGAGATGTAAAATTTGTATGAATTTGAGAATGCCAAAGATTGGCAGCCATAGATTTTTAAGTTTGTATCAGAATGTTAATTTTGTCTTCACTGATGGCCGTTGTATGTTAGTTTTAGTTATAAACATTAATGGCCTCTATCAACCACTGTAGAGAAGACTGTACACTAATATTGCCAAGACAATGCTCTCTGGTTTTTTCATGAATGTTGATTAATATTCATATGTACTCATGTTTGTCATTGCATCTGAATTTATAGGGTTAAACAAAATTAATGCTTAATTACTGGCTAATTAAAAGGGTTAGGGTTTAGTTAATGGTACATATTGTAGGATGATTAGACCTTTGACACCATGTGTGTTATTGTGTGAACAGAGTTTGTGTAAACATCATTGTTGTTCATACGTAAATTAAAGGAGCTGTGATCACATTTATTATGTTGTTAAAAATGTTTGTATATATCCTAAAGTGATTAGTTCAGTTCTTGATGAGAATGAATACTGTAACTGCATGTTAGACTGTTTGTGCACAGAGAAATCCAGGATCCAATTGATTCATGATTTACCTATGGGGCCTCCAGTCCCAGACAAAGGAACGACTGGGAGATGAATACAGAAAAGTACAGTCACTTTCAGCTGTTTGTCTGTCACCTTTCTGAAATTTTATCAGTTCAACATGAAACATGAGCAGGGCAAACTTCCTTGATAACATCCTTATTTGTATCAACAGCTATGTGACAGCAACATTCAAATTTCAGTGACCATGTGCAGTCACTAAGAACATAGCTAAAATCTGCCACTCACTTATTTCCAACAAACTGATTTTGTTTTTGTAATAATCGTGATAAGAGCAGTACTAGCAACAACATGATAATCAGGTCAGTTTATTAGCATTATCATATATACTGTAAGTCAACAGTTGTTTAAACTTTGAGAGTGATTTTCAGTCACAGCCATGTGCATATTCACTAGTATGGTCTGTTCATAACGGGAAATGTACTATAAAGCTCACTTATTGAGTTATAAATTGGTCCTACTTCTCTTAAGTGAGCCAGGCTGGAATGATAAATTACTTAGAAAACTTACTTTCAATTACTTTATTTTTTTTGTAGTAACATGAGAGGGAGCAGATCAACTTCAAGAACTGTATTGCCTCACCAGACCCCTCCACCGCCCTACAGACTACCCCCTGAAGCTCGAAAGAAAAAGGAGACAAGTTTCAGGTGGGTTTTATGGAGGCTAGGGTTTTTTGCTTGGAGGTAAATAATCCATTAAAGGAGCTATTTCACATCCTCCTTGAAAGATTTCAGAGTTTTCTGTCACACTGAATATTTAAAATGTTACCTAGGACTGACCCTGTGTATTCACGGTATGCTAATCCGAAGTATACATAGTTGTTTTGATCATGTAAAGTTTGAGCATTTATCAAATATGTAGAAAAGAGTAGGTAGTTTGACCTGTGTATACAGGTTAGTCAATAGCAGAACAGGATACGAAACTGTCTTTGATGTCTGACATGTAGTATGCAGTCACATTCTTATGATGGTTATTATCTTTCCCTCAGATTTGCCCCTTTGTTGTGGTAAAGGTCTTCATTGATTTACCCAATTCAAGTAGTCTGACTTCACACCTAATGACTTATGTCCCTGAGTTGTCTGACAACAACAAACTCTTCCTTTTGACTTTTAGCACTCCTGTATATGTTTCAAGTTGTTTTACCAAGAAATGGAATTTAATTTCGAAAGGGATTTAAACGCGATGCGATTGAAACTGTGAATATGTTTTGAGACTTTGAATTCAAATCACAGCTGAAACACAAAGAGGAAAAGAGACATTTGGAGTTAACAGAGTATTATCCTAGTAACATTCATTCCATGTTATTTTTTTTCAACACTAGAGGCTTGAGAGGCATTAAGTGAGAATTTAGAATATTTGCAAAATTGCCAAAAGTGACATGAGAATTGAACAATCATATTGGTTCATATTTATTTGTGGCTTCCATTCCTCCTCAGCAATCCAAGGGACACCAGACGTTTATCAGAGCCAACTCAAGCCAAAGGTTAGTCCTTCCTTTCTTCTCCTTTACCTTGTTCATGTTTTAGTGAATAGTTCAATTACATTTTTAGCGTATACCCAACCTTGATAGCCATCCTTGATGAGATCAGAGGAAGGTGTCTGGTATTATTCTTGAAAATGCAGACTTGCCTGTGAACTAGAAATATGCCTACGGCCGCCGCCCCCCCCTCCACCCACCCCCGAAAATGGTAAAATAAGTTAAAAAATGTACTGTATACCTTGTAATTTTTATACATGGAGCAGACTTATGAAAACATTTTCTTGTTTGAAAAGTCCAAAGTTGTGACTTCTCAAACATACCATAGAATAGCAGACTGCAGTGAGCACTTTATGTAAATTAAGCTTGGTTGCAAGTAATTCAATACTCGTACCCACTCATTGAAAAGGGGAGGGACCCGCACCATCTCAATTAAAAGGTGAGGGACCAAAGATCTGGTTCTGCTTTATCTTTGAAACATTAAGGCCTCTTCACACAGTCCCAGATTGGCTTAACGTACACCACCATGCGACTTTTGTTTTTATCTGGTAGCAAAATGAGCAGTCAATTTGAGAAATCAGGAATGTTTAGCCTGTAGGAAAGTATTGGAACTGGTATACGTGCTTGTCCCTGACACGTGACCTGATGTTATAATTATCAATCAGTTAACATCACCAATGGACATCATAGCAAAACATAGATGGATAATGAACACATGGAGGGCATGTAATGAATGAAACAAACATGTACCAGACATAAACTAAAGTGTCATCATTTATGGTCTCTGTTAAAATCCATCATCATATTGGGCGGGACCTGCCAGATATTATCGGACATGCAACACAGTTGCTTGATGTGTACAGGACGTGCAGTGAATGTTGAACATAGTCGAGTGAAAATTGATGGATCTAAAAATCATGATGTTTTTTATCTGTCAGACTGATCCTGCAGTGTGTGAAGGGTGGCTTAAGTTTACAATCTGAAAAGTGAATGGGAGACCGTGTAGAGAGACTGAAAAATAAGTCACCATAAGGTATTGTTGATGAGGGAAAAGAAATAGGGACATGAAATCTCAGTTTACATAACATCATGCAAATATTATTTTAAAAATTAGCAAGAATTTTATCCAAGGTTCCATATAATATAGTAAAATGGAAAAGCAAGTGAGGAAACTTTCATGAAGTTATCATAAGAAAGATTCCAGAAAAAGAAACCATACAGCTTTAATTTTGCAATAATCCTGCATGCGATATTAAAATGATACCATCAACTCTGTATCTGGGTATCTGGCATTTCAGTGAGCCACATTGATAGTAATCACTGCAAATGAAGTGTAGCTTCTTTGGCCAAAGTGCTTGAATAATCCTTACTTCTTAGGCTGCAGAGATGTCATTGCCTTGCCAAGGCTTTCTGAACCTTTCAAATGTGGAGTAACATGTGTGTTGTGACCATTGACATATTCAGGTGAATTTATCGGAGTTGATTAGTCGTAATATTTAATTTTGTAATCTGCATCTTAATCCATTTTATGAAAACGTGATTGTCATTTCGATAATAATAACAGAAGGCTTGCTGGAATACCTTGTTTGAAAACCCAACGATTTTACTTCTGAATTAACCTTTGTTGTACTTTTTATCTATTTTTCTCACTGACTAAAACAAAGGACTTCAACTGTCTCTGTTTGCCAGTAGTAGTCCTGATCTTTTTATTTGATCAGCTCTACAGTTAGAAGTATGATCATGGTTATATCATTACTTTTCTATGTGTGCACTTGCTCTGCCCCCCCCCCCCATCCCCATTCATCTTTTCTACTTCCAGAGATATCAGATGTACAGCTGTATTGCGCCATTCATTTGAGAATGTGTTGGTCGTGTCATTGTTCATTGGTCTTTCATTTCATCCTTTTTCTCCCTTGGTGCACACCTCCATTGTATTTTCAATGTCCTATTTGTACTGTATTATGCATTTGGTTGCCAGTGTGATGCCTGTGCCATATCCTTAACATTCACTTTGTTTCACATACACATACAAGTTTGTCATTTAATGTATCTCCCTGGACCCCTCCTTATTCCTCACTCTCCTACTTACTGTTACAGTCTTCTCCCACACTCCTTTTCATTTTGTACACCCCTACCCATCTCTTCTTCCACCTGTGTACTCACCCAATCTCCTACAATCATCTCCATTCTCTTCACCCTCACCATACCCTTGACATCCTTGTACCCTGTACCCCTTGTCTCCCTTGTCTCCTTCATCTCCTTCACTTTCTTCATCATGTGAATTGTACCCTCTCCATCTACAGCACTCTGCCATTATCTTCTGCTCACATTCTGTTGTCTTCACTCCTCCCCATTCTCTGAACCCATTCTTATTTTGTCTTCATTGTCTTTAGTCCCATCCATCCCTACCCTGTGCCCCTTCTGTGATGACTGGTGCATTTACTCTTCCAGTGCTTTGTAGTCTCCTCACCATGTAGAGGAGCATTTCACCTGTCTTGTAAGATTGAGCTGGCCAGTGTAGTAATAGTAACACACAATAGTGACAGTCAATATTTACTTTTTGTTTCTTCGTGTTAGTAAACATCAGTTCCTGCATGGCCACTGTCACCCCCCTTCCCATTACACCGCTTTCCCGGTGAACTACCATTCCCATTGCCCTTTCTCAATGCCATAGTACTTACTGTATTTATTTAATGTGCAATTTTTTTAATGCAATTTTTGTTGTGTTGTTGCTATGCATTCATGATTCTGGCTCTATGTTAATGTAATCAAAGTCAAATGTGAACTTACCTCTGCTGGTGTATAGAACTTAAATTTCAGTTTGTTCAACTGATAATTTTGTTTCTTCCATCCTAAAACACTCCATTCTAGCACAAACTGCTTGTTGGCTTGTCTATTTCATGCATCTGTACCTCAGAAAATTAAGAACAGGTGTCATGAACATCACAATGCTGGTTCCTGCTAGATCAAAATTATATCTAACTTAGGAGAATTTAAGTAGATGTGAGAAATACTTTGCACAGACAGTTCTCTTACATCGTACTAAGCAATAAAACTTTGCCAGTAATTTGTAACATTTTGATATTATGTCCTTATGTCCTTTTTCACACCACTTTTTCTTATACTCTCTTTCCACAGGTTGACTGTGTGCAATACCCCATTACTTGTTGTATTCAAGGCTGCTTTCAAGAGAGTTGTCATTACATACCAGTTCTTTGTTTCTTTTTTTTTCAGTCAACTTGTCTGTCAAAGTGCAAACAAATGTTCCTTCCCTCTGTTTTTGTCTTGCTAAAATATTCGCTGTAACTTCAGACCAAAGAATTTTATTGAGCTCTGTGTACCAGTATTTTGAATAGGTATTTTACGTGCATAGCCATCCCTTCCCACAAGTGCTAAACCAATAACCCTGTATTTGTCACTGTTGTGAACTGACTCCTCATTGTGAAGGAGGGAGGAGGTGAAGCCGCAGTGCAGTAGGAAGAGGCAGGAAGCGAGGATGTACAATAGGAGGCAGTGGTGGATTGGAAAAAAAAGAAGATCAAAGTAATCGGTGACATGGGGGAGAAAATGGTGGAGGTAGATAGTAAGGAAGGGAGATACAAAGGGAGGTTGGAAAGGAAGGGGGGTGGTGATGAATGGAGAATCGAGAAATGGAGAAGAAGGAAGAGATGTTGGAAGGATGAGAGTAGGTAGTGATTGAAGGGAAGATGGAGCAGGGATGAAGAAAATGGAGTGAAGGAAGGATCTTGAAGGATATTGAAGCGATGACAGAGGGTCTAAAAGTGGGAAAAGGGAGGCAGGAAAGAAGCAGGAGAGTTATAGAGTGGAAGAAACTAAGAGGTGATAAGAGACAAAGATATTTCCCTCCTTGCTGTGATGAGACAACCATGACACAAAAACAGGGTTTTTATGTATTTTCGTCTTTTTAAGCAATATTTTGTACTTTTCTATGAGTAGTTGTTGTTGTTCCTATACATCATATCAGTATTGCTGTATGTCACTGTGGCAGGCATAGGTCTTGATCCTTTCAGTCAATGAATGTACACCATACACGTATACCATTATATAGGTGCTCTGCCACATGCTGTAACACATAAATGATATCTTTAAAAGCATATTCTCACTGCACTTAATATCAGGTGTAAAAACTTAAACTTCTGTCTGAATTTACCAGCTCTCTTAAAGTTTTCATCTATTTTTTTTTCAAAATTGTCACAGAAGGGTTGGTTACCTCAGGATGGCAAGTAAGTGTATTGCATGTCATTACCTGTATGACAGGATAGAAAAATTCAAAAACTTTTTCTGAATTCTGAAATCTACTGAT
Organism: Stichopus chloronotus; assembly: GCA_021234535.1. Classification (NCBI taxonomy): domain Eukaryota; kingdom Metazoa; phylum Echinodermata; class Holothuroidea; order Aspidochirotida; family Stichopodidae; genus Stichopus; species Stichopus chloronotus. Next base: position 559,084 of record CM037848.1, on the reverse strand, counting down.
TAAAGCTGGTTTGTATAATTTAAATTGTTTTTCCCTCAGTTATATAATATGCTGTTCTCCCTGACCAAAATAATGTAATGTGATAACTGAAATCTTTGCAACCATCTTGCAGAGCATATGATATGAGTAAGTCCTGTTTTCCTTTGTTCAAGATAAAATGTTATATTACAAATTCTTCCTTTTTGTTTTTCTTGTAGTTTTGGGTTTTGAACTGAAGTTTTTGAATAACATTGGTTTTCTCAAGCTCACATATTGAAACATCTTGCAATTGCCTTTATTTTGCTAATTTTGAACACATTCCTTTCTATATTTAGTCTTTTTTGTATGTTCCCTTTGTTACTTAAACACAATAGTCCAGCAATTTGAGTGTACTGCCAAAGTTTATGTGTTTGATCTTTGATTAAAACTGAAATGCTTTTTTGTCTGTATTAGAAAAACATACCATATTTATTTGTTAACTAGTTTTACGCCAAAGAGTTGACTCATTTCACATTCTGTATACTTGTCATTATCTGTCATCAAATTATTTATCTTCTTCATCAGCTTCATTTAATTCTTCTATCATTATTAAAGGGAAATATTGCCTTTATTTTACCACAAATCATACTTTTTGAACTAATATTTATGGAAACAATGGCAGATTATTCAAAATAAGCCAAGGTAGTAGCCTTCTTTTCAAGAAGTTTCTCAAAGGTAGAAATTCAGTTCTTTGTTGCTCAAGAATAACTTCTTCACCCAAACTTATAATGATTCATTTATAATGATTCATTCCATCATTCATACATAATGTTTTGAGGAAATGGGGGTATTGCTAATGTTTATTTGATGAGACTGAATGGTTTTAGTAGTGATGAAATCCGTTTTCTTTGTATTGACAGGTTGGTACATTTGAAGCTCAATATTTCCCTTTAATCCTACCAAAGTAATATCATAATACCATATCATGGCTTGTTAATCACAAAAAGCAATATATTTTACCATTTACATCATGTACTCAGACAATCAAAATATTAATGCCATCAATGACATGTAGTGTTCCATTAATCCAGGGTCAAAGGTGTTTAATGATCAGCTTGTATTTCAAATTGATGATGTCATTACAACATTATCATGTTCTCTTAATCGTAGTAAAAATTTTGTTTTCAGTAGTATGTTTTCAACAATCATCGTATTAATGTCATAATGACATGGATAATCATACAGAGGAGTATGTTTAACATCAGCTAGTATATGGCGCTCGTTTGACAATGTTATTTTATGTTATGTAATTCCATTGAGAAGTAAGTGTCAACAGTTTGTGTCCCAACAGTCAACAATAATGATTTCATTACAGCATAGCATTGGTACAGTTATGTTTCTTTACAGCATATCATAAGTACAATAATGACTTCATTACAGCATATCATGGTACAATAATGATTTCATTGCAACATATTATGAGTACAAATAACAATTTCATAACAGCATATCATGAGTACAATAATGATTTTATTACAGCATATCGTAGGTTATTAATCCCGATGATGCATCAACATATTGATACCATAATAGCTTGGTTTGTTACTTGAACAGAGAAGTACTTTAGACATTAGCATGTGTTTGACACTCAATGCATCATGTTTTGTAATTGTATTTAGAATTGCATGAAAATCAGCAGTATTAAGGAAAGTTAGAGCATGTTATATTTGTACATAACAGTGAGAAATATGTTCATTATTAGTATGCATATACATTCAGACATGTTAACATGATACTACCTACTACCATTTAACCTAATATGTTAGCATGGTTTATATTCAAACACTCAATGAGCATCACCATACCTACACTTTTTTATTGCTTTAAGAAGTATCTTTACATCAGAAATGTATTCACAAGTACATACCATAATATCACAATAAATAGTAAGAATTACGTTTAAATGTCAGTATGTATCTAGACACTGAACGTGCATGTCATGGTAACATTTATTTCTTTATCCCATTGGAAAGTTGTGTTCCTGTTTTCATGTATTCATTTAGCTAAGATAAAGATATTTTGATATTAATAAATGTCATATAGCAGTGCAGAACGTTTATCTAATACTGAATATTTTAAGAAATGAATAGTTTTGAAGAGGCTTTCATATACTTTGTGAAGCATTAGTCACGCTACAAAGAAGTTTCCACGTTTGTTTTAAATTGTAAAGTAAAACTCTTCTGAGCACAAAGCACAGTTTCATATCTCAGCACTTTAAGAACAACTAATGGTTTCCTGGTTGTGTATTTAGTTATCGACAGAAACTTCCCAAAAGCGTATATGTTTGTATTAACAGAAACAAACTAGAGTTGTATTTTTGCTTTTTGATTTTTTCCTTTAATTTGATCAAAGTGTTTGTATCCTTCAGTGTTTCTAGTAACATACATTTGACGTACAAATTCAAAAGAGGTTTAAGATGTGCTGCGTAAAGTGGAAACGTTTCTTTCACACATTTGTAACAATATTCTCTTAGTTCTTGCAGCCACAATCTATATGCATTATGGAATCAAAGAATGAAGTAATTCATGACAGTTAGTATCGTTACTTTAACAGAACATGCTGTCAAAGATTTATAGGTGCATTCTTAGTATCATGAGTTATTATCATTAATAGTATGTTTAACACTGAATGTTTGCAGTTAGTTGGCCCTCTGAATTCAGTGTAAGTCTCAGTTCAATTATTTCACATAAATGGGTAATTCATAATCTGAGAATGTCTAGTGACACTGAAATTACATTTCTCTAATGGTGTTCTGAAAACTTCTTTTCATAATTTGAGCATGTCAAGTGATGGAAGCTTCCTGCAATGGTGTTCTTTAAGCTTGAGACACTAGTCATAATTTGAGGATGTCAAGTGATGTAAGCTTCCTCCAGCGACGTTCTTTAACCTTGAAACACTATCCATAATTTGAGGATGTCAAGTGATGGAAGCTTCCTCCAGTGATGTTCTTCAACCTTGAAACACTACCCATAATTTGAGGGTATCAATTGATGGAAGTTTCCTGCAATGGTGTTCTTAACCTTGAAACGCTATCTATAATTTGAGCGTGTCAAGTGATGGAAGCTTCCTCCAGCGATGTTCTTTAACCTTGAAACACTATTCATAATTTGAGGATGTCAAGTGATAGAAGCTTCCTGCAATGATGTTCTTTAACCTTGAAACACTATCCATAATTTGAGGATGTCAAATGACGGAAGCTTCCTGCAATGGTGTTCTTTAACCTTGAAACACTACCCATAAGTTGAGGGTATCAATTGATGGAAGTTTCCTGCAATGGTGTTCTTAACCTTGAAACGCTATCTATAATTTGAGCGTGTCAAGTGATGGAAGCTTCCTCCAGCGATGTTCTTTAACCTTGAAACACTATTCATAATTTGAGGATGTCAAGTGATAGAAGCTTCCTGCAATGATGTTCTTTAACCTTGAAACACTATCCATAATTTGAGGATGTCAAATGACGGAAGCTTCCTGCAATGGTGTTCTTTAACCTTGAAACACTATCCATAATTTGGGGATATCAAGGATAGAAGCTTCCTGCAATGATGTTCTTTAACCTTGAAACACTATCCATAATTTGAGGATGTCAAATGATGGAAGCTTCCTGCAATGGTGTTCTTTAACCTTGGAACACTATCCGTCATTTAAGGGTGTCTTGTGAAGCTAAACTGCAGCAGTTCATTCTCCACACTGATGTATTAGTCATGTCCCTGTCTCTTGTTCTCTTTGCTTGGTTTTCCGTCACAATATCTTCGAGTATATGACCCTCCAGTGTCTTTATAGGGAAGTAAATTCACAAAAATCCTTCAATTTAAAAATTTAAAACATGAATCAAATAAATTAACTCATAAATTATATTTGTTTTATAATTGCTCTTTCAAAGATTTTGTGCTATGAAAACTATGGGTAGGAGACGGTTCGATGACATGTTTTAATGCATCCCCCCCCCCCCGCCTCATTTCTTACAAAATGTATAACACATGAGCTTGCAAAAGAAAGGGAAAGTTAAAAAGTCCTCGAGAAATTTTTATTAAGATGAAAAAAGTCCTGTATCGCCACTTAAATGTCCGTCCGAGTTGTCTGTTGGCTTGACGAGATCACACTTGGTCATGCCTTTACACATGCCTTTATTAACATATTAAATATAAAGTGTGATACTTAATGAAAAATATGAAGTTCACACAGGGCCTTCGGGAGGAGGTTGGGTGTTTCATTCTTTCCCCACCCCCCAAAAAGCGACTAAAGTCGAAAAGTTTCAACTGATTTAAAAATACAAGTTGGTATTTCTGATATCTTAGTGTATCACATTGTATCAAAAGATGCAAAATACGACGCGAGATTGCCAAGGAATATTACCTGGTATGGTTGAAAAAATTTCTCAGCAAACCTGACATAGTGCTTTAAATTTCTATTATCTCAGTCCAGCATGATTTATGACTTTCAAAGACGCCGAAAAGCACCAGACTGCGTCCAAGGTTACTTAGTAGTTGAGAAATTATTCAATACGTTCCCTTACCCCTCCCCTAGGCCAGCAAACTTGTAAACTTGAAACATTATGAAACAAATGAAAGGAATCGTGATCTGGATAAAACAATGAAACCAGTACAGTCTCATCACTGTATTTGTTTTCTATTCCAATAAACCTAAAACACTATGAAACAAAAACCTTGGTAAAAAAACCCCAACAAGCATACAAGAAGAAAAAAGGTCTGAACTTACAGATTCAAGAGTACCGATAAAAGAAAGTGCTCTTTTAATATCAAGTGGAAATAAAGTATTTTTTCTTGTCATGCTTCCTCCGAGTATTGGTACCGTACCACAACGAGAATGGATTATTCGTAATACGCTGAATAAAAATTACTTATGAATATTCAAAAGGAAGCCAAACACAGCTCACCTGAACTATATGAGGACGGTAGACAATGGGCAAATTTGTCCTGTAAAAGGTAATTATGCCTGTTTACTGTCATTATTACTCTCCAAGCATTATGTCATGACGTTTAGCTTATTGCGGTCACGCGTTCTACTTCCTCTTACAGATTCCAATTTAATTGTGAAGTGCTATTTGTTATACATTGATCTGGAAAATGATTGCTCTACATGTGTAATGAATTTTACTGTAACTTAACAGGATTATTTCCCATAAATCAACCATGAGCAGCCTTTAACCTCAACATTTTGATAAACAGTTTACTTTGTAAAATACAAAAATACATTAATAACATACATAAGTGAAAGACCCTACCATCGAGCGAGTGATAGCCGGCCTGGGGGATATCCTCGCAACTAAGTTTCGGGAGTGTAAAGAGAGACACCATAAGTGACCACAGACCACAGCGAAGTATAAAAAGTCAATATAAAAAGAATGGTTTCGGGAATTTTGGCATGCTAGTATAAGCTGAATAAATGAGGGCGCCAAATGATTTCACTATGCCGCTCTACATTCTGTAATAAATTCCAAAGCAATATCACTTATGACGTGATTACTTTCAAGTATAGGTAATAGATTGAAAACAATACCTGTCAATAATTACACATAAAAGGTTAACACCACTTAGTCAACAACATGGTTCCTTGCACTTTTTCAGTTCCATTGACTTTGATTAAGGAACAAGATCTCATTTTTCCGAACAGAGATCTGATAACTTCACTCCACCAAAATTCATGACAGCTCTCGCTATCCTGGACCTTGATTTCATCACAAGAAGATCACCGGATTCCCAAATTTAAGCTTTGTCGTTAATGCACGTGGTTGGGATAACATCGTATCTTTGGTTAAAACATTAAAAACTATTCGCAGGTATAATTTGCAATAGTATACCTACGAGCGTGTGCACCTTTTACTTACACACAGAGCAAATACTCAAAAGCGACTTTCGACAGAACAACACGCTTGAGGATGATTTTAACTGCAAAAACTAGTGAAAATATATATATTTACACGTAAATATCACGAAGCATGCCCTGAAATGGATCGGAATAAGTAGAATTCATTAGTACTGGATTAAAATATGAGTCGGTAGTACCCAGGCTGTCTTGCTGCTAGCATTCCAAATCAGGGAGTCCACATATATGCAGCCTGAAGGGAGGTTGAAAGAGTTTGATCATCCCCCTTCTAAGTTAGCCAATCATGATGCAAAACTGACTTCTGAACACCTGCACCCACGAACCTACACTCACAAAAACATAAAGTAAAATAAGAACTCCATAACTTTTTGGTAAAATTTTACACACAGTTAATGTAAGTCTTACATTATGATATAACAAGTTTACTAAAATGTAGTAAAAATTACCAAAATTATGTAAAATTTACAAATACTGCTTACATTAATTTTACATAAAATTTATGGAGTTCTTATTTTACATAATTTAGGTAAATAATTCTCTGAGTGTAATATGATATAAATACTCGAAGAAAAAGGGGTTTGAGGGTTAGCGCCGAGCGTTCCGGATAATTTTTGGCCTTTCAAAACCTCATTCCTAGTGTTCCAAGCTGCATGTACCCAGCCTTGGAATAGGGGTCTCATGCCGGCAATTTCTCCATTAATGCGATAAAAATCAATGTATGAAAAATGTTAATACATATCAGATGGGTTGAGATTATTAAGAATCATATGTATATTATCATCATAAATATGCCAAACGTTCTACTTCGGATTCCATCCCCGCATACTGCGTAAAGGCAACAGGCGCATTGTATCGCTAATCGAAACCTTGGATCAAATATTTCACGCATTTATGAACACCTTTTTTTTCTACTTTTTTTTTCAATTGTGTTAATTGTTTTCGTCTTAGTTGTCAATATCGTAAAAAAGATCTCACTTTTCATGCCAGTTCCCCAATTTCCCAGTTAGCTCCATCTCCGTTACCTTATTATCCCTCCCTCTTCTCGTTTTTCCTTTTGCTTTCCTTTACTTCTCAACATCATCCATCGCGTCCTCACCCCCATTGGCTGCGCCACTGAAGTATAAGGGCCATATATGATAGAAGTAAGGACCAGGGAGGGGATAAATTGAGATGGAAAAGTAATCACATCGTTGCTCTGTCCATATTTATTATAAAAATAAACTTCGGGGAAAGTGGTGGTGGTGGTGGGGGGGGGGGGGTGTGGGGGTCTATCGACATTACGAGAATAGAGTGTTAATCAACCTACGGATGTATCAAGCTATTCGTTGCACTCACAATTTGTCAATTACATTCAAAGAACATGTAAACTTGTCAATTTACAGATTCTACACACAACAAAACTAACCAAATTATAGCTGTTCAAAATTAGGGTAGAAACAAAACAAAATTAAATACAGCATTTGTCCCCTCCCCCTTTCGTATTGACGTCATAAGCCATTGTATATAAACACAACTGAATCGAAGATCTCCACGTACAAATGAGCTAAAGATTAATAGCAAAGAAGGCTTTGTTATTACACGGGTCAGAAGTTTGGCTTAATCGGTTATTCGTGCTTTTCAACAATAACATTACAAAAGCAAGTACAAATTCACACAGGCAATTTGACGAAAAGAAAAAAAACAAGAGGGCAATCCACGGAGTTGCGTATCTCATCGCCAACAGGCACTGATTTCAATACAGGACCTGCACATGGGAATTTGTAATAGTTTATTGCTAAGTACTTACATAACTGTAAGTTAATTGGTTTAATAGTTCTCAAGATATGCTGGAAATACAAATTTTGGGGCAAAATTTGCTTTTTTCTAAAAACTCAGCAAATTTCACTCTCTTTACTACAAAAGTGATATACCTTGAATATTTCATTCTCATGTAAGTTTTGGCAAAATTTTGCATTCAGTGCTCAAATACTTCTCAAGATATGCTGGAAATAGCAATTTTGGGGCAAAATTGGCTTTTTTTTCTAAAAAAATCAGCAAATTTGACTCGATTAACCATTACAGTAATATCAAGTTGAACAATGTGTTCTCAGGTAAGTACTTACAAAAATGTAAGTTAATTGATCTAATAGTTCTCACGATATGATGGAAATACAAATTTTGGGGCAAAATTGGCTTTGTTTCCCTCAAAAATCAGCGAATTTCACTCTCTTTACCACAAAAGTGATATACCTCGAAAGTTTTCATTCTCAGGTAACTTTTTGCAAAATTTTGCATTAAATGCTCAAATACTTCTCAAAATAACCTGGAAATAGCAATTTTGGGGCAAAAAAGACTTTTTTCTCAAAAATCAGCAAATTTGACTCCATTTACCATTCAACTAATACATCTTGCACATATTGACATCATGCACAACCTTACCAAGTTTCAACTTAATCGCTCATATGCTTTTGAAACTATTCTGGGAAAACCACAATTTGGACAGGTCCGGACGCACACACACACACACGCACGCACGCACACACGCACGCACGCACCCACACACATTGGCACGGACACGTTTTCATTTATACCACCCAACAGGACCCTCCTGTACCCATGGTCACTCTACCATGGGGTACCCCTGGGGTGTCGCTACTCATCCACTCCAAGCGTTTCCATGGCAACCATTCTCCCATGGGTGCATTGTACAATATATAGCTCCACTAGCCAAGTGACTACAATATTTCATCTTAGCCCCTATGGTGCGATGAGATAAAAAGCAAAAAATCAAAGAAAAAGCAGAACCCGTCAATAGAAATCAGATTTTCATTTTCTTTTGTCAACAAATGTCAATTGAGAAACTCAAAATTTGACATCGTCACTGAATCTGATACGGGGGTTTATTTCTTTCCTATTACTGTCAAACAAAGAGTGGCAGTTGCTATTCCGCTGATTTCAGCCGTCCCAATTAACTTTGAACGAAGAAGCAAAACTGTTATTCTGGTAAATTAGAATAAAAATTTTCGCACTTTCTTGTATTTCTTTCAAAAAGCCTGACTCGTCAGAAATACACAAAATATGTTAACAACGACGGAGTCTACAAAGGACACACAGCAGAGATGTTGCAAACCAAATGGGCCACTACGTCGGTACGACGTTGGGGAGATATCTGTGTATATTCTCCACTTTTAATTTAGACATGGGCATTGGTGTGGTGAGCTTGACCATGGTTGGTGCTTTTTACTGTTGTCAGTCAGGTGAGACTGTTGTGGGCCCTGCAGTCATGTGAGCCCATTGTGGGCCCTGCAGTCATGTGAGCCCATTGTGGGCCCTGCAGTCATGTGAGCCCATTGTGGACGCTGCAGTCATGTGAGACTATTGTGGGCCCTGCAGTCATGTGAGTCCATTGTGGGCCCTGCAGTCATGTGAGCCCATTGTGGGCCCTGCAGTCATGTGAGCCCATTGTGGACCCTGCAGTCATGTGAGCCCATTGTGGGCCCTGCAGTCATGTGAGCCCATTGTGGACCCTGCAATCTACGTGGAATTCGTTTCAATACATCTCTCCAGCTAACGTAATGACGTCATTTGTATTTAAGGTAACGTGTAAATTATCTCAGCATGAGAATCTCTTCGTAGCTTTTGCATTAAATCAAAGGTGTTATTGGTTCCTTGCGTCAGCAAACGAACCTATGCATTCACGTTGGCGTGCATGCGTGTATGTGAGTGCGTGTGTATGTCTGTGACACTTGCTTGGGTACGTTCTAACTCAATGGGTGAAAGTCGTAGCAAAGTCAAGGTATCAAGGTTTGCCATACTGAGAAGGTGTGCCCTATTGTGGTATGTCAATGGTCGGCTGAGGACACTGGGGCAAACTCTGAAAACATTTTTTACACAAGATCTTAATTTATAAAGTTTGGACAAAGTTTCTACTTGGCATATGGATACATTATGGTAATGGAGCCTTCAGCGTGTTCAGGATTTTAGGGTTCATGGTCCAAAATGGTAAAATTTAAGAAATCATGCAAAATGCCTCTTCTACTGCAGATTATATGTCACTATGGTAGTGGTTTCTACTGTTTGTTCAAAATAATTGGTCCCATACGGGCCATATGGACCATTTGTTTTTGAAGTAATGCAAAATGTTTCTTTTTTTGAATATATGTTGCATTACAATGTGGAAGGATTGTCAAATTAGCCTTGTGGTTGTGAAACCTTTTCATTGTTCAACATCTGTGGGCTTAACTTCAGGTTGGGGCATATAGGCTATAAATTATTACATTGTGTGAAGCGATAATACTTCAACAGATTATAGGTTAGTACTATGGTAGTGGAGTACATTTGGCCAATCAGCATTCTTATCACCAAAATGGCGCAAAAACCTTTTTTGGGATGTGATAAATTGTTGAGTAACCTTGGTTACGATTAAATGACTATACAGGTGAGTTAAAGTAATCTTCACGTAAGGAACCATAGTGCACTTGGGCTATTGTTGAAATACTAGCCTATAGCCAATACTCCCCCCAATGTCATAGATACTATCCCGATTATGTATCTGAATACGCATAGGCTACACGATCGTGTAAGAAATTAAAATCAGGCATACTTCTGTCAATGAGGACAGTCCACCATCACATATTTAATGATGGATGCTAAAAGATTACCCTAGAAAGCCACCTTGTAATTAAAAGTTTCAATTGTAACGTAGCATCTCCTCATTAGATTCAGATAATGTCACATTTTTGTAAACAATTCACCAATGTAATGTAACCAACAAAAACTTTTGAGTGGGAGATACTTCATGAAAACCTACTTCAAACTCAGGGGAATAGTCATCACAAGGGAAATGAATAGACTGAATAGCTTCTACTGAAAAGGATTAGCAGGTGTCAATTCAAGTCAGTTTGAAATTGGCTTACACGAAGTATAAACCTTTTGAGTAGCCTAAATGGCCCAATTTTTGTAAGGTGTCATTCTATACAAGCCACGGACTTCGCACTAATGTATTGTCGTAATTTGTTGAGGCAACAATAAGATATTTCATGCGGCTGAAAATCTAAAACCCCCACATAAACCCCTATAAAAATGGTATCGTTGCTGTCCAACGGGAAAATTTCATGGAAAGAGAATTTTATTGTTACACCGAAAAAAGTGTGTGTTGTAGCACAGAAATAGGTATGCGTCGACATATCTTTGTAAAACGTCATTCACGTACGTCAACATTTTGAGAAATCTATTACACTTTACAAAAAAAAAAAAGAAAAATGCATTAAGTGAAGTTATTATATCGAAAACACATCGTGCATGAATTAATATTATGGATATAGGCTCCAAAACAAACACATCAGGTAGTATTTTGCAAAGACTGTCAAAACCAACCAAATTATGTGTGTCAGTATTACTTATATGGCTGTAAGGGGGAAAATGAAAAGAAAATAAACACATGTGGCAATATTATGCATAGGTTGTCAAATGCAACAAGCTAGTCAGCAGTATTATGATACAAATGCTAGCATGATAGACACATCATGTTGCGATAGTAAGCATAGACCGACAAAAATTACACATCACTGGTGAGGATGAAGACATTTCGAAAGGGGGGGGGGGGGGAGAGGGTCTGAACTGAAACAAGACGATGGGAGGAGATGTGGAGAATTTGGGAGCACTATGAGAGCACTTTATACTGCTCGGAGGATTATCTAAGCGGAGCGCCGCCATCAGTTGGAACAGAGATAAACATGGGGGGGGGGGGGTGAATCGAATTGTGCCAAAATCATGCCCCCACTGACGGAATAACATCCTTTCTATGGGGACTAAGGTGGTGGTACAGTGGTATGATGGATGGTTGTGTGAGAGAAAATTCTCCTATACCTGAATGTCCTCAGATGCAATATTTCATCCGACATTAGTGTACAATTGTGAAACTATATATTTTTTTTTCAATTTTTGGTCATTTTCCGTTTGTGGGGTTGGAGTAAACTTAAGTCTCCCTGCGAATAAAAAATTTTGGATTTAATTTTAGTAGTCCATTTATCGCCTGATGTTGAATTTTAATGATATCTGCATATATCAATTGTGCATACACGTAATAATAAAAGAATACGATTCATGTACAACAATATGCTATGTACACTGATATTTTTACCATAACTTATACATACAATTTTGTTGCCAATGATGTTGTATAGGTATCCGCTGTACAGAGGTGCAAATCACGGGAGGATAGTCCATGTTATCATCGTCCCCCCCCCCCCACAGAGAAGTGTTACAGTCTACAGATGCTCTTATGTGTATACTTCAAAGTGTATTTTATTGATTAGTAAGTATTCATTACTAAATCAAATAAAGTTTCTTGAAAACGTAAACAAACCCCACCAATTCAGAACGTGGAAGCTTACAAGAATAATTTCTGAACAAAATACAAACTAATATCACTAAATAGCACACTTCACAGTAGACCTACTTATTGCATAGCCTATACAAGCCTACCGTGTAGTCGGCCTTAAAGTTAAGCAATCACACAACCGCATAGAAATGACTTCCGGGACGATAGGTGCGGTGTGATTTTCGTAAGAAATTCATAAATCTCGAACTACGTAAATCTATGGTATTTAAAATTGACTCCCAGTATTGAGGTTCTGAGGATAAGACAGGACTAGGCCATATTACCACATACAGGGGCGTTCCGGTTTAGGGCGGGGTACTTTCCGGAGCTCAATCCCTTATTCGCCAAATCAACAATAACAAATGAGGAAAATCAGAATTACCACATATAACAACTCGTCTGTATTCAGACTAAAGAAGTGGGATCTTGTTTGTTTGTACTGTTTATTTCTTGCAATTGTATGTACAATATTTACATAGTATATACAACACGTAACAACTGTGACCAAATTTGTGTCACCAGTCAATTAGTCACTTGGGTTGATTCACTGCGATGTTATCTTGTAATGCAAACGTCACTAATTGGTTTTCAAGTGGTTCAAGCTATTTAAACTACTTAGAATAAGTGTGTTCTCAAAATTACACATGAATGTGACATCTGACCGATATTGTTTTATGAAAAGTTGAAGAAATTTGAGAATTTAATATTTCAAATTACTGATACTGATTCATTTGTCATTGAAGTAATGAAGTTTGGCATAACTCTCTTTAACCAACAGCTTTCACAACCTCATGCAATTGGTTTGAACGATACTGAGAAATAAAAGTCTAATACACAAGGTAATATTACATAATATATGTAACATAATTTATAAATAATATATGTATTATGTAACATAGATAAATGTAATGTATAAATGTGCAGATAAGTGTAAATAAAAACGGAATAATCAGAAAGAGCGGTAATACACCAAAATACAATTAAGTTTAATCAAGTTATGTGGTTTTAGTTTATTTAGGAATAAGTGTGGGAACTTATTGCCATTATATGACCTATTTTAAGGTGCCAAATATAGATGATAATATTCCTATGAAAATATTATGATGTTGATCTTGCAGTGTAGATCGACTCGGTGTTACTTATTTAGTAGGATTTTACTTCAAAATCACTTATATTTGCAACTTATGATACATAAATGTATTCTTTAGCCTATGTGTTTAGTAATCACGTTACGTTATTTTATGCTGCTATACTAACTATGACGCTTATTAATGTCATATATTATGTGCAATCTTGTAGCATTGTCAAAAACTAAATTTTCTATTTCCTTGCCAATAAAGACAGGTAACTTCCCGTAAGGGTTGTAGCAGTCTTAAACACAACTTAAAAAACCAAGCTTAGGAAAACATAACATATGGGCTTGACAACATTTCTTCTCCAATAAATGTTTGATCACTCGTGGGAGAGTAAGAAAAGATTTGAGTTGTTAACGTGAACATAGTGTTCAATGATATTCCTTCATCACACAAAACCGATATTAGGAACCAACCCATAATAAAGGAGGACCTCCATGGGGGTATGGAGGCCAACTCTAAATATGCTTATTTAGCTGTACAATTGTCTAGAATAACTAGGAGGAAGATCAACCGTTGGGTACGTATACTCCCCACTTTTAATCCTCAAATATTCATTTATATGGTAAGGTGAATCTAATGTCACGTGGTGACTATTGGCTCTGTTGACTCTTTCAATCACGTGGCTCTGTCATCTGCCTGTCTGTGTTTGATCGTGTTTGGCGTTGTCTCCTTAGAACCAGGATGTATGACGTCATCAACAATAACACAATAGTAGACACTGCTAACAAAGATGAGACCACAAAGAATCCGACCACAAAAAAATGACTTGCCCATCGACGACGCCTGGGTTCCTCCATCTCGTGGACGTTACTTGTATTTACAACCATCGGAGCTTCAATTGAAACTGTCAAGGGATACAATAACGGTGGTTCACTGGGAATAACCTTGCAATTCACAGTGATAGTTGCACCATCGACAGCAGATTCGAGTACAGATACCCCTAGTATATTGTTGTCGAATGTTCTACATCTGGTGGCACATATGGATGAGTTTCCCATTACTTTGTGATAATCTTTGGAGTAATCACGGTGACACCTCCCACGGGTAGACAAGAAACATTAGAAATGTTCCCAGTGACATTTTCTGTATATTGGGGGAAAATATTACTAATGGTTTACTGTAAACAATTAAAGGTCCAGCACTGCATCCATCTAAAGGATGCCTATCTGCAGGACCTCCAAAACTGGAATGCAATCGGCAAGAATACTCCGATTGGAAAATTATTTCAGACGGCTGAACGTAGGAGACTAAACGACTTTTGTTTTGATTAATTTCTTTGAGGTAGGATTGTAGAATAATCACGGTGCCATTGGAGAATGTTTTAATCCACTTAAAGGTCACATGTGAAGAAGCAGAAGTTGTGAAGAAGCGGGAAAGTTTAAGAACACCTGTAGGTAAAAATGAATGAAAGCTGTTTTTATGGCATCCGACTTCCAGTGAAGATGTCACTTTCAGATGATAGAGGGCAGGTTGAAGGTCTCTTTCACTTGAAGTAGGATCGCAGATATATGACCCTTCATCTGCTATTAACAAGGAGGGTAAAACAAAGTTCACTTCGAGGGGTGAAACTTTGAACTGAGAAACTTCCCCTTGGGATTTGTCCTGACTGTTGACAATGATTTTCGTGTCCGTCGTGATGAATTTGACGGTAAAACTGGTAACTTCATTCATGATTTCAGCATCAGTCACACTGCAAAAGAGGCTGACACTTTCTCCTTCAAAAATTACGAGATTATTCTCTGGGTCGGCGGGGCCAAAACTGACATCGTTTGTGACATGGCTGCATACACCAGGTATTGTAACCATTAAAATCATCTGCATCAACGTCGCTGAAACTTTCTCTCCCATTTCAGTCAAACTGTTGAAGATTCTTCACTTTGTCAGAAAACTGGGTCTATGAGGATAGATCTCTTTTAATCGTATTGCTTTAAAGTTCAACCTTTTTAACCATATTGCTTTAAAGTTCAGCCTTAATTGGCTAGAATGATGCAGTTTTAAATTCGCTAATAACTACGATTTGTTGGCAAACATTAATTTAAATTAAAATCAGCGTATCAGCAACATCAGCATTATACTTATTCTCAACTCAGATGAGCACAAACAAGCTTAAAATAAAGCAACAGTTATTCCACTCTCATTGATGACCAATTAGCAGACAACGATTAAGATGATCCTGAACAAATTACTTTCGGAAGATGAAAAATCCTTTTATCATTGATTGACAATATGTTCAACTTTTGCATGGTCAACAATGTTTCGCTTTTGCTCTCACGATATCAATCCTTTCACTTCAAAACAAATTTCACGTTTATATAGATTCTGGTGTGTTTCCGTCTGGAAATGCTAAGCTGTCATTTATGCACTATAGTTTTCACCCCTGATTTGGCAGAAAAAGAATGGTGACACAACCCGCTAAGTGTAAATATATCGTGACTCACAGGTCTATATGAGCGAAACAAATGATCTCTTTTTAAATGACACATTTGAGTTACTTTGTGACAAACCACCGCACTGTTGTGAGAAATAAACACATAAACTGGGTACTATAGACACAAATATGACACTATAAAAATGTTGGATAACATGGCATCACTCATCACAGAACCATTATGTCACCATGTACTTCACAAAGTGACATCGAAAAATGTGCATTTTTAATTTATTGTCACAAAACATTGAAAAAGTGTCAGTAGCGTAGTCAGACGAGGGGGGGGGGGGGGGGGAGAGTCAGAGGGCCTCCCACAGAAAGTTTGGGGAAGCGATGGATGATGTTGAAAAATAAAGGAGAGCAACAAAAAAGAAAATAAACGAGAGGTGGGAGGGATGATAATTTGACGGAGTTGGGGGAGGAACTGGGAAATTGGCTTAACTTGTAATATTTTTTATGATATTGAAAACTAAGATGAAACAGATTAACAAATCAACTCAAACAAGGTCTTCGTGGAAGTGTAAAATCTTTGATTCGCAGTTTCGATTTCACCATACATACACTTGTTGCTGAAACGCAGTGCACAAGCATCCGAATAGGAGATGGAATCCACAGCAATATGGTCGGCATATTTATTTCACGCAAGAGGCATTGGCAATACCCCTCTCAAAACAGTTAATGTATGCCCAGTCTACCACTTAAAAAAACATCATTTTCATTATTTCAGAAAATGCAGCAAGCCCGTGTCTTACCCGGACGTGTCCCCTAAAAGAGTTTCAATCAAGTCTTCGTTGTGGTAGATAATGATCATTTTTCATTTTTATTTTCAAGCTTAAAATGGGTTATTATCATCCAATAAAAAGTGGGGTCTAAAAGTATGTTCAATCCCGCCCCACCCACTATTTGCCAACTGTTCCAAGGATAAAGGAAAAAGGAGGCATAATTTTGTATCATCTCAACCCATCTGATATGTATTACAATTTTTCATACATTGAGTTTTATCTTATTGAGAAATTTCATGCATGAGATCTAAGCTGGGTGCATTCAGCATACAGCTTGGAAAATCCGCAAGTTCCGTTTCTGAATGACCATCTGAATGGTTTGAAGTCAAATATCATTACCGTACACCATTGATAAGAGAGGAGTTAAAGTCAGAGCCATCCCTCACCACCACTTACAAAATCGATCGACGTCCGCGAGAAATGGTGAACGCTTGGCTAAAAAATAAAAGTTTGATGGTGCATCTATATTTTAGAAATATAACCGTTTAATATTTAATATGTCAGTTGTTCTTGCTTTACAACATTAACATACTTAAGCTCAGAGTTTTCTTACGCCTAATTTGCCCACGTATCAGCTGACCATTATCCAATACGTCATTTTAGCACTGTGGTGGTATACATCCCAATAGCATAAGTTTTTTTTATCATGTGAAATCTCACCGTTGAAAAAAAAAGTGGGTGATTCACTTATCAATCTAATTATCGCAGTAAAACATGACTAGAGAAAGGATGAAGCGAGCTTAAAAGTTGCTGTTGGAGATACTAAGCGCACGATGTAAAGTGATCTAATGTGAAGGCTTCATTGCCTTAGGAAAATGTGGTCAACTCCAACACCAAGAAAAGTCACAACACATGCTCAACTAAGATGTGAAATCAGTGTCAGAGATGTAGTGATGTCAAATAGCTGAATAGCTGTCTATTTACAATGACTTCACACGGGTGTGAGCGTAATTACGCAGTTGCTAGAATGACAATGAGTAACTATTAGTGAGGTAATTGCATAACGTTTGTGCATGGACTTCATAGGCCTATTCTACAAAACCGTCTGGTGCCTTCTGCCTCAATGAGTTACTTTAGTCCAAAGAGTTTCTATCAGATTGTTCATATGTCGGGTATTGTTTACTTTGGTTTTGAAACGAATTGGCTTGGATGCTTCTTAAAAAAGTTACCAATGGGAAGTAGGGTCAATGATTTTCACAACCTTTAAATGTTACGTCATTTATTTACAATCTAAGTTGAAGTTGGTTCCAGCAGTTGACTAGGCGAACAAGTACATTATTCAAGAAAATGCTACATCATATGACATCGGCAGCTGTTCTACGAAAAAAGAAAAAGGCTGGATGTTTTTAATCTTCGAAGTTAGCTGAATACCACCATGGAATTCAATAGAGTGTATTCTGAAACCTACTTGAAATGCATATTACAGCACCTTAACAATTGTCATGAAAAACTGATGCAGTTGTCCAAAAAAGTTGCCAGGGAGAATAGTTTTAGTACACTTTTATCACTTAACATGAACTGGGAAGAAATGTAAAGAAACCATAGGTTGCCTCAATGTCTATCTTGAGATATAACACAATGATTGCTTTGATGCTAATGCGATACATGTTGGTGTCTAAGCGTCGCTTGCAATAAAGCAAGAAACGTTTGTTTTGGTACCCTTTATAAGTCTCAAAATAAAAGACTATACTAGAAAAACATAAGATCCTTTATAAAGCTCCATACATTGAAACACATGGAGTTGCTTTGGATATGTAGTAATTTTGTTTTCTTAGAAACAGCCCCCTCAGTATGGAAGTGATAATCACGGGGAAAAAACTTTCAGGCCTCAGTTTAAGGAAAATGATGTGCAAATAGTACACCTGAATAACATTACTGGTAGCATTGCAATGTTGTAGTTGATAGATCATAATCACGCTGTGATGTCGGCAGTTCAAGGGATTGGCCACTGAAGAAAATTGATCAGTTGTAAAAATTAGGAGTAAGAATTATTTCTCTTTATTGGTAACAACCATTTCTCAATAACATATTCGGACTTCAAAGAAAATTTTATTTCAAAATGATACTTTACGTAATGGGGAAATCTCGACGTCATCTATGTACAGCTACATGAGTAGCCTTTGTTGTTCTTAATAATCTTGTGACTGTCTTAAAACCAACATTACAATAGTTTAAGAGATGTGAATTCAATTCTCTCAATACTTTTAAGGTGAATAAACCATATAGCCAATTTACATTTTCACTAATATTATATTTCAAGGGTAAAATGAGGGCTTCAGTTTCAATGAAAAACAAAGAATAAATGTGGATCTATTACATGGCATTGTGGTAATCTTGAGGCTGCTGCAAATCTATCTTGAACAGAGAAATCTCTCTTGAAACAACAATATCTTGAGTTAGGAATAAGATAAAAGCATGGGGATGGAAATGCCTGTAATGGAAAATTATTCCTAAGAACTTCTTCAAATTCCAGTAAAATATGACTTGAAAAAGGTTCGCCAGAGATCGACGTGTCTCTGTATTTCCTGAATATATGCAAAGCCAAAGCAATTATTGCTTTGGCAAAGCCTATCAAAGAAAAGAGGAAGACAAAAAAAAGGTTTTCAGACCTTGACAAATAGTTGATGTGTTACCAGTTAGTGGCATGAAGATGGTTTTATTGTTACAGCAATGAAGAGAAATGTTTATTGAAAAATGCATTAAAATGTGGGGTCAACCGATGATCGGATCCAACGTCAGATCGGGCCAATGTTAATCATTTGTCGGTAAAACATCAGAACTTAAAGGGAAGTAGGGCGTTTGCTTTACAGGAAACATCCATACCTTTAAAACCAATGTTTGTGGGAGCAGAATGAGAGATTATTCAAAATAAGGAAGGACAGTGGCCTTCTTTTCAAGAAATAAGTTTCTCACCGAGAGAAACTCAGTTATTTGTTGCTCAACACTAATTTGTTCACCCAAACTTTTCAAAATTCAAATGATGCATCTTCCGTTACTCATCACATGCATAATATCTTGAGGAGATGAAGCTTTGGCAGATGTTTCTTGATGAGACTGAATAGTTTAACGATGACTAACACTATTTTCTTTTGTTAGTCATGTTGGTGCATTCTAAACGCCCTATTTCCCTTTAAGCAAAGTCCGTTTGCCAATCTTCAGCAAACTGGAAAAATATTTGCATCAGGGAGAGTATTAATCTGTGCACTAGGAAGAAATTAAGAAATGCTGTGTGAGTGCTATTTTAAATCTGAACTAAAAAAAAGAAAAAACTCGTGAATGTGTACAGGAGTAGAGAAATCTTTTACCATTTGCAAGTCCTTTTTTCCCCCCAATATCTGCAAATATGGGCGTCCCCAGAAAAAAATCAAGGTTGGTGTTAGGGCAAAACTGTATTGAAGAAAAGTGAATTTGTGACACCCCGAAAAGATGAAAAAAGAATCTTTCTCATCAAATGGTAGGAACGGAATGGGAAAAGGATTGAAGTAAGGGCAAGCAGTGATGACACCATTTAAGCAAAAAGCCACCATAGTTTGGCCCACACTGGGAAATGTTTTAATAATAATAATGTCTCTCAAATCGTAGGAAACGGCACTTGTCAGGTTTTGGGCAAGCTTGTGAATTTCAGGTAATTATTCTTTACTTTTTAGTCACGGGAGGAATGGGATGAAGGGAAGAGCTCACTTCACTTACCTTCCTGGTCGGTTTAATGCTTTCTGTTTAAATGGGGGGGGGGGGGGGACGGGCGGTCACTATGCCTTCATCAGGACATTTTTGATCTAATGGATTGGATCATCTGGAAAGGCACAACTTTCGGGTCCCAATTTCGTAATTCTAGAATGGTAACAAGACATGCTGAAAGCTGAAAGGCCAGCTGCATGTGATGTTTATCTGCTGAGAAGATTGCTTGTGTCTCAGTAGCAGAGACGGACAGAAAACTGAGAGAGGAGAGGTTTCAAAGTTACAAGCCAAACAGATCAGTAAACTTCAGTAAACATGTTCAATGGCGATCAAGTGGACTTCACTTCAGTCACTCAACTTTCTGTTTTGCGTAAGCTTTACATGACATCTAAATAAGCTTATAATGAAAGCAGCTAGTGTTTGGAGACACAAATTCATGAATTTTATTGGCATTAAAGAATGCTGATGATAATGGGTATCATTTTAATAGACATCAGCATTCTTTTACAGATGATGTTCATCTGTGATGATGGAAGCATTTTATATTGTTGTGACAGTTGTGAACGTTGTAGATGGTCTTCATTTTCAGGAGGAGGCTGGCACTGCTTTCATGTCACTACACTTCATTGATGTAGGTGCTCGCAGAACTAACTCATCAGATACAGATGTATTCATCTTGTTTATGAAGTATTCACGGAATATCAAAATACCGCTTATTAATGCAACTGTGATGTAGACAGGACTGATGGCTTATTGACTGAAGGGCCACAGTCCAGGGAATTGGAACGACTTGTGTAATGCTTTGTCCTGCTTGCATGCTTGTAGTGACTGTAATACTATTTGATAGTTCCTTCGTGCATCGCGCGGAAGGGGGTTCCCTTGCGTGTGTAACAAAATAACCCCGGTTTGGGTACAATTCTTACATATATATCTGTTCAACGATGTTCATGAAAACACGGAAGAAACCACCACTAAACACAGAAGAACCAGTTACTACTTAGCGAGAGTGGCATTGATTGTGGTTTACTTCAACATTCAAGATCCTCTTTGAAGCTGCACGTTGCACTTTCCTGTCCCAATATCAAGCACTCACTTGGAAACAATCAGATTTGGCTTATTCAGTATGTTCAAAGCCTCATAATAATCATGATCATGATAAATTACGTATAAACGACGGAAATAATTGTTACGTGTCGTAATTCAGTTTGTTGCACGACCCAAATAATTGCCTTGTGCAGTTAATTTATGACACGGCCGATATTGATGTTTCCGACGGGTTTCTGTTTCCACATTCTGAGTTTCCTCGAGTTGCGTAGTCCCATGATGTGAAGCAAGAGCTCCTTCGGTGTTTTTTATTGTCCTCAAAGGGACAGCAAAGTAACGTCGAATAGTGTCCTCTGGAAAACTTAAGAATACATTTTCAAGCCTTCTAATGTACTTTATTTGTTTTGTCAGTGAGGACTCGTTAATTACTGCCAACCTACCATTCCCATGCAATTGCGTACCTGAGATTCACCATTGCAAATTGCTAATAGGAAGGGCCACTGAAATACTGGAATTTATAAGAACAGGAAATTGTTCTCTCTTTTTTTTAAAGAAAAACCATATTTCAAATGCATGTACACTGTTCTCTTGAACTTAACTCTTTGGGCACGTTGGGCAGGAAACACAGACAAAGTGCTGAGGAAAGTCAGTGATAACATAACGAAGCCCGCGAACAGTTAAGAGTATTAGGGAAAGAATTGCACATTGTAAAGACGGTCTACCTAAAAAATGTCAACAAAAAGGTTGAAATCCTTTTGAAATGATCCTACCCATCATGCAGGAGAACAATTTATCTATCGTACAGTCCCTCTTAGTAGTAGGCTGAGGTTAGCAGTGGCTCATGTACACTAATCTTTACAAATCTTCTTTTAAAGGTACAGTCATAAGAATTCATAATTACCGAATTTACTACAAAGGTTTCAAGTGTACAGAGATTGTTGTTCTTTACCCTTTTATGTTTGTACAGAGCTTTTTTATATGTTTAGTATTTCTGTTTTAATTGTTGTATTTCTTCTGGATATTTCTGTGTCTTTTTTGCTATGTTTGAAATCTCATTATGGCATGTTTGTTGGTTTCTCTTCCTATTAATTTTATTATTGTATGATTTTCTCCTTCTCCGTTCCTGTACTTTGTAACTTTACACTCTTTTTGATGCAGCCATGTAATTTTCTTTCAGTAAGCAATAAAGGTTACTTACTTTCCTTTTACTTAAGAACTGATACATTTTTTGAGACGTTTTCTAAGAGTACATTGCATTATGGAAAATCTGAAATGTCAATGAAATTTGGATATTTCTCATAATTCTTGACTTGTCTCAAAAGAAACATTATTTCAAATCATATGACAATTTCAAATTTCAGAGAACAGCAGAGCCAATTTTTGTCTTCCTGCAAACAGCAATATCTTGGATTAGCAATACCATATATGTGTTGGGTTTGTAGTTCTTGCCGTCAGAAAATTACACTCTTTCTGTTTTATAGACCCCCTTAAAGTGTCACTGGCATGTTAATTTAACCGCTTACTGAAGGTTCCGTCCACTTATCGTACCCTCACAAGCATTAGTTTTGTCCTGTTGTTGTGCACAAATCATGTCTTTTCACACGTTTCAAAAATTTCCTTTTCACAGTTAATCGTTCTTTTTTGTGACGTATGGCCGTTGCAGTTTGTGCTAAACGTTGATGGCATTTTTGAATGCCAAAGACCCAACAGCCTGAGTCCATATTACCCTTCGTCACCGTCATACTTGGATAAATCGTTCAATGGCAAACCATCTGGGCATTATGAAGGACAATGAAAGAGGAAAAATAAAAAAGTCACGCTGACTGAAAAACAGACCCGCCTGCGATGAAGTATAGAAAGCAGTAAATAAAAAGAAAACTGAAATTCGCATAGTACGAAATCTCTGCCAGTCAGTGACATATTTCTAGATCGTAGAGTGAAAAACTGGTAGACAACTGAGTAAAGCAAGTGATTTTGAAGAGTGCTATTCTCAGTTCTGTTGGGCTTCAGTGTGAGAACTCTGTTATCACAAATGGCTTAAGGGAAATAAAGTACGCGAGTGTCCTTCAATCTATTTATTGTATCATTTTTTCCTCTACTGTATCTTTTAATTTGGTTTTCCAGTTATTTTACTACTAAATGATTGACTCTTTCCAAGGATGGACTTTAGACTTTTCATAGCAATCGTCGTTGTCGGATGCTCAACCGGTGAGGTAATTATTGTTTTTAATTTGTTTATTTCTGTAACTTTACTAGGTCTCTAATCTTTGAGATGTAAAAATGTTTATATAGTATATTAAAGTATTATTAAATTATGTGGTAAATATATGATAATTCGGTGATACCCCTAACTTCCTTTTTCAACAGTAGATATCGTCCGAGATGCATTAAAAGATACAACTGCTTTAACTTTTTTTTTTTCTAGAAACCAATTTATTGCAAAAACAGCCATCGGGAGGAAATTATATGTAACTTGATATGATCTAATTATATGCTTTTCAGTCTAACCTGTTCATTTTAGGTTTTGGAGTGAAACTAGTTCCAGCTACTAAAATAATTTTACTTGGTTCGTCGCAAATCTACAATTATCCAGTTACAGTCGGGTGGGGACTGGGAAGCTGTTTGCATGTGCGGATTAAACTTCAGAAAGACATGAGATATCGACAAGACAATTACCTGGCAGGCTAATTTTTGAAGAAAAATTTTGCAGATAAATTGATACATCCCCCCAAAGTGGCATTTGCATCTAAGCGGTGAAGACTAGATAGTCCCTCAGTATCAACGAAACAGATTCATCAGTTATATAAGACCTTGCGATCTTTTTATTTTAATAACAACGCTACAAGAACACTTTTGTACATGTTTATTGACAAAATAATCGGGGCGTAGGTCGTTAGCTCGCAGCAGTTCGTCTTCGTGACCTGGCTTGTAGTGTTTGGGGACACTGTGGCTCGCCGACTTTTGATTTCACAAAGAAATGTCTTGAACACCATGCATCGTTTTTTAAGCCTACCGTTCTCCTGTCAAAACCCGAAACCTAACTAATTTTCGATTTTTAGTTTGGTGCAATAAACTTAGAAGACTGAAGGTACTGTCGTACTCATTCGTCCTGTAGTGTTTGCTTGACACTCCTCCATCACACTCATTTGAAAAAAAGAGAACAAAGCATAAAAGTGAGAAGGGAGGGATCTGTATGTTCTGAACAATTTGGAACAGACTGGAGCCAAATGAGAGGAGCAGGGGAAATTTCCTTTCTTTAGTTTGTTAAAAGTGTAACTCATAACACTTTCTCGTATTAAAATAATCTGAGGATAAGCAAACTTTCGCTACTGCAATCTGACTATATGGCAGCAATATGGATTGCAGAATTTCTGTTTTGACATTCCAAAAGAAGCAGCTAGAGCATTGTTCCTTCTCGAGAGTTCACATTTTTTAGAAAAGTGGGACATGCGTTCCAGAAGTGCCCAGCGCCGGTTCCTACACCCCTGTGAGAATGTATTGTATTAAACTTGAAGCTGAACAGAAAAAAATTAAAGACGAATTAATTTTCTCGGAAATATTGACTAAGGTAGGCTTCTCTCTCCATACGTATTTATGTGGCAAGTCGTTGTTTTGTGTTTGTTTTTGAGGAGTTTTTTGCTCTTGTTGCACAGATGTACTTTTTGACAATCATGAACAAAAATTGTAACATTGGGTACTTTGTCCTCTTAGATCTCAAAAAGATCTAGAGGTGGAAACCGCATAGTAAATTACATACCAGGAGAACGGTTGTCCCGTTATGAAATGTGACATACATAAAGAGGCAGTTTATAAAATAATAACATTTAGAAGCATTTCATGCATGGGCTCAAATATGCTAACACTCTGTACTAATCTTCCAGGGGCTTTGTCCTCCTCAACCTCCCTGAATTTTGTCGCTAAATGCCAGCGTTCCCCCCTCCCACAGGTCTCTATGTACCATAAGCCAAATCCTTCCCCTTTGTGTTCGGTTGCCGTGTGAAGGCATAAATGTTCTTCTTATCCAATGTTCCCCCCCCCCCCCCCCCTACTCAAAATCATGTTGCTACGCTACTTGAGTTATGATTGTACTTAATGACAAATTGCTAAAACACGTGATGCCGACTATATCTCATACCCTATGTTAACTTTGTTCACCTTCTGCAAATATCGATCGAACACCAGTGAATCGAAAAGTTAGTCACAGATTTTTGTTGTAATTTCGTCATAGAGGGTAGGTTCGAAAGCATGCGTGAATAAATAGAAATGAGAGTCGAATTAAATGAAAGTGGCAAACGCAATCTCCTCTTTAAATTTGATTACATGAATGATTTACATGATGCTCCACCTAAAACATGAATATTGTAGGCTGAGCATACTTATCTGAACATTCATGTGTAATTGTTAACCATGTACTTTACCTATTTGAGAGATTATGATGCAAATCTCATATATCAGATTTCATAATTCCACACATGTCATTCCTTTCATGTTGCAACTTCTGTCAAATTTGTATGTCTAACACTTGCCTCACACTTTTGGACCGGCCCTGGATGGGAGGGGAAGTACTGTAGGAGGAGTATTTACAAAAACAAAATTCTAGATATTGTGCACTTTTTCAATAAAAATCCATTATTTATATTATGTCACACTTCATAAGACTTTCAGTTT
This sequence comes from Stichopus chloronotus, assembly GCA_021234535.1. Taxonomy (NCBI): domain Eukaryota; kingdom Metazoa; phylum Echinodermata; class Holothuroidea; order Aspidochirotida; family Stichopodidae; genus Stichopus; species Stichopus chloronotus. The sequence continues at coordinate 533,125 of CM037848.1, read as the reverse complement.
ACTTTTCTGTAAATTTAGCATTTCGACATTCTGAATTAACTTTTTACTGCAACCTTTGTGTCTCTCCTGCGCGTATTTGTGATCGAAAATCAATGGACGAATGACCTTGTTGTCCCAGTTCAGCAGTAATAAAATTCTTCGCCGAAAAAAATAAATGGGAGCGAAGCGTATTGATTGAACCCTATGGAAACGTTGAAAAGATTTATTAAATACTTATTTGTATAATTGGCTTTGTGTACGCCCTTACATCACTCGCCAACTCCTGTGTGAAGATTTCAACTTAACCTGCATTCTTCATAAACAAAAGGTTTTCTTTTTTGCGATATGCTCAATGCTGCACGTAACTAACCATTGTGTGATGCCAGTTTATGGAGGCGTTAAGGGGGGGGGGGGGGGAGGACACAAAAGAATTTAAATAATTGTTTCAGGTAAATTTTCTATGAAGGAATAAAAAAGTATGCTTTGCAATACACGATGACCTTATTGCATTGGTCCCCTATTGAGAATATATAAGTAATTTTTTTTTTCTACCTAATGGACACCCTGTCGGTGTCTTTTACAAGGGTACATAGAAGTAATGAGAATTTATTTTTTGGTTCACGACACTGCTGAAAGAAAAAAAAAACAAAGAAACATTCAAGATGGCAAACCAAACGGATTCGGGAAATAAAGCTTGAGATCATGGACAAAGGAGGCTAGTGAATACCGTAACGTAGGCATAAACAGTAATGCAATATTGAAAGTTTAATGTGACAAATACTATTTATGAAAGCCTTTCATAGTCCTATCTTAAAACTAGATACTTATCCACTGTGACACATGAAGACACATCACTGTCATTGTGTATTAACAATATCTCTGGGTATGTTTGATTGATTTCTCTAAACCAAAAATTAGGCTTCTTGTACATAACAAAAACGATAACATAAGAAAAGAAATAAAATCAGGTCAAAGGACTTCCTGAGATATCGCATGTAAAAGATTATCGCAGTGTCATCCGCTTGAATCAAAATGACCAATTAACCGTTGATTGTTTTCAGGAAACAAACGACTCCTTGTCCTTTTTTGATCCAAATGTTTCATACTATGAGAGAGCGAGAGTGTTGGCAAACGTCACCCACACATAACAACCTCGAGGTAGCATACCCCTATTGATTGCCCATTGAATTACACACTAAATCGCAAAAGTAATGTGCTCTCTAAAGCCCCGTAGAAGGTTTCAACGTATATATGCTACCACGTTTCGAAACACATTGGCCATTCATGGCACTTTCAATTATCCGTACCTTAGGTGAGATTTTCTGCTAGAGGCCGTTCAAGTTAGCATACCTTGTCACTGGGGCAAATCACACATCTCCTCGAATTATACTTCTCCGCTATCTGAGTCCACACCTTTTCCATAATTACTTCAATTGGCACCATTTTCACGCCATGTATACCTTAACTCACCTACGTCAACATTCAATCCACAAAAGAAGCCATCTCAAAGGATAAAATACAAAACAAAAATTGCCGAAATGTCCCTTATAGGGAATTTCACCGACACAGGTGAACAAAATGCGGAGAAATCTCTAACTTCTGTACAGGGTATGCTACTACAAACACGCAAGCGCTCACATCCATACACACTCTATTCACCAAAACTCCTCATTTACACACACGCATATATCCAAGTGTGTACATCCTATACCTACAAAGGTACAAAGGTTTGGAGTATCCGTTTTGGACATAACCAGTCACGCCATCTTGACAATAACAAAGTGCAGAAATACCCATACCATGGTCTATTGCAATACAATAAACTAGTCGCCTTGACTAGAAGTCCTCAAGTCTGAACCGAAAATGCAATAGTGCAAAATGCAATAATCTTATTATCGTTTGGTAGTGAAATGTGATTGCTTCAATAAGAGAGGTTTCGTCGTCCCCTAACTTTGATAAGATCGTCTCTTTAAATATTTAAATCGGCAGTTCTATCCTTGGTCTTTAATAATATGTAATAGATGATTGTAAATAACACTACTATGATTTCGATGATGTAACCTACAGTAGAGTAGCTGCTCACACTTACAGGGATTCGGCAATGATAAACAGCACATCAACATTATCAATGCCAAGTATGGGGTATGTCTATGAACCTTTCATAAAAAAAAAAGTTTAATCAAAGCAAATCAATGTTTACAGTTTTATTATCTTATCCCTATACATGCAATGTACGTTAAAATATATTATGAATTTCTCAGTTACCATAGCAACGGTTGCCATGGTAACGTTACGTATGGTTGATATATGAGACACGGGGAGGTCTAATCTGGTATGGTACTTAAGGTGACCTGGACCCCCGTCCATTATGATAGGGGTCAACATGTGTGAAGATGTGTGTGTTGGTGTCTGTGTGTGTGAAAGAAATTTCAACTTCAAAAGTTTGCTTGCGCGACTCTCCCTATACCGCAAAGCTGATGAGGGTCAAAGTTGGTAGATAGGTGACCCATGGTCTGAAGTTGTATCTCCCGTTAAAATTTAAGATAGGTGGTCAAAGGTCAAACAAGTGAAAAACAATAATTTTTGCTGTATTTTTTTTTTCATGTGACCTTCACATATGTGACCGGTATATGTACAAGATTGCATCTAAAAACCATGCTTTATGTGTTTTGAGGTCAAAGATCATATTCAGGGGTCCAAGATCTAATTTGACACTGAAAAGTTTGCGTCCGCACCTCCTTGTAGACCGCAAGACCAAATGAGAGTCAAAGTAGGTAGATAGGTTTTCTATGATCTGAAGTTGTATCTCGCAACAAAATTTAAGGTCAGAGGTCAAAGATCAAATATCAAATAAGTGAAAATCTGATATTTGCTGTATTTCTTAATTCAAAAATGGCGATTTACATTGCACTTTAACATATATGACCGTTTTACAAGATTTTATCTTAAAAATCATGTTTTTCATGTATTTTAAGGTCAGGGATCAAAAGTCAAATTTGACACCGAAAAGTTTCCCTATAGTTCGCAAAGCTAATGAAGATGAAACTTGGTAGATAGGTGACCCATGGTCTGAAGTTGTGTCTCCCATTAATATTTAAGATCAGAGGTCAAAGGCCTCAAGTCAAATTTTTAATCAACAAAATGCTTTGAAAAATTGTGTCGCGATTTCCTTCTAGACAGAAAGTCTAACGAGGTTCAAACTTAATCATTAGGAACCTGATTATGATATGTACTGTCAAACGATCGGTGACGCCATAGGTCAATAGGGTACATAATACAGTAGGGTAGGTTCTGCTAGTACAATGTGCAACATAATTTATTATATCTTTGCTTTTCATACAATGTGACTTAATATTTCAACCTTTGCAACCATATTTGGACTACGCGATTGTATCTAATAAGTTGTCATTTTACATTCTTTTGGTAATACCCATCAATGTTTTTACTGTTACATGTCGTGTATACACTAGCCAAGGAATTATTCGGCTAACTGGTGGGAAAAAAATAAGTTGTAATGCAAATGACTGTGATGTGTTTCTTAGAACTATTACAAAAACTTTGACGTTCACGCGATCTGCACGGGAATATATACTTTGACGCATGAATGCTGCCGACACGCAACTCTGCTACATTTACACAACACTTGCGCGTTATCTACACATCCTTGGCCGAGTGTGCTGCGCCTAGCTACATGTAGCTATGCACTATGCACGAGTATAATGTAAAGAGCGGGGTCAAACGCTTGAACTATAATACATATATACGTGTAAAAGAGTAAATGATCATGAACAACTAAAGGGATGAGATGCAACTCCGTGGATTGCCCTTTTTTTTCCAGTAAAATGTCTCACCACAACGCTTTATACAATGAGTCATTGTAAGCAGATTCATGATCTTATCAAAAATTGCTGATTATCATCCATCATACACAACAATAGCATAGATTCAATTATGTCGAACCTCTTATTATTGAGGTACTAATGTGTTTACGAAGTTGCTAGAGTTTGACTCAACTGACTTGGCATTCAAATAACATAAACCAAGAAAAACAATAGGGTTAATCGTCCTTGATGATCAACATAGTGTACTATGTATGACATCAGTCTAAAATTGCGTTCTTGAAATACTTTTAATTTACAAACTTTTAAAAGCTTGAGTTTCACTGACACTTAAAGTGAACCGAATTACCATAGTGTTCTTACAAACAATGTCGTTTATCAGAAAAACCACACATGAGAATAGACTGCGCTTACATCCTTCAAATGTTGTGTCTACAGGGTTTTCACATTTTGAACTCTACCGACGTCGAATGACATTTCATCGTCACCAAAAACTACATGGGTCTTGTACTTTACATGATTAATACACATACTAAATGTAAAATCAGTCTAATCTTGCGTTCTTGAGATATTGTGTTCACAAGGTTTTAAGTTTGACCTCTGCATACCTCTCCTGGCTATGACCTCCGACAAAAACAACAGCGTTTTGTAGTTGTGATGATAATAATGCCAAAAGATCCGTGCGAGCTCGAATTCTCGAGCTATTGTTTTAACAATATTGTTTATGTTGACCTCTGTCGATCTGAGATAACATTTCACCTAATTAAAACAGAGAAAAAAAACCCAATAGAGCTGTTGTATTTCATATGGTGTATGTATGTACGAAGTATGAGATCAATTTAAGCTTTTATTAAGATATCGTGCTTACAAGTAAGGCGTCACAGTCTCACAAAACACGCCCACTCACGGTCTGGTGATTGCACACTGGTTACAATTTTCATCGAAACGAAAAACTGATTATGTAGTCTATCTATTCAAATTCTTATCCAAAAATGTAAAACAAATTTAGTAAGATTGTGGATTTGTGGAAATACGTAACTACAGACGATCTAATATTCACATCTGCTTTGAGGCTACGAAGGTATTAGTCTTTGGAATTTATGGAGAGGAAATGACGAAGGGAGGTTGTTATTAAATGTCGGGATTAAGAATCATAGGCATTGCCAACGAAAATACTCAGTTTCATGTTTCTTTTCGGTAATCCTCATTTATGGCAGCGGATGCCAGCATTTTAGATTGATTTTAGAAGCACAACAACAAAGTACAACAATTAACTCTGATAATACAGACATGTCTACGTGACCTCCTGATAAAAACTGATTGCTGAAAAGTGACTTAAGTATGTATTCCCGTGCTAAAGTACCTGATTTTCATGGAAAACTGTTAGTCTTTTGAAGATGAGGTAAAAGAAGTTAATGTGGCGCCTTTGATCAGTCAACTACACAAAATCCTATGGTTTGGAAGTTGCAGCAAAACTGTATTTTTGTATGACTAGACACAAATTGCTGCTGGCTGAGTTTTACGACATGGCATTTCTCGAACAAACAGTTTTGTCATAGTGCAGTCTATATCCTTTTGTCAGAAAGGACTTTCCATAGAGAAGCCTGGACTATCAGTTCAGTTAGTAAAGGTGCAAACATTAAATAGCTTTCGGGCTGTTTATTAAGTATGTCAATTATTGCATATTTAGTCAAGTGTGGATCCAGACGACACAGGGCTCTGTTGACCGAGCAGATACTTAATACGAACCAGAATGCACAAATGCATTGTGGTTGCGATGAACCGATGAACAGCATTTCTTACTGAATCAGGCATTATAGCATTAGTATGTGTCAAAGGCTACCTATGCTTTACATGAAATATCAGATCTGTACAAGGTTCTTTCTTGAGATCATGTCTACAAGGTTTTCAAAATTTGACCTTTGCTAACATCAAATTACCTTTGACCTCCATTAAAGACCAAATGGTTCTTGTACTCAATGAGATACAACTACATACTAAATATGACATCTGTCAAAGCTTCCCTTATTGAAATATGACGTTTACCAGAATTTCATAATCTGATCTGTTGACTTCAAATGAACTTTGACCTTCACTATAGACAGTGGAATTCTTATACTCGATGAAATACACCTACATTGTTACTGGGAGATCTGCCCATGTTTCCTTCTTGAAATATCGTGTTCACATTATTTTCCCAATTTGGACTTCTAATGACCTTTGAGCTCCATCAAAGTCGAAAGCTTTCTTGCTATCAATGTGGTACACTTACATACCAAATATAACATTTGTCCAAGCTTCCTTCTTGAAATATAGTGTTCACAGTGTTCACCAGGTTTTCACAGCTCGACCCCTGGTGACCCCAAATGACCTGTGACCTCACCAAAAGCAAGAGGTTTCTTGAGATATTGTGTTGACAAGGGTTTCACAATTTGACCTTGTTGACCTCCAATGACCTTTGACCCCATCAGAATCAATCGGGATCTTGCACTTAATCATTCACAAATAAATACAAATTATGAGATTTGTTCAAGCTTCCCTTCTTGAGATATCGTGTATATTTGCATGACAAATTGTTTCTTATGTTTCTCTGGTGTGATGGTACAAACTGGTGGGAACGTTTACAAGCCGTTTCGAGTTTCTTTTTTTCTACCCATCAGTCCTTCTGTTATCAATTCAATAATGTTTCTATCGAGGTTCGTTAAACGAAAAAGATCAAAGGCAATCATGCTAAGAAATAATCAGGGTAAAAGAGGGAAGAGAGAAGAAAATGCCAAGGATGATGTTATAAGTTAGAATCACATATCAACAAATAATGTGAAACTATGAACAATGTTTGTCCGAAGTTTCTTATAAAGAAGTATCAGCATATATTCCATTTCTTGTTCTGCAGTTTGATTTTACGGAGAAAGACTGGAAGTCTTATGTCAAAAGTTCGGATGACGTTGAAGGTACGTGCTCAGATACAAAAGAAGAAATTGAGAGAACGTGATAAATAAAGTAAAACTTTTTATTGAAAGTAAATCTAAAATGTAATAACAGATAATAGTACAAATATAAACGGAACAAAATGAAGAAGTTAAAAACTGGGAGGTACCGGGTTTTACCATCATTGTAGAATAAAGAGGTACATTTAAACTGTCATAGCTGAGCTATGATAACCCTTGCTGCATCAATTTTGTCTTTATTTTCAACCAGATTTCGATATATTTGTACCTGGAGTCTTTCATCACGACCGATCTAAAAGAAGCCTCAACTCATCGTCGGCATTGTCCTTCGTAAAGACTATTAAATTTTCGGCGTTTGGAGACAATTTTCATATTGATTTGCTTCAGTCTGAAAGATTTTTTGATCCAAATTTGGAAGTACATTGGATTAAAGATGATGACACCGTAGAAAAGAGACCGCTTAATGTATCAACGGATTGTTTTTATCATGGGTTCGTTCCAAGCCACAACTACTCTAGAGCAGCAATCAGCATGTGCGATGAGACGTTGGTAAGTAGCAAATACATCTACGTCGGATAGACAATCAATGCTTAAACTACGCAACTCAGTGTTATAATGTAGTCTACTTACTTATTGCTTTTGTCTTGAAAAACTCTTCGAAACATTTCCTTTCTAGTATGGTCACATAAATTACGGAGAAAATGGAATATTCATAGCACCGCTGACTAAATATCATTCTGACGAATACTCAAGAAGGAAAAGAAGTACCGGTCAAGCTCATCTTATTTACAAGAAGTCCGTCGATAATGGACAGAGATGTAATGTCAAACGTAAGGGCTCTCACATTTATCATACGACCACAATGCGACCATCACATAAAAACAAATGCAGCGATTTCGGAGGGTGAAATGTAATTGACATTGACTCATACCTCTTTCTATGTAATGTAGTTATAGTACTTATCGGAGATCGACATTGCACTGCAAATCAACAAGAATTTGTTTTCATCAACATATTGGTTATGAAAACTGAGATACAAGCAATAATAGTGTCATATTTAAGGATTAGTTTCAATTCTTTTGATTACTGGTTTATTTCCTTAAGAAGATAATCAGTTATTACAAGTCGAAGCAACAATCTCAGTGTAAAGTACCGTAGCCTACTTTTGGTTGGTCCTAACCCCAGAGTAGCCTATCACTGCATGCTTTTATGGGTCATTGGGTAGGAACGAATATGTCTATGGGTCACCACGTTTACACTAGTCAAACTAACTGTAACTTGTTATAGTGATTCGTCCTTCACAAAGTCACGTCTCAATGCGAAGAACGGTCTCTGTTATAGGCCCTAATCACTTCAGTCGCATTTTGAAGCTGTCATTGATACTTCACCCACGTTTGTCCAATTTCTGTAATTGTGAAGGTCGTTATTTATTTAATTGAACGAAGCTATAATCCCTGTGTTAAGTGTTAGTATAGTTTCATACTGTTACACACGAAAGTGGCTTGTGATGCTCATGCAATGTTTAGGGATATGATAAAAATATAACTAACAATGTCTTTTTCCCTACCCATAAAATTATTTTATTTCTTATTGACTTTCGAGATTTTGCCATAATTTCCCAGAGCTGATCTTTTCTTTTCTCATTCCATGATCCTGACAAATGTTGAAAGCTTTACAGCTACAAATTAAAAAGTTACAAATTTACTAAAATAAAATATAATAATGTGGAAAGGTACAAAACAAAACTAATTTAGTATGATAAATTGTAAACACATACAGATTTAAGTTGGACTAAATCTAACATTTCTGTGAATTTCCTAGCTGTTTCTACTCCATAAAACATAAAAATAACCAGAACAAAATTACTCAATAGTACTTATATTTCAGAACCGAACATTACTCAATAGTACTTATATTTCAGGACCCAAATTATTCAATAGTGTCTATATTTCAGAACCCAAATTACCCAACAGTATCTGTATTTCCAAATTCAAATTACGTACTAATATTTATACTTCCAAATCCAAATTAATAGTATCTATGTTTTAGAACAGAAATTGCTCAATAGCATGGATATTTCAGACAGAAATTATTCAATAGTATCTTTATTTTAGAATTAAGTTACTCAATAGTACCTACATTTCCGAACCCAAGTTGCAAAATATTACCGATATATCAGAACCAAAATTACTCAATAGTATCTATATTTACATTGAAATTGCTGTGCTAATCGAAACAAAATATTTCCACTTACAGCTTCTCTGGTCTTAAGCGAGAGCGCACGAACATCTAATTTTGCTGAACAGGTTCTCGACGATGAATACGCTCCACCAAAGTTTCTTGAAGTTTTCTTAATACTGGATGCTGACTTTGTCACCAACAGATCGCCTAATCAAAACACTTACGCAATGTCATTAATGCATGTAGTAAGTGAACAAATGTTTCCTCCTTATACAGGGTATTTGCAAGCTCATGATATGTTAGACAGAGTCGTTTAAATCCTTTTCTTAACTGATTTAAATGCTTTCGTAACTGATTTAAATTTTTTTTTTTAACTGATTTCCATTTCTCAGACGATACTGACCTCTATTCCCTTTATTTTATGTTCACAGGTTAGCAGGCGATTTGCTGAACCTAGTCTTGACGTCAGCCTACGGCTGTATATCGTCGGTATAGTCATGGTGAACTCTGACAACCCGACGGTAACTTCTTCAACACTTAATATCTTTGCCTTCACGTAACATTCTGTTAATTAAGCTTGAAGCGTCCTTGGATCAACAATGACAATTTGGCAGTGTTTGTTCACCTCCACGCCCTCTCCCTTCTCTTTCACTTGGGTATATATAACTTGGGCAAAATATTTGCAGTTCTTTGACTAATAAACAGGGATTCCTTATACCCCAGCGTGTGCTGTTCAGATAACCTGTGTGAAGACATTCATGATTGCGTTGAAAGTTGACTGTGGAGTCCCACAATCCATTGTTGCCTTTATTACTACTGCTATTTTCATTAATATTCATGAGCACATATTGACCCTACGTTATATCTCCAGTTTGAATACGTACTACTCTAATTTTGAAAAAAAAAACAAAAAAAAAAAAACGTACCTATACATGCACCAGGTAGTACCATTCTTATATGGGGTGTACACTGGAGACGACTTAAGAAACGGCGCATATTTGTTAACTACAGACGGATCAAATGATGGGCAGTACATGTTTAAACTGTGCTGGTTATATATCCCTTTAAAAGACCAACATAGCCGAATGTAGTAATGATGTTACTTGAAGCTTAAAGTAATTGTAGAACGTAGAAACACTTTCGCTTCTGACGGGTGAGGTACAATAAAGGAAAACTATGTATTTCATTGCTCCTTTGCAGTGATACGACACTGTTAGTGTCACTTTCACTATAACGTCACTCTTCAATCTAAATTGTACTTTTTATTGTGGGACAGGCGAAACCAATATAGGGTATCAGTTTGACAAAAACAATAAGAAAGGAATATAGTTTCTTTGATTTTGTTGCTCAGGTTATAGCTTGTGTGACTTTGTGTTCAACGAGACATCCATATTTTATCTCTCCTCTTTGTAGTGTAACTGTTACCTATTTTCATATGCTTCAAGGTTTTCGGCAATTCTTTGAACATAGTAGCAGACGGTGAAACGACATTGAACAGTCTTATATCCTGGAGTGCTGCCTCAAATCCTCCGGAGGGCCAGTCTGGACACTGGGACAATGTGGTTTTGATTTCAGGGTAAGAAACCACATGCTTTGTCAACGTTCCTTGACATTAACAACTTTAAGCTATACTGCAAGTTGTACTGGCAATTGCTTGGTTATTTTTATTTCTTCTTCGTCAGTGTTTCATGTAAGAACAGAAAGCCAAAAGGCTTTGTGATTCCTTGCAACATGGTTATAATATATCAAACATGAATTACCCACACATGACAAGTATGAGATCAACTACAATTATTGCACTTGAAACACTACATTAATGAGCCTTTTAACCCCAAATGACCTATTTTTGGTGTCATCAAAAGACATTTGACTTTCACCAAAAGCAATAGGGATCACCTACCCAGTATGGCCAACCCACATATCAAGTATGACATCAGTCATCATCACCCTTCTGGGGATGTGTTTACAAGGTTTCAGTTTGACCTCGGGTGACCTCAAATGACCTTTGACCTCCACCAAAAACAAATGGATTCTTCTACTCAGTGTATACAATCCACACATCAAGTATGACATCAGTCAAGGTTAGATTCCTGGAGATATTGTGCTTACAGTTTGATCTCTGGTGCCCTCAGGTGACCTCTGACCTCGACCAAAACAATAGGGATCATCTACTCCATATGATCAACCTAAACATGAAGTATGACATCAGTCACAGTTACCCTTTTGGAGATATTGTGTTTACAACTCTTTTACAGTTTAACATCTGGTGACCTCAAATGACCGTGGACCTCGACCAAAAACAAGAGGGATCATCTACTCAATATGACCAACCCATACATTAAGTATGACATCAGTCACAGTTACGCTTCTGGAGATACTGTGTTTACAATTTTTTACAGTTTGACCTCTGATGACATCAAATGACATTTGACCTTGAAAAAACAATAGAGATCATCTGCTCAATATGACCAACCCACACACCAAGTATGACATCAGTCACAGTTACCCTTCTGGAGATATCGTGTTTACAAGGTTTACACAGTTTGATCTCTGGTGACCTCAAATGACCTTTGACCTCAACCAAAAACAATAGGGATCATCTACTTAATATGACCAACCCATACAGTAAGTATGACATCAGTCACAGTTACCGTTCTTGAGATATTGTGTTTACAAGGTTTTTGCATTTTCACCTCTGGTGACCTCAAATGACCTTTGACCTCAACTAAAAACAATAGGGATCATCTAATAAGTGTGACCAATCCACACACCAAGTATGGCATCAGTCATAGTTACCCTTCTGGAGATATCGTGTTTAAAATGTTTTCACAGTTTGATCTCTGGTGACCTCAAATGACCTTTAACCTCAACCAAAAACAATAGGGATCATCTACTTAATATGACCAACCTATACACCAAGTGTGATATCAGTCACAGTTACCGTTCTTGAGATATCGTGTTTACGAGGTTTTCGCATTTTGACCTCTGGTGACCTCAAATGACCTTTGACCACCACCAAAAACAATAGGGATCATCTACTCAGTATGACCAACTCACACACCAAGTATGAGACCAGTCATGGTTATACTTCTTGAGATATCGTGTTTACAAGCAAGGCGTCACATACACACGCACATACGCGCACACACACACAAACGACATCGCCATCGTATAGATTCCTCTTGCCTTCGGCAAAGAATAAAAAAAGCAGGGTTAAACCTGTCACCTGTCACAAAATCTGAGAGAAAACTACCCATTCATCTTCTGAATATTAGAATACGAAAATTGTCTCAACATGAACAGCGCAACGATGTACCTAATAGGGAATTAAGTTCAGAATTTGTATTGCATTGATATTTACTTACGAGGAATTATAACTCCCTCATTATTCTGTTGTCATTTGTAGAAAAGACCTCACAGCAGATTCAAGCAGCACTCTTCTAGGGATTGCAAGTATACTTGGTACATGCTTACCTGGAGAAGGCTCAAATTTTAATGAAGATAATGGCATCTCAAGTGGACTTACAATAGCTCACGAGATTGGCCACACGTAAGTAATCATAACAAAACGACAAAGATAGTCATTGATTGTGGAAGACAATAACAAGTTACTTTGTAATAGCAGTTAATACCATGTTAAATTGTAGGTTGCATGATGATTTCATGATGTGTTGGTGATCTCACAGCCCCAGTTGTCCATGATTAGAGATTTTGACTGTTGGTCCTGGTCCTAAGACTCTCAAGAAAGGCCTTTCGTTGGCCACACACAAGACAAAAATGCTTTGCCAATGGAATACAGGTGTA